>SRHC01002270.1:0-51217 GCA_004794325.1 Pomacea maculata
TTGTTCATTACAAAAGAAACCGAACTGAACCATCCTCCCCACCTTACTCGCGACCCCGACAACCTTGTAATTTCAGAAAAGGTAAAGCTATGTAATGTTAAAGAGATATGTCATGTACTTATTTAAGTTTACACATTTGAATTGTGAGTTATATTACCTCCTTGTACATGACAGACACACTCAGCTTTATTTGGTGGCGACCAAAGTACAATAGTGTAGTACCTAAAGAATGCGTCGCATGGTGCTGCTCGTCACCACGGCTCGCGTTTATTTTAAAAATAAAATATAACTATACCGTTATAAAGTGCTGTTTGAACAACACCTCCAACCACGGCAATACCGATGCCAAGTTTACCAAGAGCGCCAAATAATCTTTGTGCCATATCTTCCTGATGAAAACTTTGTCCGTCACTGACGAAATCAACACATGGGGGACACCGGAAATACTAAGTGCGCCTGCGCAGAGATGCGCATTGCCCCAGTACTGGGACACTAGAGGTCAGCCGACTGCACGCGCGCAGGGGTCAGCGTTGTCTCGCCGCCACCGTATAGAAAGTTCGCGTTGTTTTGTATCCGCCAGCATCTTGGAATCCTTTGATATTGAAGAAATCCTCTTAGTAATTATGTTTTCATATATTTTTTAAAATATATGAATTATAATGTAAAATATCTACACTCAAACAGAGCGTTGTATCGTAGTGTTTGTATTTATCTTAGTCAAGAAGATAGTTTTCTCGATCCGCAACTTCTCGCTCTCTAGCTTATTAATTGTTTTTCTGAGTGGTTCCAGAGGGTGGTTTGTAGTGAGTTTATCGTTCCTTAATTCAGGATAAATTCATACTAAGGCTCTATAAGGAACGTGCCTTAAACTCCATTTATTCTGTAATAAAATCTACTTGATCACTATATGTTTGTTTGTTTGTTTGTTTTTTTTTAAAAAAAATTTCATATGTCGTCTGTGAAAAATTTCATCACTATAGCTAAATCGGTTGTGATCGTTTCGCAAAAATGGTGATTCATTCAAGAAATATTTCGTAACAGCTTCATTTTGGACGGTTTTTTTCTGTTGTGAATAACACCATTCACTAAGGTAGTTGTTTTGTTTTGTTTTGTTTCTGAATTCAACATTGTGTTGATCATTGCAATGTTCCCTCATTACAGAATATCTTCGATCCTCATGCGCCGACATAATCTGAAGATAAAACCACAGTGCATCTAGCTCAGCACTCGCCAACAGAATTGCAGATGGCTGTCAAACGGATTGGTCTAGAAAACTTAGATCACGAGTTTTCTTATGTACTTTTTAGTATTATTAACTATATAGAACCATAAGCCTAATCACCCACCCAAGCAAAGTCAAGCTGAAAGTAATACAGAGCCTCGTCAGCACCACTGCTGAGGAACTGCTAGCACAAAAACCAGTTAGGAGATAGCTGAGCAGCTCTTAGACTGTCGTCTCCTGATAGAAAAGCATCTTCAGCAACGGCAGGACCTTTATCACAACTTCCGAGAGTTTAAAAAGGTCTGGCAGGAGAGACATATGATACAAAATAAATATGATACAAAAAGTTAACATCGAAAGTCTCGTCCAAGTTATTGGCTATATAATAGTCCAACGAACACAGGATAACGAAATAGAAGCTTACTTTCACATGACAGTAGTGTACGCCTTCGAAAATATTATGCGTAAAACCCTCAACGACTATCACATTTCCATTTCCATAGGTAGAAGGGGATTTGCAATTTATGTTTTGCAGACGACAACGATATGACAAAGAACTGCAAGATCTTACCAACAGACAGACAAACAGTTTGAACGTGTATGGAAGGGAGACCAACACTGATGAGACTAGTCATGGTCATTGGCAATGACAAAGCAGAGATTTGCATGAACGGGGCACAGCTGGAAGAGATAAACAGTTTTAAGTACTTGGGAACCACCCTCTCCAAAGCTCCACAATAGATATCAGCATCAGGATCGCAACAGCATCAGCGCAATGGCTAAACAGTTTAATAATGTAAAGACCTCTCTGGATCCAGTCTTATATATTATTGTAGAAACTCCTATACTCTTGTTATATTAGTACATTTTAAGAGAAAACATATAGTGGCATTATACTACGCAGCCGCCCTTACTTTTTTTTTTTTAAGTGCCGTTATCCAATGCAGACGCAATTAAGGAGGCTAACAAAATTATTCAGCCATTTTAACTTCGCAAAAACTACTCATTATTCGTCCATGCAGCGCATTTTGTCTGATCTTTAGTGGGAAGTTATCCCATGAGTAAATTTTTCATTTGTAAAAGAACGTGCAGAATGATCACAAAGAAGTGTCCACAAAAGCAGACGAATTTTGACAAATAGGAAATGAGCATATCGTCTTCCTTTGCCAGCATGCAACGCGAGGAGACATCCGTAGGGATTATTTACACAATTAAACAACTGCATTGAGCCAAAAATATTCTTATTCTGGTGTATTGCGGGCATTTCTCTAGTTCAAAGCTTCTCGTGTGACATCTGGTTCAAGAATGTTTCCCCCGTATGCACTAGGACCACCCTGCTTACGAGGCGTGCCAAACACAGGTGCACTCGCACAAGTAATTTGTCGTATAATTCAATATTCTTTGAAACCCAAGACATTTTAATAAAAATCATTAATAAACGTGCAGTCCCCATCCTCCCTCCCACTTTGTATCGCATCTCATTGTGGAGAATCGCATGCTTTGTACGTGAACTCTGCGTACTCTGGAGTAGTTTCTGCGTTCATTTGTTAGGTCCCTGACTTTGCGGTGTATGTTGACTTCAGTCTTTAGCCATAGCGGGCTGCCACTAGCTCACCAGAGTTGATGTGAACTTAGCTATTTTCGTTATCTCAGTGATGCATGTCGGGTACACAAAAAACGTTGCAATCTTTATGACGCGTAAAAGCGATTTCCCTGTCCCCCGCCGGTCCTATCTTCAGTTTTACTGCTGCTTTAGGAAAATTGATAATTCCTATGTTGGACTTAAAAGGTTTCAGACCACATATTGTTTTCAAGTGATATGGCACTCCGTATTACAGCGCCTGCTTGCATGCATGCGTATCTAAAGGCACCATATTGCTGAAACCCAACTCTTCATGGTCATTTGTTCTTACGAAGACCATTTCCTCTTTTTCTGCAAGTTGTAAGTAATCAGCCTCAAAACTTAAGTCCTCATTGTTTGTATATTATTGCCTGATGACGACAGTGAACGAGTGTTATTTTGTGTCCGAGGATATAATGAGTGAGGGTGCTTAGATAAAAAAATTCTGTCAGGTCGTCGTCATCACGAGCTGTTGCTGGAGAATTATTGCAGTCTTCAAATGATTGTACAATCGCTTCTTTGTCGTCTGTTATCAACATGATCGATTGTTATGAAACCAAACGTGTCATTACGTGTAAGACGTTTATAGGTTCAAGGTAGCTGCAATTTATAGCTGCAAACGTGATGCCTGTTTTAAGCCTTAAGGGTGATAGATTAGAGTATGTTTTAATAAATAATAATTGCAAAATTTGTAAAGAGCATACTCAGACTACGAAGCAGCATGCTCTTAGCGCTTAAGAACAAGAACGAAACACGGACAGCATACGAGGGACAGGAAAACAAACAAATGACATATCAGCTATAAAAGAATTAACAACCGTACTAAACGAAGAATAAAATCAAACACAGAAAACAATTAAGAGGAACCAAATAACAAGAACAAGAGTTGAGAGTAAGAAGATATTGCAAAAGGAAGAGTGTGAAAAAGGACTATAGCATTATAGAAAAGTACTATGCGTATAGGTTTTCAATATACGTTTGTTTGTTGTTGTTTTTTTCAGTTTTACATTTTTCAACAAAAAATGTTTCTCTGCAGCTATAGCTGAATACGTAATAGTCTAGAACTCTAGATGAAGTGAATAAAAATCGAATATTGTCCTCTCTACTTAAACGTTTTTTATTTTATATTTTTTTTCAGGAAAACAACAGTGCCTGCGTCCTGCTTCTTTTATATCAAAGAATATAATGCAGCTAATATGTGACATGAGATATTATTAAAAATGTTCTTTACATGCATTTCTCCCTCTCCCCTCTCTCTCACACATGAGTGCAAAGCAGTTACAGACTCCGCATTGGCATTCATCAACACTGGCTCACTGCACACACATCGCATGAATGGGCTGGCATGGAAATGCTGGAATTTCGGGGGGTTTTTTAGGGTCGCGTTTTTGCTCGATGGAGCAATAAAATACTAGTATAGATGATGAAGAGAGCGTCAAGATATTTACGATGTGGCATTATCACAATGGCAAAGGCGATGTTCTACAACCGCTTGTCAGGTTCCAGTATATACAGTTGCTTCCCTTAGACCTCATCCTTGGGTAACTTCCCCGCCCCACAGTCGCTTTCATTGGACGACATCGGCACGTGTCATCGCGACCTTGCCACTGACGAGAAGCGAGGTCAGATTCTTGCGTAATACTCGTGAATTCTTATTGACGAAAACAGCTATTGAGACAGAATCAGACTTTTATACGAATTTAAAATGTACTGTTTTGTACCAAAGTATCTTTAATTTTTTAACGATTCCTTAACCACTGCTTGCTGTTTTTTTCTCTCTAAGAACAAGGACTACATTTTGTTATTGCATAGCGGATGCATAACAGTAGGAAGTGGCCAAAGCGGGACTATGCCACAAGCTCCTGGAGCAGGAAAAAAAAAAAAAAGCAAAACAAGCTGATCACGGTGCACGCGTTGAAATGCCGCTCGGTGAGTGACTCAACGATTACCCAACAGTCTGTCAGTTAAATTTATATTACACGTTCTAACCAATCAGGGCTGTCAGTGGCGAAGCCACCGCCAAGAGCTGCGAATGCAGGCACACGTTGTGGGTAGGGTCGTCCTGTCGTAACGATTCCTAACATCAAGTTTTACCACGAAACTTTCAACGTGAGGGTAGTACTTCTAAGTGATCTAGTTTTTCTGGGTTTTGTCGTATTTGGTTTCATGCCAGTTAGAACTTCATCAAATCATTTAATAAATGCGGTAGTTTTAACTTGGCTTTGATCATTGAAAGTGGAGTTGTTTCTTTATTCTCACTACTGTTGGGGGAGAAGTTTTAAGGAGGACGATGTGTTTTTGCCCAGTGCGAAACAAAGGTCATCGTAGTTCATATATTTTCGAAAAATAAAATCGCTCATAGATTGTTGGAGCCGAGAACTTAAGCGTAAGTACTGTATGTACTACTAATAGTATAGACTTGTTTGTACACATTAATGCTCTTTCGCCTATAATGTACATTCATCAACTGAAAATTGCCGGTAATTTCTCAGACACTTTACGGAATTAGGCACTTTTTGTAAACTCTTTTACATATAATATGCGACAGTCTGGATAAATTTAAATAAAACAACTTCAGTCATGTTATTCACGGCATGGGTGTAGTGAAACAAATCAGTTTAATTCTGCTCTATTTAAAGTTTGTACATTATAAATTCAGTGATCATTTCTAAGACACTTTTATTAATCACCTCGTATTAATTATTATGGTTTGTTTCCAAAGTTCTGAATTAAAAAGGAAAAATTCCCAAATTTTTGTCATCAATCACCAGTTCATATTTATTAATTGTCAATTCAGAGATGATAATTTATCTTCTTTTTGAGAGCGTATCATTTTTCCAGAAACAGCTATAAGGCATGTCATTTGACTTAATTTACTTTTTACTTTGAAATATTTTTGTTTTTGGTTTAATAAATTGGTATTTTAGTGTTCATTTAAAAATTTTTGCTTCTAGTTCATAGAAGCATTTTTACTTTTTTTAAAAATATTGAAAACAAATATGGTAGTTCACATGCATGCAAATGCACCCCAAATGGTGCATATAAAGGTATGTGTTTACTAATGGTATATTTTGTTAAAATGACATGGAGTTACTTTGTTGGAAAACCAAAGGTTTTATAGTGTGAACAATAATAATTACAAAAAATGAGTAAAAAATGTAAAATCTTTCTAGAATTTTGAATGCTTTTGAATTTTAAATACATTTGCTAAGTTAGGCATCATCTTATTTTTCCATGATGAATTTTCCAGAAATATTTTACATAATGTTTGATGAATATTTTAAATAATTTAAATTTCACACTTATATGTATAATATGTATATATACTGAGTAAAGAAATACACTGGTGATTGTGCTGATCTAAATAACACTGCTGGTGGTGACAGAAGTTATTTAACTCCAGTTGATGATAATGGTTTCTCTATAAACACTTTAGTACATTATTCCTTTATTTCACTCTGGTGAGATTAATATCATATAGTAGGGGCTTAGAAAAAAATAGCACGTTTTATGATTTTGTTCTTTCAGTTTAAAAGCACACAAGCATTTTTAGATAACTGAAATAAGTGTCTGCTTGCATTTTCTGGATGTATATTTATTAGAAAGTTTGTTATGTGGCTGTGGCATTCAAGGTAAACTAAAGCTAATGTAAATTTAGGATGAAGTTTTATCTGATTAACAAATTGAAGGAAATTGGAGTAAAAGTCAGTTCAGTAAGAGTACCAGCCCAGCTATATTTCTGGATAATTATAAGGAAGAGAAAATTGAGTAATTCTGACTTAAGAAAATGTGTTAGAGCAACAGGCATGGTTGTGTCCTTTTTCTTTCTTTTTAATATAGACCCTGATTAATTTGTTGAACAAAATGTGTTTGAGTATTTAAGTAGCATCTTGAAACTCTTCAGTAATTTTCAGTCCGGAAAAATACAATTGTAAGCATAATTTGGCTAACAGGACCAAATTATTAGAGGAGTGAAAATTAGCCAAGTGAAGCAGGTTTTATAAACATTAAAAAGAACATTTAGATTTTTTTTCAGAACATTAAAACACTTCATGAGACTGGTTACAGCAAGAAAACCACAACAACTGTTGACAAATCTTTTTTAGCTGCAACTGAAAATGAAGACGTTCGGTAGGAAAACGAGCGCCTCGAAATATGCACCATGTTTGATGAATGACGGGTCGCCCTGAATCTGTCTTCGCCCGCCTTTCAGCCTTCACCATTTTTCTATCGTGGAAAACATGCTGACATTTTATCCATCCAAATGCCCATTTGTCGTCGAGCAATATAAGAAAAACAAGATTTAATTTATCGCTATACATTGACAGTAACTTTACTTCCTTAAAATCTTTTTGTATATTAATGCATGCGGACACTAGGGGTAGATGAAGTTTCGCGCTACAAATGTAAGATGAATTCTCATCATTTGCGGCCACCCCCAAGCCCACTATCACCCCCAAGCCTTTACTCAAGATATTTTACAAATACCGAGGATTATGTGTGATTAAAACTCGCATGGAATTGTCTTACTAACATTTTCGAAATGTCGCCTGGATTTTACGGGAGAAGTAGTGGTGGAAAGGGGTAACGAAAATATGCCATGGAAGGTTTGTTGATTAGCTATGATTGACAATTAAACATAGTCACAAATTTCAGCTGGTGCTCCAGCTCTGACAGTAAAAACGCTTTTCTCAAGACTGCACTTAAGGCTGCCTCGTGACATTCACAGGAGAGACCGCCACGGGTACTTGGCTGTTAATCGATTGGAACCCACCCGCCTGCTTGGGCGTGAAACCGCGTAATGACGAGAACGACGTTGAACTGTAATCACGTCTCGAGAAAGTCGGGGCTCCGGCCTCGCCAGCCACCAGGCCACACGGTCGCGCCGGTGAGAACAGGAGAAATTGTGGATGGGACAGAAAACGGCACTTGGATAAAAATGACATGATGCAGAGTGTTTTACTACTGAAGCTGAAGTGTGTGCATGGAAGTGCCAAACAGCACACTAATCGCACATCTTTAAAAAACAAACACGAGAGAGGTAAAAATGTTTGAAACAGAACGAGTAGCCATTCAAGCGCAGCAGGGACTGATTTTTGTTTTGGTGTTTATTAAACATTATGATAGTGGGGATGGGTGAACACTGCCACACTTCTTAGTCCGTTGGGACGATGGCCGTGATATAGCCTGAAAACAAAACACGGACATTTTTGTAGTAGTGACCTGTCGCAATCAGCGGATTATCAAAGAAAGTTGCTTCACGCCGTGATTGTTCAAGCATAGAGCTGCAGACAAAAGCTCATAAACCGTATAGTTATTCTTTTATATTCTGTGCGTTACCAACCAAAATATTTTACCTTTAATGAGTATCCGCTTATTATTCTGAAATTTATTTCTTAATTGCGCGCGCGCACACACACACACACAGAGCAAAGGCACTAAGGCATGGGAAAATTAGGGAATAACATCGCGTGCGTTTGATAGTTTGGAATTCATGTAAACATAATTTCTTGTTTGTATAAGGCGCTAATATTTATGTAACGGGAGATTGTTGGGGTTGTTTGACACTTTATCATCATCGTCATCATCATCAAAAAAGAAAAAAAAACTCTTAAATGCCTGCCATTTAACTTTCATGTGCTGTGCACAGTGAAACAAATCTTTTAATAGGCATTCTATTTACATATGTAGTTCTGAGAGTTAGCATGCAGCGGTAAAAGAACTGCTTTTGGAAACATCAGAGGCTCCCCTCTGAAGATAAGCCGTCGTGTAGATGTTGCTCGTATTGGAGGTGGACTGCTGTCTGTCTGCCAAGACCAAAGCTTAGCTTCTTGCGAAGTTCTCCGCTGTAAGTCTCGGCGAGCATAAACAATGAATGTGACTAAACCGGAAGCTTTGTACCCATTTGCCTTGTTTTATTAGTTAATTGGAAAAAAAATAGTCTGCCATCAGTCCAGTAATACAAGTTCGTGGTGAGACCAATAACACTGCTGTTATCAATATTTAAAAGAGATGTTTCGCTGGGCTAGTTGTGTCCACCAAACAGCTGGAGAAATACTGGAGTACAGATTTTTAAAATTTATATATCAGAACATAACTTTCGTTCTTTGCAGAAAGAAAGGGCTACGAACTAGCTGGATCGTAAAACGAAGTAAAGCGGCACGTTTCTTGTAAAGCTTAATAAAGCTAAAAACATTCATCAGGCAAAAGTATTTGGTTCTCCTATTAGGAATGAAGGCTCAGCAGTAAAATACAGTGTGAAGCTTTTATCCGTAGTGCAGACTACTTCCTAATGGAGTCGAACTTTGATAAACAACATTTCTCTCTCTTCCCTCCCCCCGGTGAAGTTATCTTTGTTGTAGCGAGACTAGTTTTTGAAAATCAACCCATTTTGTGTGGATGTCAGTCCGTACACAAAGATTATTCTGCGAACGCATATGTGTCGGCAAAAATTATGGAAAGTTGTGACTGATCGAGGACATGTACACGACTGAAAAGATCATATGCATGTTGAATTCACGAACACTGTTGTGTGAAGACGAGAAAATAGTTCGTTGAGATATAATGATGGGGTTTGACCTTAATGTCATGGGGCTGCAGGGTGTATACATGTATGTGCGCATTACCCGCCACCATAAAATGAGCCTTGGGTCGCACAGAGGAGTGTCGTAGTAGAGGCTCAGAAAGGTCATTAGGTTCAACGTTTTATTTGTAAGTTTTATTTTCTTAAAATGGATTCATTGGTTATTAAACACAAAAATGCACAGCTATGTTAAAGTAAAAGCTAGCAATTGTCTTAAAATACATTTTAATCGAAATAAATAATCTCGATCCGTCCCGATTTCCGCAGGAAAATGAAATTTAAACGTTGTGTCAGTACCATTCCCCTGTCTCAACCCCATCGTGTTTTACATTGCCAGAGAGCCCGCAGTCTGTATTTTCCATCACTTTAATGACTGCTTCAAATATTAAACAATCGGAAGATCTGTTTGGAAAAAAAGTTTAGGAGTAAACAAATCTGGTCGTTGATCTCGACGCTATCCAATGGGAGAATCAGATACTGATAAACCACTTGTTCATCTTTTGAGAGAAGAAGAGGATAACATGCAAACTGAAACAGATGATGGTTTACCAGCAATGCTGCACAGAGAGCTTACCAAGATCATTTTCTGTTCCTTGTACACTATGGGAATTTATATGTAAAGCCACTTTGAACCAGCTTTTCTCAAAATGGCTGCCACTGTACTTGCACACTGCAATCCTTGTTATCCTCGTGATTATACATATATACATACGCAGACCAGCTTGCGATGCTTTATAGGTGTAAAAAGGGGTTCCTGGTAGTCATCTATGGAGACGACAGTGCTCCATACAAAAGCTTCTGGTTTTGTGTTCCATGTAAGATAGTCTGAATAGTAGTCTCCTCTGGCACTTAGTCTCGAATGTCTGTATTCTCCTCTCCGTATCGCCAAGCAGAGTTCACGTCTCACTTCCGTACAACAGGGTTGTAAGTAGGAGAGACCTGTCCAGTCTGACCACTGCTGCTGTCGCTGTTGTGATCTTGACCCTAACCCTAACCCAGAGCTGCCATCTTCGGAAAAGGAGGCTGCAAGTATTTAAAGCTGTATCTCTTCTCCAGCTGTACTTCGCTCATTTAGATCGCTGCTGTGGCGTGGCCGTTATTTTAAATTTCTTCGATTTCCCATGAGCAGTCCCTTCTTATCAGTAACGACAGCGATAAAACTTGCTGGGCTTGTTTGCCAAGTAGAAAGTTTTCTAGTCACAGAGGCAGAAACTTTCAACGGGGAGATAGAAAGAAAGTGGCAACAGTGTCACATCCGCCTGCTCATCCATCGATGAGCCATCAGCTGTTCGCGAATGAATGGCCGTGCATGGAGAGGGATAAGGCATTTTGTGGTGTGACGCCGATGCTCCTCCGACCTGCAGGCTGCTGGCTTCGCGGAAGCATGATCGAAGCATTGATAAAAAAAAATGAGATGATTTATTTATTTATTTTTGAATTTATTTTTTTTCTAATTTTTTGCGGCCATGGCTTTATCTTCCTCCGCGTTGTTACCGTAGATGGGATTGCAAAAAATCTTGCCCTCCCCTCTGCGTTTCTCAAGCAGTGAGCACTGCGAATTTTTTTTGTTTGTTTGTTTTTATTTTGTGTGAGCAGATATAATGAACCACAGTCGGCTGTCATCTTTGATGACTGCATTCTTACAGAGAAAAAGTCTGACACTCGAAAGGCGGGGAGTTGAGGGGTGGGAGACTGCACTGAGAAGTGTTTAATGTCTGGTCTCCTACCAATGTCTCCTGTCTGGTTATTTCTTTCTTTATTACTTTAGTTGAATCTTGTGTGTGTGTGTGAGTCTGTCGCGATGTCTGAAGCACTTCCCGGTGTAGAGCAGCAACATGTCGCCTGATTCAATATTCACTGCTTGGCGCCTTGTATACATCTCCTACAACGCTTCTGCTGTCCTGTTCTAACGAACCGAGTCTGACGAAATATCTGTATGCTTTAAGAGTTGTGAAAAATAAGCATGGACTCGATGTGTACTTGTTTGTGTTTCTCACCGATCTCTTTCTCTCCCTTTTTGTGAGGGAGCGAAAGAGAGATGGGGGCCTTACGAAGAAGAAATATAGATCGCTTTGCAAGAAGGGAGAGAGAAAGAAGGTACAAAGTCCGTGCCACTACTGATAAATAGAAAGTTCTGGAAGCTGTCAGGTTTTAAAGTATGAGAATGCTCAAGATGCACTGCCTTCTTATTTAACCAATTTTTCACATTTAGATGTTTTATATTTTTAAACGAGAAGATGGGGACGGCTAATCCTTCATCTTGAGTGGCTGACGGATGAATGTGTAAAAGCTGTTTTTGTTTTTGTCTGTCTTGTAGTATTGGCCGCTTCTTTGTCTTAGCCAACCACCAGATTTACCAGTGTTCTTTTTTCTTAAATAACATTTTTTTTCCTAGATAATTCATATTATTTCCTTTACTTCTCATAAAAACCACAAAAAGTGTAAACGAAAACCTGTGTGTACATGCATGGTGGTGGTGGGGGAGGGAGCTTTGTTTCTGGCTTGTGAATTGTCGTTTAAATGTTTACCAGAGATCAATAGCCTGGGGTCGCCACAGGCAGGGTGTCAGGTAGCGAGCATCATTCAACTTGTCAGAGGTTGGAGAGAGCGACACCACAGACCTGTAGAGCCAGACAGAATGTCACAGCCCAGCAGGATAAGACAATATTTTATAGGGCAGTGGGTGAAGACTTTTTATATAGGCCAGCAGGTTAAGATGGGATTTTACAGGCCAGCAGGACAATACAGCAGCAGCAACAACAGCTTTGTGTCATCTTTCAGAGATGTTGTTCATCCCACACCCGCCTGTCTACCTCACAGCATCCTCCCTCCATGCCTCCCTCATCCCTCTCCATTTCTGACCTGCTGTAATTTTTTGTTTTTGCCTTCTTTTATAAAAAAAAAAGTGTGTTCAACTTATTCTTTGAATTCAAGTCTTTTCTAGAGCTTGCTCAGCGTCTTTGTGTGTCTGTCTGTCATTTGCTGGCTTTTTAAAAAAAAAAAATCGTGTTGTGTCTGTCAGTTTGTTCCTCAATTTTTCGCAGTTCCCATCGTTTTTCCATCGCTCTCTCTCTCTCTGTCCGTTTGTTTATGACTAAACCAAACTACGTTTCTGGTGAGGGGCCTAGGGAGAGACATGAGACAGCTCGAGCTTATGTTAAACAAGACTTCGATCGTGTCTGAAAAAGAAATCATTGTTACTGAACGTGGGCGCGCATTGCTTGCTGGCTGCAAGAGGCTTTTTGTGTTTGCTACACGTCGTTTGCTGTGTGTTCTTACCACTCTTGAGGCTCTTCCAGAAAATTGCTGTAGATGCGAGAGAAAAAAAAAAAAAGAAGCTCAGGTCAAATAGCGAGGACGAATATTTGTTCTGTTTTTATTATACAGGACCTCGGGCAGCTTATCGCGTCTGTCCGTCCGACTTCATCAAACGATTTTTGAGTCAAATGTCTATGTGAAGGAAGTGCCGAAATAAAATCAGTCTCGTTGAAGAAAACAATAATAATAACAACATAGGATTTATAAATCACGTCTCCGACTTGACAAGTAGGTTTACGAGCTGTACAGCACGCACGCACGCACGCTCACACACACACTGATATGTGTGCACATCATCTGTGACCCATTGTGTGACACATTCTATTCAACATAGTTCTTCCACTAGTCACTATAGTGCAGAGCATGTGTACAGAAATCTTGTTATCAGTATCAAACAAGTCCTCGACGCACTTATCTTGATAACTAATCGTGTCAGGTGGCCTTCACTTGTAGCCTCGTAACCCCGATCACAGTTTTGGCATTTGCGCAACACACAGCGCAGCCAGGAAAAGTGGTTCATCCGTGCCAGACCTAACAATGCCAGTCTGCCCTACGTGCATGAGTCTCTCTGACTGTAGGCTGCACGTGAGTAGCAACATGATGCATGTTTTACAGACATTGATTCGCTTGTAGTCATAGGGCTAGGTGTAGGCGAGGTACATCGTCTAGTCACGTGCTCATAAGTATCACAATCGTTGCTGCACGTGATCGGCACAACATAAAGCTGCCTGTACTGCCGTGACATGTTCCACTTCACACTTTGACCACCTGGGAATCATGTCCAACTGCTTCCCAGCTCAGATGGCAAAGAGGACGTCTTCAGGTCACTAACATGGCGTGATAACAGGACAAACCAGTAATGTCAAAGGTCTGATTAAAATTTCACTTAGAACACAAAAATAAATTAAGGCACAACACCGCATTTTAAAGTTTGTAAAAATAGCAATAATCCTTTCAACTAGTTTCGAAGCCATTGGGCTAAATCAGTCTATGCACTCCGCATGCGTAGTTTGTTTTCTTTGCATTCCAAATTTAAAAAAAAAAATAATAAACGAATCAGAACGCGCTGAACAATTAACTGCTGATGCTTTTCTCAACCTGTCAAACGGTTGCAAAAAAGAATAAATAAATAAAATTTAAAAATCTCAGATCGCACTCTGCATTCTTAGCAGTCCTGTAAGGGGACACAAGCTGGTTGCAGTGTTTTTGCTGATGTAAGAATGGTGTCGTGATTAACACACTAAAGGACTTCAAGGTCCTCTGTATCGAGCATTTGTTGTAGTCGGGTGGACGCTGATGTTGGAGGGGTAGGTTCCTTGGGCCTCGGTTGCCACAGGAGGTAGCGCCATTGCAACAACAGAGTTTGGCAAAGATGCAAGGACTTTGGGGCGGGGGTAGGTGGAGCGAAACACTGGGTATCACAGGTCAGCTTGTCCTCACCCATGTTGTCTAGACCTACTACAATTGTGGTTCAAACTTCAGTCAGCCAAAGAGAGGCTGAACACAAATACTACGACTGCACACACACGCACACGCACAGTTGTCTGGGTGCATCGCGGACAAGAAACACAACAGCATTAATTTATGGTCCTTTGTGCTGGGGTGCTCTGTCTTGTTAGCTGTCAACGAGACGATATTGCCTCATGTCTGAAACGATCTACTACATTCCCTAGTTTCTAAAATAGAAAAAATAAAGAGAAACATCCTGAACATTTTTGGGCTTTGGGGAATGTCAATTCAAATAGGTCAAAGGGTGAAGGTAATGTCAGTATTTCTAAATAAAGCGAAGTCACAAAAGAAAGAAGGCCTTTGTTGGAACCTTTAAAGGTGTGATCCCCGGTCACAAAATCTTGTAAACTTCCATTCTGTCTCACGAACCCTCAATATTAATATTTTCTGTGGGTTTACTACCTGTATTCTTTATGGTTATCCGAAGCTTAAAGTATTGTAACCCTGTGTGTAGAGTGTTTAGGCTGTTCTGGGGGATGAACACTGCCTCGGTGTGCTAACCTGCTCTAGCGCTCACACACGTGTTGTTTTTTGACATTGGAGTTTGTCTTATTTGTTTGTTGTGGGGAGTGGGGGGCCTGCATCCGTCCAACACAGCAAGAGTTTTGATAAACGCAAAACAAACCAATCGCTGTGAGGATATGAACACAGGGAAGGAAGAACGAGGCGGGTGTGTGTGGGGTGGGGGTGGGTGTGTCAGGTGAGAGGAGGAACAAGTGTTACAGTGTTGTGAGGCAACACCTCCCCATGTGCCAGAAGATGTATTTTCTGCGAGCCAAGCCACAGCCAGCCAAGGATCGGCTTATCGACCTGGCCACCGGATGCGTGGGAATGGGTGGATGAATGAGGATGGATGGAAGGGAGGAATGAAGAGACGGGGTACAGGAAAATGCAAATCTCCCCAGTTTAATGGCAACAACTTTTTGAAGATTCAGAAAACTTGCAGCGATACGATTGTACAAGTGTAATTCCGAGGGACTGAGTTGTGGCGGTTGATGAAGTCTGCCATTGTTCACTGCATCTGTTCAGTATTTTTTTCCCCTGTAATTTTCCGCTTGCAAGTCATTGGCTGGGAATGTGTAGAAGTGGCCAGACAGCTGTGGTTACAGCTGTGTTTTTAGTGTTCAGCTGCTGTAGATATCAGTAAGACGCGGCCATTCACACTGCATTGAGCACCAGGCGTCGGGCTTCCTTCGGGGTACCATCTCATCAGGGTGTCAGCTTTATCAGTTCGGTTTTACGGTCTTTTCCTCTTTTATGTTGTAATCTTTTGGACCGTCGTTGCCTGGGCACTGAGGTCTTTGTCAGTCCCTCACCTGCGCGCGCAAGAACGCATGCACACGCACATGATAACCCACCCATTGACCCCCGCCCTACACACCACATGGTGGCATTTTGATGCTGTAGATACGATGAAAAGTGCAGTTGTTGTGTTTGTGTGATGTCAGAAAGATGAAAGAGAACCACGGGAGGGTGGCACTTTTTCTTTTCTGTTTTTTTTTTTTTTTTGAAAAGCGTTATGGACTTCGTGCTTTTTCTTGAAGGACTGGAGGGAAGAACCCCACGGAACTTTCCCTATAAACGTGTTTGCCGGAAACAAAACCCATAATAAAGTTTTTTAATTGGCATCTAATCTTAGCAAATTCAACAGGTGTATTGATGCAAGGCGGACGAGACAGCGACATGTGAGTACCGCCATTCCTGGAATTTCCTGAGTGGGCTTACCTTCTACTGCCAACAATGTCGGAAGATTCTGGGTAGCACTGTTCAGGCTGGCTGCCACATTCAGGAAGATCTGTATTTTTTTTTACACTTAGTAATTAATTGAAATGAAGTCTGCCTTCTTCTAGCCTGCTTCATACATCATCATACCAGGAGCATTTAGGACCTGGTACTTTCTGTCATTTCCGACCTCTCGACGATAGAGAACAGAAGAGCTTGACCTGACAGCGAGGATAGTTTTCAGACTAAGATCGTTTTAATTTTCTTTCTTATTTGTTGCTTAAATTTTTTATTTATGGTTATTTATTTATTTTTGAATCTTTGTGAGTCGCGACGACCTATCCCTGTGCGCCACACCATTGTGCCACTTTCAGGACGATAGAATATTAATCCCGAATTTCCTTGCACGAGTATTGTGTTTTTCCATCAGAGATCAAACGCTCATATGATGTGCTCCTAGATAAAAACAATCCCTGGCAGTCTGCTTTCATCCTCAATAAATTCTTGCCATCAGAGTTAGTGTAGAAGAGGCCGCGAATTATCGAGTAGGGAAGTGGGCCACGTGCACAAATAACTGTCTACACCCATTTGGTGGACGCAGGAGGCCGACAAAATCAATCTGGTGTGAGAAGTTCATTCCACTCGACCTAGTTCCCCATTGTCAGGCACTCAGGGCAAAGTTGCACTCACTCTATTTTTAGCTGTGATTAATTTCTTAGCACGAGTTGTTTTTATTGTCACCAGGCGTACTTGTTCACGATCACGTTCAAACAGAATCACAATTAACTTATTTATTAGGAAAGGACAGCCATGAAAAAAAAAAAAAAGAGGAGATTTGTAACTAAAAATAGCTCAGAGAAAAAAAGCATCGGGGAAGTGTACTTATAATTATAAATTTATTGTTTATTAAACGCAGCAGCAGATAAAGCAGGGGCTGGAGGCTGTGTGGATGCTGGTGGTGTGCATGAGTCATGAGTACATCGTCTGACGGAAAGAACCAGCGAGCTCTGTTCAGCTTTTCCATCGCTCTGTCTCTCCCATCCTCCCACGCCATTCTAATCCCCCCTCTTCCAACAAAAATGTATCACTCAAAACTGGACTTATCACAAGCTACACTCGGTGTATAGGGAATTTCCAGCAAAAATCAGCAGCGATCGAACAGCGCCGCCCACTCAGCAGCCTGGCCGCCGTCTTCCCACGTCCTGTCCTCGGGGTACTTGGTCGCTTTGGTTTTGTATTTTTATTTATTTATTTATTTATTTTTATTTGATTGCCATCCCATTGTCCTTGGGTCCTGAGTCCAGCTCCGATCCTGTTGCCCGGATGGTGACTGGTGTATGTGTGGCGGCGGCGGCGGGCGATGACGCTGCTGGAGGCCAGGACGCAGGACGTGCTGGAGCGTGGGGCTGCGGCACTCTCTCGCTTGCTGCCACACCTCGCTTGTCGTCCGAGCGGCACCAAGGTCAGTGCTGAGCTTCTTGTAAATGTTGACAGCAGAGACGGCTTGTGGTCTGAAGCAAGTGGCAAGCAAATTAGCACCGGACTCGGGGCCGAGCGAATGTGTTAATGTGAAGTGTCAAGTGGTCAAGGCACCACCGCCGTCAGCTTGTAGAGACATGTCTCATTGGCTCGCTTGCCTGTGGCTCTGTTTTCATCGTTTTGTCGATCGAGCAGTCATCGCGTGGGAAAAGCTACCCCGTCTCCCATCTTGTAGGCCGTCACTCGATGTAGTTTATCGCTGAATGATGGGTTTGATCACTGCGTGATGTAGTTTGTTTCTAGAATTGTTTGGCGAGTATTACCTGGTCATTTCAGAAGAGAAAATGTCTTAGTCTAAGTTCGCCTTGCGTTGCTAGAATCAAATCCTTTACTGGTATGTTATACAAGAGGATCATCCTGTTTCCTTCCCATTCCCCCCATGCTGCCTTGCGCTCCCCTTCCACATCAATGTAGTCATCGTCTCACATTCCGGACACACACACGAGACCTCACTAGTCTCATATTTCCTGATACTGCCAATGTTTCAATTGTCTTTCCTTCCCTTTGGTAACTCCAGGGCACAGCCATCGGCTTCATTCATTGTTCTTCTAATCTTACATGACAACATTCAGCAAAACAACGAAGATTAAACGTTTTCGTTATCATACGTGTACCTAATAACTGATGTCATCCCTGGGCATGATAATTGCTGTCATCCATGTACCTAATTGCTAACATTGCATCTTCTTCCATCTTATCTTTTGCATCTCACCGCGGAAAATCTACGGTAGGGGATGCCTCGTCGTTTCACTGGCGAGTTATTGATAACTACATCGTAGAGAGAGAGAGAATGAAGTTTTTGTTGACTCAGGCCAGGTGGCCTCAACCTTCAGGTGTCAATAAAAACTTACGAGTTTATGTGTGTGTGAATTAAACACGCACGCACCTTTGATGCACACCTGATGCCAGATATTTTATTTACTCATCAGTTACCATAAAATGCTACAGTTATAATAGAAGATGATATTTTAAGCCACTTAAATGTCTAATTGTATGCTATCTTTCCTTCCCTCTTTCTCTCTCTCACACAGAGGAGTAACATCAGTTTTGTAACACTAGATGCCAAACTACAAACTCGAATATGGGTTAGTGTCAGTCAACTTTCTACACAAATGTCCTAAAAACTCCCATCCTCCACAGTGTGTGGTCGGTAAAGAATGCTTGTGGCTTTAGTAAGAGCTGACCGTTTGTGTCTTTAGTGGCTTTATGATTTAAACGGTCTGTCTAGTGCGGGCAGATCAGGTGGTGTGCGAGTAAACTTCCAGAACAATGGCGAGGGCGTGTGTTGGCGAGCTGTGGTGTCTCGTGCACTGAGCCCGCAGGCTCCGGCCGGCGAGTGTGGGGTGTCGGGTGGCTGGTCAAATCCTTGTGGGTAGCTTCTTGACACGACTGTAATACCACTGGCGCTAACGGGATCAACTCGCCGCTGACGTCACAAAGGACGTGCAGTGCTAACCGCGGATAGCACGCCGCGAGCTGAGCGACTCGAGACCCTCTGTCTTCAGGAGCCTTGAACTCTGTCTTCTGTTTTACACGCGCGCGCACACACACACGTGCACGAGCTTCATTATCCAGGCTCCTCCACTTCCACACCACATTCGTCATCGACGATGCTGTTAATTACAGACAGTAAAAACCGTCTTTTTCGGCCAGGAAGAGGACCTCTGCTTTGGTTCTTGAAGACTACTTCTTGTGAGCACAGGTCCACCCACACTCCATCTTTGTCCAGGGTTAGAGTCTGTGTGTGACACCCTATTAACTCTCGTTCGTCTCGAAAAGCATGTTTTCAAACATGGCCTGATTCTCACTACTACTACTACAAACTGAATTCATTGTATCACGCGCTTACTTTGATACGAAGAAGTGTTTGGAACCCCAGTGATGGTTAAGAAGTTCGTCGATCATATTTGTGGAAGGATTTGAAATACACTCAGTCTGTGTAAGAAGGTGGAGGGAACAGTAAATCTGAGAGTCCGGCAGTATTGTAAACTCAAGCCATCCCTCGAGAACACTTGCATTAATATTTCATTTCACGTGCAAGGAGCGTCTGTTATTACAGTTGACTTAGTGCGCCTTTCTTTGTCGTTAGACTTTTCACTGTGTGCAGACAGACAGACAGAGACAGGTCCAGAATTATTTTTCTGTAATTGTTTTTACATTTATTTGTTGGAACACCCAGGCAGATACATCGGCACATGCTTGTTTGCACACACTGCACGTGAATGCCGGTGTGTGAAATGCAGCTGGGCACTGCCTTGGTGACGTAGGAACGAGGTGATGATTGCTTCTTGGCTCGAGACGCGACGAGCACAGAGCTACAGCCAACGGTTCTCTCCCAGACTTTCCATCCAGTCTAGTCCAGTGCCAGTGTTTTGTTTTCCCTCCTCTTGGAGCGAGAGAAATACTCGTGCACATAACAGATGCTCGTGCTGTTTCTGGCTGAAATATTTATTTATTCTCAACGCGGGGCTGGAGGTTTTTGTTAGTTATGTGGATGTGAGCTGGGACTGGAACTGTCAGGAGTGTCGTGGGCGAGCGGCGCGAGACGTGTTGCTGTTGTTCGTGCACGCGGCGCGAGACGCGGGGAAGGTGAGCAGGTAATGGATGAGCTACCTTTCGATAACTGTCCGATCTTCACTCTTATTTTTCTTAGTTTTATATTTACAGTCCTACTCACCACAGTGGGTCTCCCGTGGAACACACACGCACATCGATCAGCGGGTCAGTGATATAGTATTTAAACACTTGACAAGACAAAAGAAATTCTTAACAGTGGAGCCGCGTCCTGCGATTTAGCGACCATAATTTTTTTCTAAAGCTTTATTTATTGTTAAAACAGAATTACCTCTAATCTGTGGTCACCCCAAATGCTCTTACATTTGAGCTACGCCTCGCCAATGGAAGGCACCGTGTACTTATTCTCTTTCGAGAAAACACTAAATAACTTGCTGGCTTTACTAACATGATGCTGATGAAACATTCATAATATTACTATGTGATAACTCCGATTGACATTTTCGAGGCAGGGCAGGGAGGTCAGGCACACAGGTCGCTGAGCTCGGGAATCATGCACCTTATGGTATGCAAAGTACTCGCCAGGTGTGACAGGAACCTGAAAGATGCTCTGTCCCCTGTACCTTGACCACATTCCTGTGCATGCATGCTGCAGTGGACTTCAGACCCTGATTGTCTTCCCAATCTAGTACTGCCAGATGGAAATGGGTTTGTCATAGTGTTCCTCCCTCGACATCGGGTAGGGTTACTAGTCACCAAGTCCGTTATGATGAGTCCGAAAAACAGGGATGGGAGGATTGTGAGGCCGGACAAAGAGACAAGACTTAATTGTCAAAAAGGAAATAGCGAGTGAAACCAGTTTCTTCAGGACCTTGTGCGAGTTTGATTTTGAACCCTGCCGCAGAGTTCACCTTTTTGTCAGACGACAGAAGAGCAGCCGGAAACGTTTGCTTCGGTTTCTTTCACGGATGCGCACAAAGAAAAGACGACCCCTCTCCTTGCGGTCACGTGCTCCTTAGAAGAGAACCCAGGCGAGGTGAGGGTAGTGACGACGCTGAGCGCGCCCCCTGCACAACAAAGGGACACCACCGGAGCAGATTTCAGTTTTTTTTTAAAATTCAATAGCGGCATAGTTGTGTGCCCCATCTGGCCATGACACACAGCAGCATGGCAGGCCAAGGTCTGTCGCTACCAGCGTCTTTGACAGTGTAAACGAGACTGATCTGCCGGTAGCAGTTGTACCCGGGGTGGCATGCTTACTCCGCGGCCCATTCCCGCATTGCAAAACACGCGGGCAAGACTCCAATGAATTCTAGAAATGGTTAGGGTTGCTTGGTTAGTTGATTTAGTGGACAATAAAATCCCTTCGCCTAACTTGGACTATTTGTGGTGGGGGAGAGGAGCGGACTATCCGGAGGAACGCGCAAGTGGCCAACTGCGTGAAGAGGTTTTACTGACCACAGAGAAGGACATGTGTCTGAAATGTTAACATGGGTTCTTGTAGTCGACTACATGTGGTGGCTATCAAACCATCTCCCTACTCTCTTCCCTCGTTAGTCGTGGGATGTAGTTAGTAGGTGAAGAACAAAAATATTATATGCTTACAGGGAAGGCGGCCATGTTCACGGCCCAGGTAGGAAGAGGACGAAGGGTCGTTTAGTTTCTTGACCAAAGTGGGAGGGAGGAGGAGAAGAGACGGACCTGGAGGGAGGTGATGGTATTTGAGTTGCGCATGACTTGTCAGGTTGTCGCAGCAGTGACTGGGTGGACATCGCTCCCCGCGGTGCCGCGAGATGACAAAGCTCGCACCCCGGGATCGATGCTCACGGCCGGCAGGTCCTCGCCCACCGCCCCAACACTAATTTCGCGCAGTGCAGTGCCGCGAGCTGGGACTCTTGCTCTTTACGGAGAAAAGAAAAAACCACTGGACTATCGTATCATCGCACCCTAAGTCCGCTCAGTGAAAGGGATCAGCACCTCCCGTCTCTTTGTGGTGTACCCGCACCACTTGCCTCGCTCGATCATGATGCTCGCTTGATCAACGTGAGTGATCCCCCGGGTGCATGGCTGCTTGCAGAAAAACGCCCCCCAAACGCTTTTCGTTAATAAGGAGGTGAGGCTGGTGAGGAATGGCATGTGAGGAGGACCAGATCCATGTCTGCAGCACAGGCTAGGGTAAGATGGGATAGGACAGAGATAGCTGAGGACAGACAGACATAGCTGATGACGGACAGAGATAGCTGAGGACGGACAGAGATAGCTGATGACAGACAGAGATAGCTGAGGACAGAGATAGCTGACGACGGGGCTGACGGGTGGCCTGGATGGCGGAAGAGAATGGAGTGACAGCCATCGGCATTACAATCTACATAAAGTAAAGATTTCTGACTTGAAGCCAGTTCTTGAATTCCGTTGAGGATTACTTCAATCCACTTAATTCGATTTGCTGTAATTAAACAACAAAACGATTACATGTCTGAGGTCAAATATTGATCCGCATATTTAAATTTGCTCTGTTGTAGTTTGAAATTTGTTTCTCAAATACCTTTTTGAAAGTTTCAAATGCTGAATGGTGGAGATAGGACAACATTTGTGAAATTGTCTAGCAATCAGTTATGTGGCAGTTTTACAGTGGAATTTTAAAAAAATTTATTTTCTGGACATACATAGATAAATTAGCTGCAGCTGTGCTCAGAACTAAGCGACATTCATTTTCTGTGCGGCAAGTAAGGTAAACAGTAGTAAACAGAAGTTTTTTCATTAAAGACCCCAGAAGACAGTGAATGGAGTGCGGGAGTGTGTGACTGTTCCTCTGTGGCATGCAAGTTGTGACGAGGTTCAATTCCCACAGCCACCCGCTTTGTTTCCGCATCTGTACGACATGGCCAGTCCGCCCGCCGGCACCATCGTGCGTGTCTGTGGTGTAGCTGTGGAACTCGTGCTGTAGTAAATCGTCGTCCGCACACACACACACACACACGCACGCACGCACGCACACGCACACGCCCCCACGGAGTAGAGCGAGCCGTGACGTCACGACGTAGGGCGCCACCTGGCGCGGGGCGGGACGTAGCAGCAGTGGCTGCCGTGGCGCGTACGGCCGTTGCGAGCCGCCATGGCGTGCGTGCGGGGAGAGGAAAGAGTGGAGGCGGCGAGGGTGTGTGTCGGCGCAGACAAACCCTCCGTTGCTCCCATCGCACTTGTCGCAGTCAGCCTCCCTCCGCCGTGCCAGTGTTGTTTGTGACTGACATGTGTCATATTCAGTGCCAGCCCTTCGCCACTCACACTGCAGCAACTCCTGACACCAGGGGGCGTAGCCGTGCACCGGAAACACTGATACCTCCGGGGTAGCTGTACCTCTGGCCCGTGTACAGTATCGCAACGAATCGTCGTCAACATGGCTGCTGCAAGCTCAATCTTTGGTAAATAACGCACGGTAAATAAGACACCAATATTATGGGGTAGATGGGGAGGGGGACTGAAAGTCCAGTACACTCCCACTGCACTGAGCACAGCCCTTCGTGAAGCCAGCACACGTAACAGCCAGGGGAGCAGCGGAGTGACCATGGATGCAGCAGGGGGAGGTAGAGGGAGGATCACTGTCCACGGCATCAGTTAACGCAGGCAACGCGGGCTATTCTCCCCCTCCCTTGCCATGTCCCCCTCTCTTTTATATTCTGCTTTCCTCTTCATCTCTACGTGGGAGAAACTTCCCACATCATCATCATCATCATCATCATCGTCGTCGTCGTCGTCGTCGTCAGATGGAAAATTCCGGACCGGTTGAACCTATGAAACATCTGCCGACCTAGAGAACTAGTGAGTGCGGCAAGATGTCCGCTGTGCCTCTGTTTGTGTTTTATTGTAACGAGCAGAGCGAGGTTCCTTATGAGAGAAGCACAATCAGAATTGCAAACAGCTGTTGGTGAATGTCCGTGATTTCGATGACGAGGACAAATAATCACAAAGTGCGTTGCTTTTCATTTGAGCCAGGTTTATAGAGTTCAGTACTTGACGGTCACGTGATCAGTAATTGTTGTTGGTTTAACACATCTGTGCTCTGAGTGCTTTTATAATTTGTTACATTCACACCGTACTCATGGTGGCCTTTCCCAAGGAAGAGAAAACATTAATTTAAAAATACACAAGAGGAAATACCAAAGTAATAAAAAATAAACAGGGCATTTTGAATGTAGACACGTACATCGGAGTACCCTCCGAAAGAATGTACTTGTAGTGGACGTTTATAGTCTTTTTTAAAGAGTTTTTTTTTTTAAAGTAGAGTGCTTGATAATTTTGCAAGTCTTAACTTCTTTTCATTTTAGTTCAGGAGCATCTTCAAAATTAACCGTTATAAGATGTTTTTGGTGGCATAAAAAACAAACAAACAAACAAACAAAAAAACAAAACAAAACAACAACACGGCAAACTTTGTCAAAGATTCTAATATCAGTAAATTTTTTTTTCACTCGGTGACATTGAAGTCATTTCATAAGGTATCCTGTCTCATATACCTAGATATAGAGATGGTAAGCAATCACAACCAAGCTAAACCGCGCTGTCCACCGCACCCAGTTGTCAAAGGGGCATGGAGAGTACGGTGTGATTAAACTTTTGATGTTCCTAAACCAGATGTTGAGCCAGCAGCAACACGTGATACTACGGATGTGTATACACGGACTGATGACCAGCGCTCAGCCTCTTGTCAGCTCCGTTGTTAGGTGGGCCAACACGATCAAAACCAGACTAAAACCGGAAAAGCAGTGTGAAAATGGACCGCCTCGAGAATTTTGATATTAACAACATATTTACTGTTAGTTTCTTGCTTCGTCACACGATTAACCAAACTCTTGACTATTGACTGTGAAATCTTACTTATGGGATGATAAATTGTGTGAAACGCAAATAAACATCTCCATCTAAGATCACTGGTGTTCGCATCACTTGGTCTCTCACTGATATGGACTTGTATGAGTATGTATATATGTATATATGTATATATGTATGTATGGGTTACTTGGCTTGGCTTTGTATACCTTATTTTGCTCTAAGTGAGCAAACAATAAGATCATTACCTTTTCATGCACTTTCCCTCGCTTGTATCAAATCTTGCCTCTCACTGGATTGAAGCCTTGTCTGAGCGGCCTGTCGTCTGAATGAGAGCCGCTCGCCGCTCGCCGCTCGGTGTATCGATGATACACCTGCCCGCGGAGGTGGGAGGAAAAAACCAAACATTTGTCTATTGCACAATGGCATCCTACCTCGCAGCAAGAGTTTTTCCACAACTCAATGTGCGCAAGCTTTGATAAATGACAATGGAATCATAGCTTTGCTTGAATACTTATTTTCCAAATAATTCATTCGATGAAGTTAAACCAAATTGGGATTCCAGAAATCAAGCCCTGAGCTGTCTTGGTTAGCCCTGAGTTTGCGTTTTACTTCTTACTCACCCCACCCCACTCCACCCCACCATACCCGACACATTGCGACAACCACCGCTTTCTTGCTGCTGCTCTTCCCTTTGTACATGTGGTCACTCAGGCGCCTGCAAGATGAGGACCGTGCCAGACAGGATTCGGTCACGTGATCCAAGACAACAGCGATGACTGCGAGGCGAGGGCTTATAACGAGCCGACGAGAGCTTCCTCTAGGGGTGTAACCATGGCCACAGCTCGTGACAGACATTCCGTCACGTCAGAGGAGTTGGCGAGAAACATCTTTCAGTCTGCGAGAGCAATCTGTGCCTACCTCAAACACACCTACCACCTTCACTCTTTCAATCAACCCTGGCTGTCCGAATTTACACCTGAAGACGGGAGTGCCAGACATAACTGCTTGAGAAACAGACTTTCTAAGAGTACACGCATCTACCTCCGCCGTGGTCACAACTGCCCCAACCCCTCCTTACAACATCATCGCCACCACCTCTACCTAAGTTCCTCTCACGCGGAATCGAATTTTTTTTCTTCCCGAAGGAAGAAGAGCTCACGCCAGCTCATATCTGTTTTTGAAGGGACAATGGAGAGCAGTGGAGGAGGCAATATTTCATTGCCTGTTTAGTAATTCTCGATGCCTTGCGCGCTCGAAATGAGTCAGAGAAAGAAGGAGAGAGGGCACGAGTGTGGTCGTATTAGCGAAGTGGCTGTTGTTTACATTTGTGGAATACAGATGCGACACCGCCGTCGTCAAGTGCGGAGGGTGGCCGGCGAGAGAAACTGTGAATGCATTGGAATGCCCATCGCCGACAACATCTGCAAACAAATAACCCGCGGGAATTGCTCTTGTATTTCCCCTTAATAAAGATTTCAAGATGGGGATGACAAAAGTTATGTGATATTGATAATTGCCTAGGGGGGAAAAAAAACAGATGGCGCTACCGAAGCCATATGAAACCGGCCGTGTGGATGGTTTTCTTCAATCCCATCTTGCTGTTTACATCGGGCTGGTTGATTACCACTGAGGACCGGCAGACACCATGACAACGCCATCTGCTAGGTGACTTCGAAAGTGATGGATGTCAGAAGAAGAGGTGTCCACAGTTGTTGTCTGGCTTTATTGAATGGAACAAGAAACTAATAGCGATTAGTTTGGTAGAATGTTCAACGATAGGTCCGCCTGGCGCTGAGAGCGAGGCTACAAGACCGAGTCTGGAATTGAAAGAGTAGTGTGGAACTGCTACAGCATAGATGGAGAAAAATGAAGGAAAAATAAAGAAAGAAAGATGAGGCTAAACAAACTTGACTAGGAATAATTTGTTGGTCAAAGCACGTCTTGTTTGGCTGTCGAGAGAGTGACTAGACTGGCTGAAGCTTTTACTTTCCAGGAAAATAAAATGCTAATACTGAGTAGACTGGTTGAAGCTTGCTTTCCAGTGAAACAACCATGTTTATTTATTGAGTAGGCAGGCTGGAGCTTACTTCACAGTGCAATAAACATATTTATTGATCAATCTGGGTGAAGCTCTTACTGTCCAGACAAACAAACATGCTTATTTATTCCGTAGACTGGCCGAAGCTCTAACCTTCCATTCAAATAAACACTCTTGTTTATTGAGCAGGTTGGCTGACGATCTTACTTTCCATGAAAATAAACATGATTATTTATTTGTTCACCTACCCAGACCTGTGGGTTGTGCAACTGACCGTGGAGCAGGGTACAGGTAGTTCCGTGGGTGTATTTGGGAGGGAGGAGTTAGCTCACTTATCTTGGAGGTAGCTGTCTGTGAGGCTGACGCTTGTTTTCTCCAACCGTCGACACGGTCCACTGGCCTCAGACCTGCTCGGGTGTGTGGGTAGAAACTTTCCCCCTCCTTTCTTCCCACCCGGCAGCTGTCCAGTGTAAATGTTATTCAGTTATCAAAGAATGTCGAGGTAGCAGAGAGGATGTGTACTCAGCCCTCGACATGTACCCTAGACTCGGTGAGCCAGTTATGTCACTACCCTGGGGGCAGTCAGCTGTGATTCTGTTTACACTCTCCCTTCCCTTCTCGTTGTTAGAAAACAAATCGACTTTCAGAAGAGAATGCGTGTTCTGTAGTTATCTTCCTATTTGATTGACTCAGTTGTTATAAATCATTTGTGATGTATGGCAAGTAATGACAACAGATATTCAGCTATGCCATCGCACACACATTGTTTATATGTATGTAACATTATATATGTATAACATTATACATAATGTATTTTGTCGCATGTTTGGTCAGTTCGCACTTGGTAACATCATAAACAGTGGCATATTGTCAGATTGTGTAAAAGTATTTTGAAATGCTCTTCTTATGATTAATTTATGCAGCGGACATCACGTGGGGTTCTTTTTGAGCAACTGTAAACAGATAAACAAATATTTGTGGACGTTTCGTAAGGACCACGCCGCGGTCCAAGACAAATAGTTGCGGTTCATTTCTCGTGGCGGCTAACGTGTCAACTTTGTTTACAAACTGCTTTTTTACGGGGTACACTCAGAAAGGGGGACCAACAGTGGTATGACGTTATCTTTAAACAATGCGACGGATGGCGGATGTGACGTCACCATCACCATGTGCAGCGCACGCAGATGGGAAGGAGCCAATCACGAGAAGGAGGACAAGGCTTGGTCATCCTGACGTAAGTCTGCACGTCCTGGAGTTGTTCTCGGTTCCTCACCAACTTCCAGCCGTCTTCCGGCTTCTCCCTCGTCTTGAGGCAGTGCGGGGCGCGGCGGCCAGAAGGCGAACCCGGAGCCACCCAGTCAGACCGTGCTCCTCGCCACGCCATCAGGCGGGCTTTTCAAGGCCAGGTCACTTGGTCAGGCGAGTCGGGGCCGCAGGCTGGTGGGTCACCTCCATTGGCCAGTCACGGGCCGTGGCGCTGGCCGGCCGCCTAGTGGCGCTGGGCCTCTCCCTCCCATCCCGTCTGGCTCGCTCGGTTGGCGCGAAGACGTGTTCAGTCGGGAGGAGGGCCCGCGGCTGTCACGCCGAGCGCGTAACAAGTGACTCACGAGTCGAACGACCGGGCGCCTGGTGTTGCCGTTGGTCTGCTCATGGGTGTGCTGTCGGATGACCGCGTCGTCTGAGACAGGATCACGGGTGTGTAGCGCCGACTCGGCGGGTGGACAAAGGAGGCAGTTACGCAAGCTGAACGTCCTGCGGGGCGGCGGACACCGGTTACAGCCAGATAAACAACGCCGTCCGCAATGTCTTTCCGGTGAGGGCGCCCACCCAACGGTTTGTT
Organism: Pomacea maculata; assembly: GCA_004794325.1. Taxonomy (NCBI): domain Eukaryota; kingdom Metazoa; phylum Mollusca; class Gastropoda; order Architaenioglossa; family Ampullariidae; genus Pomacea; species Pomacea maculata. Next base: position 28,737 of record SRHC01002270.1, read on the forward strand.
GGACGTGTGTAAGAGTCGTGCACCCGTAACACCTAAGAACTTGATTGTGCAGGCAGGGTGGACAAGAGTTACACCAGAGTTTGAAGACTAGGGTGGCGGTCAAGCCCGGTCCTTTGTCGCCAATCGGGTGGCGCCACGTGTTTGGCTAGCGTCGGGCTGGCGTGTAACGTAGGACGACGACGACGACGACACCTTGACGCAGTGTCGTGCTGCTGCTGGTGGTCAGGTCGTGCACGACCATTGCTGTGACTGTGTGTACTGGACTGTGTGGTGTGTAGCTGCTGACTATTGAGTACTTGACCCACACGTCTGGTCAGCTCCAACTGCACTCAACGACTTTTGTTCATCGCCTGCTCCAGGGTCGGTCTGCCGGTGGACAAGGGTTAACTGCGGTATGATGAATTTATTTCTTCTTCGCGTTATTCGTGATTTACACATGTTGATTGTCTGCACAAACTTTGCTGTCATTTCCAGGCCTGGATGTCCTCATGTTGAATCTGTGACTGTTTGGCTGTTTTTATGATCGTTATGTTAAAAAAAAAAAAACAACTTCCAAAGTCACATATTCGACAAGAAGTATCTGGCTACCAAGGCCCGCTAGAATTATTTTGGATGTTTTCTTAGCTTGGGTTGCTCTGCTCACTCACTCATACATTCACTCATTTACGAAACAGAAAATAACAGGCTGAATTCTAATATTTTCAGGCTATTATCCGAAGACCTCTATTTTATTTTATGTGTTTAACGTTTTACTGTCGTTGACCTGTTCTGTTGGACACGACATCCTGTAATCAATTTTGCAATCACTAATTTCCACAGGCCGTCTGATGATTCTCTCAAAAGTAATTCGTGTTTATCAGAAACAGTCTGTCCAACAGTACTAGCCTAAACATTACACACAAACTAATAAAAATAATTGTCATACGGGTCTAAAGCATGTTGAAGGCGTGTGTTTGCAAGAAAAGTTTTTAAAATGCTAATTGATATTGGTAACAGTTCCTTATTATTGTTGTGTGTGTATATATATATAGAGACATATACACATACCTGTGTAACTATTTTTCGGTGATGTCCAGCATCCTCAGTGTGCTTATATCTCGAGTCGAGTAACTGAAGAATTTAACTTTGTTTATTGCTGGTATACGTGAGGAATGTCACTGATTTTCAAATAAGTTTACCCTCTTTCATTGTTGATGTGGGCAAGAAATAGCAGAATTTTTATTTTGTATAGTTTATCACCTTACATATGTTGAGAAATACGATTCCTGTTCAGACAGCGATTTTTCCAAGAATTAATTATTTTACATGTGGTGTAACCAGAAGAAGAAAAATCCTCTACTTTATCAGTGGAGAAAATAGACAAGACCTGACTTATCAGGATTATTCGGTGAATGTGCAACTGACTCATAATACAGTCGTTAAGTGCTTTTGTAGAAATTTGTTTTCAATGCAAAACCTAAATTATTAGACAATACATTTGAAGGTGTACAACATTCTGAATCGTTTTAAACATTGACATGCAAATACGGCTTCAGAATTATTCCTGCTAATTTTAAATTTGATTTAGGAAAACTACTGTTTAAGACGATGAAGAAGAAGATGATTATTATTTCTAATCCGGTGTGTGTTTACATTCGTCGCCATATTTTAAGCATGTGAACAACCAGAAATAAAATGTTCACTGTAATAGACAAATGTTATTTTGAATCACCTAACCCCCCACCCCACATACACACCCTTCATTTGGTTAAAAAAAAAATTATTATTACACTCAAACACCCGTCCAGCCGATCGCTTATAATCTCAATGACAACTGTCTAAAACCAATAAACAAACAAACAAACAAACAAACAAAAAAGCGTGTCACTGTTGACGTTGAGGCGCGGATTCGAAAAGATGTTTTTTAAAAAACTTGTTGTAGCGGTCTTGGACAGAGACAGGTGAGTTTTTGTAAACAACAGCCAGCATGAAGGAGGCGCACTGTAGTAGAGTTTCTCTGTCTAGTCGGGAACCACGAAGGTTCGAGAATAAAGGGTGTAAAGACATGGCAGGAACACAAAGATTTTATTGCTAAAGTATAGAGGAGCGGTGTGGTTGATGACATGGAGACAAATGATAACCAGCTTACAACCTGTTGGTTGTGTTGGTGGATGTATTTGTACACAGTGTACACGTGTACACAGCCTGCAGCACTGTCAACAAACATTCTCTGCCTCGTGCGCGTGCAGACCTCCAAACATGTCCGCTTTGTTTCCTTTTCTTTTGACATACATTTCTATAGTTGTGCTTTTTTTGTTTTATGTTTTATTTATTTATTTATTTTGCTGTTCTTTCAGAGTTGAGCTCATCGTATATTTCATATGCTCGCGGGTGAGAAGTTAGAAAGAAAAGCCGAAATGATGAAAACTGATTTCCAAAAATGTCCAGCTGTTGAAAGCTCTGTGCAGATAACATTGACTTGTTTTAGGTGTTATGTACAACTGTACTATGTACAATTTTTTCATTTATTTTTTGACATGTCGGAGCTTACATGGGTATGTAAAGACAGCGGTTTTCTGTAGCAGAAGCGGAATAGTTTGTCCAGCTCATCGTCCCAACATTTAGCCTCTCGCGGCTCTTGGAAGCATCGCGAAGTTTTCGTTCGTCAGGTGAAAACACCATGCTTACCTGCGAATCTCCAGAAAACGGCCTCGTGTTTTGTTTTTTTCCCCCGGTTTTGTGATCAAATGTTGGCTGTACCGGTTGAAAGGCAAGTTTCACCTTTATACCTTCACACCTCTGTGCTAGTCGCTCGTGCGGTCCTGAAAAAGCACACAGCATTCTGACGGCTTCGCGGACTGTGTTAAAGAAACTGGAACAGTTTGGCTTCAAGGAATTTTTGTTGACACAAAAAAAAAAAATCCCACGGCCACTTACACCACTCACTACTCACACCACTCACTACTCACATCACTCCGTCGGCGAGATTATCTTTCATCGCCTCGCACGGGGACCTGTTTGTAATTCAAATCTCTTCGCGCTGGAACAGTTTTCAGAGAAACGAGCGTGCGACTTGGTCTTGACCATAGTAAGTGGTTACCGATGGCCAACATTTTCCAGTTTTCTTTCTTAATCGTAATTTGTTGGTTTTGTTTACTTTCCACGAAGGTCATTTGATTTTTGTAGCCGTTTTGTGGTGAGTACAGGGGAAAACAAAGTGAGTTTAATAAACAATATCTCCACAAACGATATTTAAAAAAATAATAATCATTTAGTATAACACATGAACAACCAATTTTATTTAAAAAATAAAGTGATTAGAATACTGTAAAATAAAGTATGTACTATTATGTAAAACCGTGTCATGCAAGATAGAATAACAAGACAAGAAAATTTATAGCGGTTGACCCTCGCTTGGCTGCAGGCAAAAGTCAGTTTGGGACATGGTGTGATGCAGGACTGTTGTCTAGGTTACTGAGGTACATACCACATAGTGCCATCCTCCCACCTCAGGTCTCAACGGTAATCGATCTTGTCAAAGATATTGCTAGATGGGAGGATTTACAGCCTCAACAGTTTGGGTCCAACTGCGTTGGTAGGGGGAGGTCCATGGCCGTAGTCTGGATGATGATTAAAAACCATAGAAACAGCTGAAGCATCCTGGGGTTGGTCTGTGCGTGTGACTGTGTGCAGTATGGCGGTTTAATGGTGAGTACGTGTCGCTGAACCCTGACACCCTTGTCTGCCTCTCTTGTCATTTGTGTGTAAGGGCCGAGGGTGGTAGACCTCAGACATCTACCAAGTACTCTACCGGTGTTATGGCGACCCCTCTCTTGTTACTGTGTAACAAACTTTGTGCGTTGTTGAAGAAAGGTTGCCACCAGGCCCAGGGTTGTAGACCATGTGAAGACTTTATTGAGGAGTCCGGGCAAGTGTTTGCGAAGTTGATAGCAGCGACCTCTCGAGCGGCTCTCCTGCTGCGGCCTTTCTGGGCAAGATGGCCGCCACGTGTCTCTGCTCGCCAGGACCAACGGTTTCCAACGGCAGACTCGTAGAACTACGGTATCTGGTACTTGGCAGTGAGCACCTGCTACAGTGGCATGACTGATGTAGAATTGTACGTCTAGTAGCAGTGTATAACTCTTAGGAGGCAGACAATCTTATCTTCCTGTCTGTCACTGACTTTTTTGAAACAATGAAGCTGTAATGTTTACTGTGGGCAGTGTCCACCACGGAGCGTATTCAGAATTTGTTTGTGTACTTGTGTGTGGTCACAAAATACTCTTTCAGTGACATCGTGGGCAGAGAGCTAAAGGTGGTTGTTGCTGTTAAAGGTCCCATCTCTGCTTTTTCACTCCTCACAAACATTATGATGAGAACATACTATCTGTCGAAAACTTCTTATTTGTCCACCACTTACTGTTAGCATTCACCGCGGTATATCTCAGATGTTGTTTATTGCCGAACGTGGCTCATATTTGTACTTAACCAGTGTATATTCGCAGCTCAACAACATGCAGCAGTTGTACAATCATCGTTGTTTTTATCATGATCCACAATTATTATTGCTTGCTATGTGACCGCAAAGTAACAAAAGGATTGAAAACTATCAAATCAGAGAGTATAGAGAACTTTCTCTATGCTAAGGGACTTTTTCAGTGAAACCTTTAACTAAGTCTCCCCCTATTCTAAAAATATTTGTTGTGGTGGAGGACGGAAACGCCGACACTGGGATGTCGAAGGCAGTCAAATGTTTCTGGAGGTCTTGTGCACGTCTGAAGTTAGGTTCATATCGACGTGTGTGTGTGTGTGTGTGTGTGTGTGTGTGTGTGTGTGTTTGTCCGTGCTCTCTTGCATGCCTGAAACTTCTAAATATTCTTTTTCTTCATTTTATCTTAAAGATAGCAGATGCCTGGCAGCAATGTGTATCTGACTGATCAGGTAAATGGTATTAGTCTCCGTCTTCAACTCGTGCCAGAGACACGAAGAACCACTGACGATTCACTGCCACCCGCGCTTCTGCTTACTGAACTCTTTTATTGTAAAGGGGAAAATAGTAGTTTTTGGTAATAGGTTAAAGGAAGGTTAGGCAGGCCAAAAAAGAAGAAAGAATATTTTCAGCCTAAGAAAATGGCGTGTGAACACAGCGGTCTGTCGACTAAAGCCGCTCGTCAACAGTGAACTAGGCGTTGCTGCATGTGTGGATGGTGTGGCTCGGTGTGCCATAGTCACCTGTACAAAACACTGTTCACAGCTCAGTGCGCGGAATACTTTTGGACAGTCAGTTCTTTCACACAGCAGTTGGCGTCCGTCAAGGGTGACCATTATCACATGTACTGTTAAACAGCTTTATGGAGAAGGTCCTTGACGATCATCACGCCATCAGTGGGAGGCTATGTGCAAGCTTCCCCTTGCAGACGACATCTGCCTGATAGCAGCACCACCAGGGAACTGTAAGACCTTACCGACACATGCGTATGGAATAGAGACTGGGACTGACAAGACCAGACTGATGATAACAACAATGCAAAGGTCAGCTGTGCAGGCTGATCGAGTTCTGTCTTGTATCTCAGCTCAACACGCTCTCTAGAACCGTTGAGGAAGGCAGTCGACACCATGACAGACAGAATTTGCATGTAAATAAAGCATGGACTGGTCGCTCCATGCAAGGCCAGTGCACCACAGCCCAAGTCACCCCACCCCACACACACCTCCAGCCCTGTCCGAGAGTTGACCAGTATAACATCGGCACTGACCACGGCATCAGACAAGCGAACACAAGCGCAAAGGTTTAGCCGACCTCACAAATACAGAGTTCATAGCTAGTCAGCACTAGAAGGAATGTTTATCTCCTCCAAAGAGAGAGAGAGAGCAGCGAACTCACTCAGCCAAGGGACTGGTTCCGCAAGTCCAGGTGCTCACACGCTGTACGAAGACCCGCCAGAAATTACAGGTTAGGGCCGTCCACACATGCTTTCGTTTCTGTTTTATTTTTAAATGCGCTGTATGTTTTTCGGTAATAAACCAATGCCAGCTTTATTTCCCGTTAAACCGCCAGCATTTTAAAAATTATTTAAATTTTTTTACTGGGAGTAACCTTTAAGCAGATTCATTATTGTCTTGCACACATAACAAACGACCGTGTTTGGTATATCACACTATGCTTTGACCTTCTGTAAACATTTGGATAGTGTAGACAGCATAGACAATCAGTTCTCCACCTAGTGTATCCATATTGGAAATGGTGTCAAGGGCAGCCGCTGGTCTTGGCGGTGAGCGGCGCGAGATGAAAGGTCTGTTCTTAGACAGAGAGAGAGAGATGAAAGCTTCATTGTCGAGGACGTCTTGAGGTGATTGAAAGCGCGGGCAGCTACAATAAACACAGAAGTCTGCTGTATGCTGACCAAGAGCTTGTTTGTACCCGCTTTACCATGCGATGTGTGCTGTCCTCGAGAGTAAGTGTTTGCGGTAAGAAAAATTAAAAATTATTAGTTAACAGATAGAAGACTTCATTCGTGGAACCGAAAACACGTGACGTGACATCCACTGCCTCAGAAAATCGTGATTTTACTGACACGAAAATCTGTGTAGAAAATGACAGAATTATCCGTAATGTTTAGCCATCATCACGGTGGCAGTAGTGTCGCGGTATTCTCCATGAAGATGGGGGAAGCGAATAGCTTAGGGGTTCAAAGTAGCGGGGTGTGAGCCCGTCACATGCACAGGCAGTTCGATATCTGTGTGACGCAGGTTTCTTCTCCTTACCCCACCCCACTCCCACCCAACCTCGTCTCTGATCCAGCTGTGGGGCGGGTACCAAACTCCGTACAGGATAGGGTAAGATAAAGGAGTGAAAGAAGAGATAAAACCGCCATCACAAACGTTGAGAAGTGAAGACTCGGACACGATATCAAGATCACCACCTTGACCTGTAAGAATGTTGTATGATCATTGTCGACTTTGTTATGAGCCACAGTTTGTGTTGCCACTGTTTTTACAGTTTAGCTATATGATTACGAGGTGACAAAAGGACTGGGAACGGAAAGACCAGCGGCAACCCTGACGACATCGGAGAAGACAGACAACGGTTTTCCGTTAGGTTAAGGGCGACTCACACGTTGCTGTAAGACTCGCAATGGACGCCAAAGAAAGACTTTTATGAACAGGACCCAGTAGTTTTTCAATGGTGTGGCTTGAAAGCCATGAATTTTTCGCGGTCGTCAACAGTCAAACTGTTGGAACAGAGTATGGTTCCCCTTTACATTCAATTGACAACACTACAATGGCAGCGCGTTCCGAGAAAAGATGTTTTTAACTGATATCGATGTGGGGAATGCTACCCATGTATTTTTGATCGCCCTTATTCGTGAGGAGGGATGAGGCCACAGAAGCCTTTCTTCTGGTTTGATTCTCCGTCTCAAGGCACCGCCTTGTCTGCCAATTGCAGGCTCCATCACTTTCAAAAGTTCGTTAGATGTCGCATGAGACACGCGCAGAAAGCGCGTGCATTCTCTAGAGTAGTCAGATGATATTTCTCGCAAAAAAGCTGGAAAAGGCGCCTGAACGACTTCTTCATGCTGTCCAGTGTCTTAGCCACAGCTCCTTTCAGCGGCTGCCATAAGCATCTCTTGATTTTCAAGTTGTTCGCCATGTTATTCTACACCCACAATCCTTTGCACTTATTCTTCCGCCTTACAATGTAAAACTGGCAAAATTCTAGTTATAATATAGAACAGGTTTGTGTGTGTGGACGATTACCTATATATCTTAAAATATAATCTCTCTTTTTTTTTATCTCTCTCTCCCTCTCCCTCTCTCTCTCTCTCACACACACACACGGGTGATCAAGTGCTGCACGCACAATCCTTGAAAGCATTGAACCGTGTGAACCGCCCCTTATCCAAAGAGAGGAAGTATTATCGGCATCCATTTCGTCCATTTCATCGGCATTCAGTTTGTTTTCCTGGACTCACAGGTATTGGCTTAGAAGTGGTTAACAGCTTGCCTATCTCTCACTCCAGCTAAATCGGGGAGAAATACCGCGGCTTGTCAGACACCAAACAGCGGCAGGAACTGTAGAGGTGCGGGGAGGGCCTTGCAGGAGATGCAGGAGATGTCTCAGGAGGCAGGACACAGTCTCGGTGCGCCTGTCCTGTGCAACTCCTCCTGACGACGGGAGGAACTCTGTTCCTGCACGAACAAGTCGCGAACCTCCTCATTAACTCTCGCAACGATGTGGTTGTCGTGTCAGTGTGGAGGATGATGAAGTGCTGCATTGTCTTATAAACTTGTTCGTCTTTATTCAAAACCTTCTTTCACCGGGGGAAACAAAGAGAGATAAAAATAGAGACCGAGGAAAGGGAAGAAAAAAAAAGAAGAAGAAAGGAAACATTGGGGTTGTCGGAGGACTTGTCTTTTAGAGGATGTAGGGGCGGGTGGGAGGCGGTGCCGCCGTGGAACTCTCAGATCAGCAGCTCCCCCGAACGTGTCTTGCTTGGCGGCAGCACGTGTCGGAGGTCGAGACATGCCACGGAGGTAAAGCAACATCAGAGGACACGACTGATTGCGGTTTAACGCTCGGTGCAGGTTATTTGTTATTTGTGTGAAAGGTTTCTTTTCTGGCATTTGTTTTTATTATATTCACTCGAGGAAGCTTTTACCTTCTCCTCACCTCATTCTTCTTCTTTTCCTCGCATTCATCACCGACAGGAGCACTTGAGGCGGGGTATGTGCAGACGACCTAAAAGCGTGAAACCCTGCACGTGCAGAATTGACGGAAGGAGGTTTTTCCTGACTTTTCCTGCGTTCATTTTTTTTTTCCTCCTTCCTTGCTCTTTCCCTTTCTTCCCTTGATGACATGGTGAGTGCTTCGGTGGTGGATGAGAAGGGGTAAGAGAGCGCTCTTGTCTCTCTGGGAGTGCAGCATCCTGTTCATCTTTATGGACACTCCAACTGCACCCGTAATAACGCTTAATAGGTTCCCCGCGGCCTGTGGAGTCCGTCACCGGCACCCCGTACATGATGTGGTTTTTCTACACAATGTGTGTGAAAGCTGGTGTATCCTGTCTCACAGCAAACCGCTAGCAGGCTGTCTTTTGTCGGTGGACCTCTCTGCCAGGCCCGACACACCCACAGGAGGGAGCAGCTGATGATTTAGTGATGGCCGCACAACAATATTTCAGTCTGTGGGGGAATGCGGGTGGGCGGAGGTCTCACCCACTGACACAGATCGCGGTTTACTTATTTTCTTCTGTTTCTTCACGTTCCTGCGAAGCTGTCTCAACCACAACATCATGGCTGGAACGCCGAGCGGCTAATATAACCCGGGAAAAACTGGATCCTCCATGATATCCTCCCGAGCGTTTGCTTTTTAAAATGCGGTTTGTTTGTAAACATGTTGATAGGATGCTTTCACTAACCGTGCAAGATTTTGTTGGATCTTCGACCTGGATGTTGCCAATTAGAATCTAATGCCCGTGTTTTCCTCTGTATTTTAGGTTGTATGGATTTTGTAAATGATGCACGTGCGTGAAAATATCAACAGACAAAATAAGCAAAATAAAAATGTCTGTCGTGTCGGCAGCTTTAGAATTGAGTGGTGGTGCACGTGGCAATGCTCTCACCACATTGTTTGTTTGTTTGTCTTTTATGCCGTGCTAGCATCACCACAGTGCTTTGTGTCTGTAGTTACTTGCTGACTAGCAACTTCACACGCTGACCTCCATCTCCAGTGAACTGTTTGTTTATGTCACGTGATCCTACAAGTCCTGGTGTTGGCGTGAACATTTTCTTTAGCGCATGCTCTGCCAATTGTTGATTTAATTTTAGTTTTAAGCACAATCACTTTAATCTAAATTGGTTGTTTAAAAAAATGTAAATGGAATTGAAAAGTGCTTAAAAATTGGACGTGTACCCGGCAGGCTGAGGGTCTGGCACCAAGCTCTTGACTGAGAAAGGACAGACAACGAGAAGATGGCAATGCGGTCAATGGTTGTTATTAGTTGTTTGACAGGAAAATGCTTTCTTCCTCTTGAACAAGATCTCACAAACATTCCGTCTGTATTCGTTCTCGATGTTTCTGAGAGCAGAATTTCAGGGCGAAGTACCTGGACTGCGGTGTAGACACAGAAAGTTCGCGAACATTGCGTGGCCCTCGCCCGCTGCTCCGCATCCTTCCCCTCCTCCACATCCTTCCCCTCCTCCCGCCACTTTGAGGACCGCGCATCCAACTGAAGGAAAGTGACTTTTGTGACAACATCGCACCTACCCATACTCACACAACAAAGCACACCAAAGCTTCTCTGCCACATAAATAACTAGGAGTGACATTTGTTGCCAGACGCGAGATTCGTGTTCCCATGTGCGTGTGTGTGCGTGCGCGCGCATGTTCGCAGGTTTTTTTTTTATTATATCAAGCGCGTGTTTATGAACAGACTGTACGCAGTTCCAGGAGGACTACTGTCCTTGCTGAAAGGTGCTGAGCACTGTGATGACATTTGCCATTTTGTCACCGTGCAATGTAGGTGAAGTGGTAAGTTGTTTTTGCGAGGTGCGCATAATGCTGGCGGCAAGACGAGCTAATGGCAAATTACCGTAAGTGACCATGGCGAGCGACATGCCTCACAAGTTCATTAACAGGAGTGGGTTTGAAAACATGCCATTACAAAATGCACTTGCACGGAGCTTGTACAGTGTTTAATGCAATTAAGACAGGTACACGACTGCCATTGCTGGGTGGTGTTTGCTCACCCTCAACCGTACTCCTGTAAATATGGATGCCAGGCTGCTGAAAAACGATGGAGCAAACTTCTTCGTCTCTTAGAAAAATGTTTCTGAGTAAAAGATATTAAGTTAAAGCTGCAGACTCAGCGAGGGCGCAGAATGTTGGGTGCAATAGATAGAGATACAGTGAACATTTGGAAAATTGCTGGAAATGAAAGGAAAAGGATTACTGAACGAATCGGTTTCAAATATACAAAATTTCAAAGCCTGTTGAGAAGTATATTGACCATTACATCTCGAAGATGTGTGGAGACTGAACGTGTGACCATTGTGTCTGTTTGGGAGTGAGTGAGGATGAGTTCGAGCGCTAATTTTGGTAATCAACGCGGTATTTAAGATATTTTGTTAATCTCTCAATCAGATATTTACTCTCTTTTCAATAATAATAATATACAAAGGATGGAAATACGAGACGTTTGATAACATGTTTGAATTCTTCTAGAGGCTCTCATTTTTACTGACGAATACACGCGCGCTCACACACACACAGACAGACAGACACACAAGTAATAAAAGTTGAAGTACATTTGACGAGGATCATCGCAGAGAACATCTGGCCTCGGTTATCGAACATCAGGACGACCACAGCTGGCGTTGAACACTCACAACAGCTGCATTGCCAACGGTTATGCAAATATTTCTGTGGGAAGGCATTTATCGAGCTTTCCGCTTAAATAACGAAATGTTGAGTCCACAGAATCATAAATATGATTAGTGAGGTCAGCGAGCTTATCGTCTGCACTTACATACGTACGGCGATTATGTCTACAATCATGGAGTGTAAAGGACATGTTCAGAGCACATTTTGGTAAATTGAAAATAAAGAAAACGAAGCAACCAACCGTCAAAATAAATGTTTGCACGCGGTCCACACGTTGTGTGGAGGGAAACAGCTTGAGTTTCATGTCTCTCCGTTGGCTCCTCCGTCACGAGCCTTGAAGACATTTTTTTTTAAACTGGACAAACAAGGATCGTCGTCTGACCAAGTGTGCTAAGTTTTTATATACCGCCATATTTGTATGAAACGGTCATTTAAAAAAATAAAAGTATTGCGGCTCACACGTGGAAATGTGTGCATTACTGAGTGTGTTTAAGAGGATGATGATTATTATTATTTTTTTTTTTTTTTGCTGTCATCATAGGAGTAACCCCAGGAGGATGAGGCGTAAAGTTTAGGAGAGTTTCACATCAATTTGTGGATGTTTTCTTTTAAGAATTAATGATAAAGCTCGGGCTCTCTTTATTAAATGCAACGACACGATTCTTGTTGGAGCACATGATTTAAAAAAAAAATCCCGTGAAATCTTTTGCTAAAATTTTAAAATAAAATTTCGCGTTTGCAACTGTGTTTTAAGCGGGGAAATGGTCCAAACTACAGCTGGAGATGAGCCCTTGGGCTGTGCTTGGTCTGTGAGTTTGAAATGAATCTCACATGTGTACACCCCAGGGCAGGTTTCATTGTGTTTTGCCGCGTGAAGATATTGTTAATCAGGTGAGAATATCATCACGACTGATAGACATGTAGTGACTGTAATGCTTGTGTCTGTTGTGGGAGAGAGAACGAAGTAGATGGTATCTATGGTTTGTGTGAAGAAGAATTCAAGAACACGGTTAGCAGAACTTTACTGAACGCTTTTAAAAACAGTTCATATTATTTAAAAAAAAAATGTTTAAAGCAGTGACCATTTTAATAATCAAGCAATGAGATATTAAAATACCTTCATCTGAAAAAAAGTCTACTAGTAAATTTTATCTTTCTCCGCTTCGGTGTAAAGATCAGTCTTGGCAGACTACAAAGTCTAGTTCTTTCTTTGTTCAGCTTGTCTTATCTGTTTACACACAGAAAATGAAATCAGAGACTTTTGTAATGGGAAGTCGGTTTATTTGGTTTGAGATATCTGCATAACTTTGTATCTCGAAAAAAATACCGATTTCTAAAAGCACAGGCCTGTGTAACGGCCTGGATGTTCGTATAAAGACGAATGTTCTTGGTGAACGACACTCCTTATCGAATGCACTTCAAGTTTTACTATCAACATGAAGAACGGGAGCAGACGAGGTGCGTGTTGTGATGGAGGTATAAAAAGGGATCAAGCTTTAAGACGTGGAGCGTGCAAAATTTCCCAAAAATAAGTCACAAAAGTAAACAACAACAGACCTATTGGAAGTATACTGTCGACACAAAAAAATTTCGCGCAGTTGCAGATGATGTTAGTCAGATGACTCACTGAGACCAGACGACCTAGAAGCGTTAGTACCAGCAGTCCAGACACATGTCCATAATTTATAGCAGAAAGGAAAAGTCGTTTTTGAAAAATTTGATAAAATAGAGGTTAGGTTGATGTATATCCGTATCATGCCATGTGGCCTAGCAGACCAACGCGTGTGTAACAAAGCAGACACCGGCAGGCCGACCTCAGGCCACGTGTGGGGACTGTGTACAGAGGATGCTGACGTGGGTTTAGTTATTCCCAACTAATGCTTGTATTCCGGGTGTCAGTGTAAAGACTGGATGTAGTACTCAAACAGTCAACGTATGATGTGCACTTCGCCGGTCCAGTGAGAAATAAGCAGAAGAAGAAGAATTCAGAGAAAAACACGTGACACGCGGTAACTAGGGCGTAACTAAGGACAGGCCTTCTGTTGCCCACTGTCCACTTTTGTTTTCCTAATTCCACCTGCTCAGTCGACACATTGAACGGGTGCAGACGTGATTGATCTGCCGCCGGTCCTGCGGTAATCTAATATAGTTGACTTCTTAGACACGTGGCTTTCTCTCTTTCTTTCTCTCTTTCTCTCTGTACGCACCCTCGCGCACATCTCTTTGTCCGTTATGCAAATTCACACCTTTTTTTCATTCTAATAACATTTTTTCAGTACTCTCGTCTACGGAAATTTGTATGTGTGTGAGATTGTGTGTGTGTGTGAAAGTGTGAGTGTATATGTGTGTGATATAGTGGGTGTGAGTTAGTGAGAAAGGTAAACTTCCATATGTCAGCATTTTGGTTTTTCTAAGAGCTAGTGAGGGGAGGGACAGACAAAGCACATCAGCTGCTGTAGTTCACCAGAAGTGCATCAGATGTCTATCACGACACTTAATTACACCGCGCATGTCAATTACTAATCGCAATAGGCTCGACTCTAATGCTTACTGAGGGAAGTCTATAGGGCATTGTTCTATACTTTTCTGTGCATTTGACTAGAACACAGGCCTGCAGTCGGTGAGTGGCTTCAGGGCTGTAACAGATTGTCTTTTGTTACTAAAACTATTACTAACCATATTGTGGAGCAGAGGTGAGAAACCTTTTTCTGCCAACGACCATTTGGGTATTTATAATATTATTCACAGGGCATACAAAATTATCAACTGAAATATTAGCTATAATATTTGGCCAAGCTGTAGATTCCCATAGTGTGTTAACAGTTTTACAACATGTACACCCCTGACCTGTCTGTCAGTCTTCTGGTTCACCGCAATACAGACGGGCCGTGGATAGACTACGTGAAGAATACGTGTCTGTCCCGTCACGTACTCGTATGTTTCTTGTCCATCCCATAATGAACATAGCTTGCCTTTTCCTTGAAATTTGCGTTCTTGTTATGAGTTATTTTAATATAAAGCCATGTTATTATCAAAACAGTTCCTAGATTTGTTGAAATTCGAGTCTTACCTGCGGTTGCCGTGCCCAAATAGTTTCTTGAACCGGATTTTCCCCACCTCGTGAGAGTATAAATTGGAGATTGTCCGATGGAATTTAATCATCGCATGGCTAGCAAACAACCACAGGGGGGCGCCATAACACTAGAACCACGTAGCAAAGACGTCGCAAAGAGAGAATAGCTACCACTGGAGTGCGACCAGGAATAGCTTAGCTCGGGGCCATCAGCTCTCTCCTGTTTGTTACTCTTCACAGAAAGTCTTTTGTGTGGCTAGGGTGTGTCTGGCGGTGCTGTAGCTGGCTGCGCTAAATATTTGCAGTATGTGCTGGTACACTTGCGAGTTTTAGCGTCTGATTAATCCGCCATTTAAAGCTTCTTTGGCGCTCGGATCGAAGGGGACTAGCATCGATTGGCTGGGCGCAGAACAAACGGCGCAAGGTGGGCAACAAGCTGTTGGACCTACACTGGCTCCCTTCCAACAACACCCAGCGTGTCGGCACGTCACAGTTCGGGCCGCTGGGCCAGGACAGTACGTCACGTGATAGCGGCTGTCACGTCACGAAGGTGACCGGTCACGTGTGCGAACACCAACACTCGGCGTCGGGACAAGACTCGCGCAGTGAAGACGGACAGGCTGAGGAGGGATGAAGACGCTGAGGACCTGGGGCAGGTGGAAGGAATTTGTGGCGCATGCGTGGTGACTGTTCCTGTTTGCCCAACGTTCGAACTACTTTAAAGGTCATCGATCAGCTGTGGGAGGAGGTTCTTTATCGATGTTGACGTTGATGCCAGTGGTGACGATTTCCGATACTGCGGTCGAGCACAAGAGGCCACAGGACTATAGTGCTAGGGGGAGAATACAGTGAAGAAGGGCAGCATGTGTGCTGTCTACAGCGGAACTGTTGCGATGCCCTCTTTGACTTCGACTGACGTCACTTCCTGTCGATCGCTACATTCCCGTACAGGCAGCAGATGCATCTTGGAATACATTCTTACATTGGTGGACGAGCTGCGAAGTTGAGAACACTTACACGCCTCGTCACTTTCTAAAGCAAGCTTGGCTACTTCGATTTATTGATTAACGAAGATGGAGTGGTTTCCATACAGCGACAATAAATCTCTGTAGGCTCTGGTGAGCGCCGTCGTCTGAACTTTATAGCACCAGAAAAAGTAAATCGTTGCGGGTTCACAACACCGTGAAATATCTAACACCTCTGTAAGGATCTGCTCGCAGTTAGAGGCATGAAAGACGAGCACAACAATAACACCATGTGAACTACTTTCAGTTGTTGTTGTTGTCAGCATGGCTGAAGCACCAGCACCGTTGACCTGTTCAGCAGACTGACGGAATATACAGTGTCCTCAGTATTTTCTCGACGCAGGAGGAGCCATCTCAGGTATTTAGTGAT
Organism: Pomacea maculata; assembly: GCA_004794325.1. Lineage (NCBI taxonomy): Eukaryota > Metazoa > Mollusca > Gastropoda > Architaenioglossa > Ampullariidae > Pomacea > Pomacea maculata. Next base: position 44,567 of record SRHC01002270.1, read on the forward strand.
ACAAGTATTCAAAAAAAAAAAAAAAAAAAATCAAATAAGCTTGACTGTGGCACGCACACGAGTACATAAGTGTGATAAAATAAACACACTGCACATACAAAGTCAAGAGATAAAGATAGTAAAAGAATGCCAAGCGTCGTCTGCGTCTTGGTTACTGGTGGACATCGTATTCATTATAAAAAGACTTAGGGTATATACTTTTTCCTTTTTTTAACACTATTTTTGAGTGATTAAATCTGCCAGAAAAGAAGTAGTAATTTCTTTAATATTAGGGCTCACATGTTTAAATTTAAGTTTATTTGTTTTAAAGTTGGTCAGTTAATAATGAGGGAGTGGATCAGGGAAGAGTAACCGTTCCTTATTCATAAGAAAATGTTTGATTTTCCAGTTCTTGTGGTTTTATATAGGAAATTGTTTTATTTCAGTAAATTTGACAGTTGGTTAAATTGTACGTTGTATCCCACCCCAAAAAATATTTAAAAAAAATTGACTTGGTTGATGTCCTCTTGACGATCTGTTTCTTATCATTTCGATGAATATTGTGTGGATATATCGTGTTTTACAATAGGGCAACGAATTTTTAACGCAGTTTAAATTTGCTCTTTTTATTTTTATTATTATTTTTTTCCTCGCTCTAGCGGCGAAATGGTGCTTCATGCAAGTTCATACCAACAAAAAAAAAATAAAATAAAATAAAAAAAATAAAATAAAATAAAAAATGACAATGCGTTAAAATTATTGTTCAAATATTAACTTCCGTTCCTTTGCTAAGTAGCTGGCTTATCAGCAAATATGCAGCGATTCGAACATTTGTCGATCAATAGGTATAACTGACAAATTGTAAATATCACAGAAAGAAAAGTGCTTTGATCAAAATATAAAAAGTACAGCTTTGATTGACGGCAATGTTTGAAATGCTTGGTAACAATCCTACCGTAGTCGCCAGAGTTTGAAGATTCATACAAGCTCAGCTTTTATGTCAACTAAACCAACTTTAGTCATTTGAATATTCAATAATAAACGATTAAGTATGTACTTATTGCCATTTTGTCGGTTAAAGATCAAAAGTGAAAGGCACTGTTGTTTCATCCCGCTTCACTGAAGCTAGCGCCTGCTGCCAGTGTCCTCGTCCTCATTAGTCGCAGTGTTTTGTTTGTACTTTTTATGAATTAGAAAACAACAAGTTTGGGCATTGGAAGCCATCTGAGGTTCAATGTACTTTGCGATGTTTCAACGACGACAACGTATTTTGCATAAAGCACACATGTTTAGATGTTGCTCACAAAGCGAGGAGCCCATATCAAAACGACAATAGGGGTCAAAAGTCACATGCATGTCTAATTCTCGGAAAAGATGAATAGTAAGAGTTTAGGCATGTGAGTAGGTCACAGAGGGATGGGGGTTAGTAAAGGGCCAGAACCAGTAAAAGCCAGACTGTGTTTTTGTGTGTGTGAGAGAGAGAGAGATAGAAAGAGAAAAAAAAAGAGAGACAATGAATGTAAGAGAGTGGTAATGAACCGGAAAGTCGTCCCTGGCAAGGTTTTAGTTTTTGTGTGTTTGTGACACGTTTAAGTCTATGACTTTACGACCAGAAAACACCTGCGGGGTAGAACGTTATGGGGCCAGAAGCCCGGATGTTCAAGGGTGGTTAGCTCTCCCACCCCAATCCCTGGCCTTCTGCTAAGCCCTCTCCATTCAGGGTACTGTACCTGGCCACATTCTTGGCGCTGAGCTGTTGGCCTCCCGCTGGTGGCGTGTGCACAGACATGTCACAGTTGATGGAGTTCGTTGTAACAGAAATTTTACAAAAAAAATTAGAAAACTGTACGAGCGTTGTAGACCCACTACACAGTGACACCATCGCTCATATTTGGCAAGCGAAGTTTACAGGTTTACAATAAACAACTGATTGTGTGCGGGTGTTTATTTAGCCATCAACACTTGCAAGTATCGCAGTCAGAACCAAAGACTTGCTGTAGACGCCGGCAGCACTGCGGCACAAACACAACAAACAGCGTGTACCTTCAGTTCGACATCGGAAGCGGTTTATTTATTATTATTTATTATTATTTTATGATTGTTGATAGTTACATCAATATCTGGGGCGTCCTGCAAATGGCCGCTGACTGGCAGCGGGAGGGATGAGGCAAGCATCAGGTGATTTCCAAGGTACCCTTAACGATCGTCCGAGTTCGGCAGAGTGGAGTGGAGCAGTCCCCTCCCTCTCTTTAATCTCTCTCTCTGTGGGACTCCCACCAACCCCTCATTAAATAGCGTTTGGGCAGTTAAGTATAAAGGGTGAAATTACATGATTACTGGAGGTATAAAAGGTGAAATTACATGATTACGGGAGGTATTAAGGCGAAATTACACGATTTCTGGACGCAATGTCGCATGAAGTGATCGGCTCTACCCTGGCCACCACGATTTGGCTTTTACTGTAATGGTCTTGAGCAGGAGACAAAAGCATCAATTATTGGTCATCTTTATGGGACGAGCAGGCGCGTACACTGTGCACGTGATGTGTCGTTTGTTGGACACAAAGCTGAGAGACTGCTGGTCAGTGTCTGTCCCACCCCGGGTACCGTCACCCGACGTCTGTTGACATGAACCTAGATGTTGACCACGTGATTCAGACGTGATGATTTCGTTTTCTCCAAATGTCTGTCTGTCTGTCTGTCCCCGTGGATGCGAGCGTGCTTGTGTCTGTATGTGCGAGCGCTGAGGTGTCATTAGCGAAGATACATGAAGAGCAGACATTACAAAACGCATCAGTGTCTCACACTGGCATCATCACATTTCTGGAACTGTTTGCCATTTCTCTCCACTAAGATGTTGTGCATCAGTGAAGGAGATGAGTAGGCTTCACCGAATAAACCGCTAGTTTCCAGGTCATTGGAAGAGTTCGCATGAGAGATCAACTCTAACAACTGAAGCAGTCGTCCTATATTGAAGCTACTCCATAATACATCTTCATGGTGTTGGCCGCACCACGTGACACATCGACACCCCGGTACTGTTGTCACTGATACAAACATTAGTACCGCCAAACAGAATCACACTTCCACCGTTTATTTTGTTTGAGCAGGGTTGGGTTCGGGACTGTGAAAGGATCGCAGTCAGTGCACCCGAATAACAAGCAGCTACCCGATCCCATATTCCAGCGCAGGGTGGTGTGTTGTGCGGGTGCGTGCGTGTGCTCTCACTTGAGGAGGAGTGCGTGTGTGTGTGTGTGAGAAAGTGCGCGTGCTACACGTGTAGATAGCCTTAATAGCCGAGCGTAATGGCCACCGAAATTGTTTACGAGGGCGCCTAATGTGCAGACTAAGTTGCTTGGCTTCCAGACGACTTCATAGCGCGGCATAATAGCTGCACAAGATATTACACTTAATGTATTTCTGACATGTTTATGGGGCACGTAAGTGAGTGAGTTCCCTCACCAAACACTTTTCTCAAATGGCCAGGTTCCCCTCCCTCCTCAACTGTTGTAGTACTCGACAGTTCGTGTTTTGTTTTGCTTCTGTTTGTTTTCAAAGTTTGTTCTTGTTTTGAGTGGCTTTTATTACTGGACCAAGAGTGGGAAATGTTACTTATCTACATTGTAATAATGTTGGAGTTAAGGTTTCCATGAAGTGTCGAGGCTGTAGAGTGTAGAGTCAGGTGCAGGGTAGAGTTTGTGAGTTGACTTGCACGGTGCATGCCGCTGGAAAGGGGGAAGAGAAAAAAACCCAACCACCAAATGGCGCACTCATGATCGGGATGATGTGCACCATTTCTTCACTAGGTCTGGTGGTGGTGGGAGAGAAGCCAACAGTGTTTTTGATATCGTGTCTATTCATCTCGAATTACGGATTGTCGGCTGGGTTATGAGCCCTGGGCGGGAGCCGAAAGGGGTTTACGACGAGAGATGGCGAGGGTCTGGGTGCACGGACCCCGGGGGGGCCAGACAACAGCCATGGCCTTGAGTGTGAGAGAGAAACACTGACCACACGCCGCGCCAAGCCTCGACGATAACAGCGACGAAAGAGGAAGCAGAGGTGGGGAGGAGGTGACGCTGGTACCACGCATGCGCCCCCTCCACCCACACAGCCCAAGCCCTAGCCCTCCCTCTCTCCGTGGTTGTTGCTGGCAGTGATGGGCGGACCGACAGGCACCTGGCCCCGCGGTCGGCCGTGTGTGTTTGTGGTGTAGTTACCGCTGGCGGCGGTCGTGGTCGTGGTCGTGGTCGTGCTGTGACGTGACGCGCAGGTCCCTCGCTCTGGCGGCGCGGCGACTTGTGGTGCCGCAGCGTCACGTGGGGCGACTTCACAGGTGAGACAGCGTGACGAGGAGAGATGACAGGCCGTCGTCAGGGAGTCGTCGACTGTTTACACGTGTCTGTTCTTTGCTGCCTGTTGTAAAGTAAGTGTGTGAGAGAGAGAGGCAGTCATGTTAAGTCACAAACAGTTGCCAAGGTAGCATTGTAGAAAGAACCTCATTCGATTTCAAAGACTGTTGAAAGATTTTCCTGAAAACAGCACCAAACAAGAAATATCCCCTTTATGGAGAAATAATCCCTGCAATCAGACATCGCCCTTGCCGTTCTCGTTATCGTCTGCCGATACTTTTTATAGTCAGAAATGAGGACGGGTGGGGAACGCTGTGGTTTCTTCCACCCCACTCCCAACATCTAGCGAACTGTCCTAAGACTTTGTCCTAGCGAGATAGTTGGTAGACATAGCATCGTCACTGGTCGACACATTTTGAAAAAAAAACTTACTTTCCCGGGGCAGTTAAATTTAACTGATGGAAACTGTATTTTGGGTTATCTCTGAATTCCCGGGGGAAAAAACCGACAGTAACAGAAACTTGCTATCTGTATCTCATAACTAACCAGAGTGTTTGTTTCAAAAGAAATAATTCAAATGTTATCCAGTCGCGTCTTGTAGTACCTCCTGCACTTTTTTGTTTGTTTATTTGTTTGTTTGTTTGTTTGTTTGTTAATGAGGCTGGCGTGATTTAAAGACATTCAGCGGACTTGCAATCACTGGTCTAGTGTCACAATGGTCTTACTGTACAGAGGCACAGAGATTAAGGTGTTCACATGTTGTTTATATTATTCTCAGTGATCTTAACTTTGATAAGTTTCTCTATATCTATACGTGGCCATTGTGAAGTAATGACGACGACGACGATGATGATGATTTCCCTCCAGTGGTGTTGAGGCAACTGTTTCTGCTCTCCATACTACTTGCTTTAAAGTACAGAGACGAAACTCATCGCATGTCTGTCTGTCTGTCTGTCTGTCTGTCTGTCTGTCTGTCTGTCTGTCTGTCTGTCTGTCTGTGAGAGGTTGAACTCACGTGACTATTGCAGTATAAAGTGTAGAGACTGCGGGCACGTGGGTTCATGTTGATTATGTCTATGTATTTATGTACTTGTACCTGCGGCGCTTTTCTTCTTACCTGTAGAGCATCAAGACACGGGTAGTGGAATGCTTCTTTGGGAAAGTTCCGGTTCGGTTGATGTCGACATCGCTGGTACATCACAACAGGTGCAAACCACCAAAGCTTACAGTGTGTTTCACATGTTGTGTCCGGAGGTACGGAGTCAGGAGTCGTTACAAGAACAGTCGGCACGCGCTTGTTGTTCTCTGGAAAGTGTGCCAGTGAGGTTTTTATTTGTTTGTTTTCTAGCTAGGATTCTTTGTAAATGTCTACCCCTTAGTCTGGGAAGGTTCACAGATCACGCTTTCATCTGCTCAAATAAAGACGAGAAAAAAATTGGTTGAGGACAGTCGCTTGTGGTAATCAAGTGATGGTGTCGCCACGTTACACAGCGCGCGCTGCTATACAAAGATAAGGGGTTAATCGACTAATTACAGCTCATGTACATAAATAACTTGACGACAGGCGGATTTATAATATGTTTGCACATGTGCCGCTTATATTTACAGTACTTATATTTGACCTCGTTCTGTGTGTGTGACATTCACTCTTATTGCCCTCTGACTTCGTCATCCATGTTGTGCGATTTATCCAGACTCCATGAAAAAAAAAAACACCCCAAAAACCAACAACCAACAACCAAAAAAAAACAAACAACAAACAACAAAACCAATAAAACAACAACAACAAACAAACAAACAAAAAATAACAAACAAACAAAAATACAGATGTCCGTTTCCCTGCATGTGGCTGGCGTGGTTGACTGCCCAAGGATGCCACAGCCACTTCTCAACACTCGCAACAGTCCATCACCCAGTTCTGGAAGCTGCATCGTAACTCAACTGCAGTTTTTCCAGAAAGCAAAACAGACAACCAGCCAGCCAGCCAGCCAGCCAGCCAGCCAACAGGACTTTGTTGACACTCGCGACATTTAGTCGTATACTCATAAAGCTCGGTGGCGGATTAATTTTTTAATCCTCTTCATCTGGGGAAGGGTGTGGCAAGGACAGTCGTCAGACGATGGAGTCTGTGTAGCAGCAGGTTAATTGATCGCCAGGTACCCGTATGATTTATTGTCATTTTCCCTCAACCACCGACGCACCCACCCCGCTCATCGCCGTCTTCTGTCTTTTGCAGAATCGCAGCATCTTTGATTTTTCGGATATTTCATGGAAGATCCCGAGGTAAGACCTACTTTACTGTCTTTCTTTGTTTTTTCATTTGT
>SRHC01002270.1:52051-64043 GCA_004794325.1 Pomacea maculata
GGTTAATTGATCGCCAGGTACCCGTGTGATTTATTTTCATTTCTCCTCTACCACCGACGCACCCACCCCGCTCATCGCCGTCTTCTGTCTTTTGCAGAATCGCAGCATCTTTGATTTTTCGGATATTTCATGGAAGATCCCGAGGTAAGACCTACTTTACTGTCTTTGTTTGTGTTTAGCTTTTGTTGTCAGGGCCTTTGGCTTGGTGTGACGAATGTTTGGCCGAGCTTCGTTATTCTCTGGCTTCTCCTGTGTGTGACAAGTTTGTCTCGGTCTTGCCGGGTGCTTGGGTGCATCGTCACACATGGTGTACTTGTCTCATGCCTTCCTTTCATCTTTCTGTCTTCATCGCAGTCTTTATTCCCTTTGTTCGTTATTGCATCTACTTTTAGTTTCCACGGTACGGGTGGCATACCCAAGACTATTATTTCAAGACCGCCGTCTGTTAATGCTGCATAATCTTATGACGATTTTAGAAATTTGTTTGTGCCTTCACCTAAGCGTTGTTTTATTTTTAGTTATTAATAATTTAATATTTGAATTATTTTTATTTTAAAAAGCGTTTCTTTTACACAAAATTACTTCCCGCGTCGGTTCATCTGTTTCCATCACATATATTAATTTCATTATGAATTATGACGGGTTAATTTGCTGCAGTTTGTTTTTCAAATGAATGGAGTTTCAAATATTAATAATAAATACGTGATTTGTATTGTGTATCGCGGTCATGTGAGGGGAATGGAGAGTATGTGGTGAAAAGGGAAAAATGTGGAACAGTATGAACAGATTACTAGACACAAGATAATCATGTCTGAGACCATAGGGACATCCTGGCGATATACTCAGGTAAACTAGAGAAACCTTCTGAGGCTGTCAGGAGGGCACACAGGTCAAGAGAAATCTAAGGAAATAAAACTTTTTAAATTAATTATTACGTGGATTAGCATTTAGAAGTAGTGCTCATGATGTGTTTTAATATGCAATTCGAAAATTCAATAGAGGGTCAGAACTCAAGAACAAATGGGATCGAGGTCCATTGTTTTGTTTACTCAAGCCCAAAAGCAGGTGATCATAATTATATTGTTTTGGCTATAAGATGGGGTCGTTAAATGGAAAAGTTAAAGTTTTTTGGAGACACTAGGATATGAGAATTGAGAAGAAGAAGACGGGGAAAAAAAATGAATGGCCAATTGGTAGTTTTGACCAGTTTTCGAAATAAAAGGCTAAGAAAAGAGCAGTGACGATCAGAATATAGACAATTGTGAGAAAATAATTCTTTTCACCTGCACAAGTGTTTTGTGCAGGTCACAATGACAACAAGCTGAATGGATCAGTTTTTATATTGTGTAGGCCCAGTCCTTGTCAAAGGTTCAAAGAATACTCACAACGATTTTCTTCTCGAGGATTTTTGTTGTTTTATTTTGTTTGACTGGCATGAATAATTACTGTCAAACAATCTTTAGCTAATTAATGTATAATTACGTTTTTTGATATGTTAAATCCTCGTCACTTATTATACAAACAACCTGAAAAACTCTCCTGCCAGCATAGAAACGACCTTTCGTAAATTTTAATGTAGGAATGGTTAATCTTTCAATGGGTGACACACAGACAGTCTGACAATCTGACATGCCGTGTCCTCAACATGATCAGGTTCCAAGACTTAGTTTAGTGCATGGCCATTGTTTGTTTACTCGTGAATAGTACAGGTATAGGGACAAATGACCGAGTGATCACTGATTAGAATCAAAGGCAGCTGGTTGGGATCCCCTGGGTTCCCCTAGTTTCTCTCTGTCTGTCAGACTCCTTTACTTTACACTCGCCTTGATGCACACGTACCGTCCTGCCTCTTGTCGTTGTCACAGTCTGTAAACTTGAAAACAACTTCAGTCAGAATTTAAGAGGCCATATTTAGGGGGGTAAGCAAAGGGTGGCAGGCATCCAGTGTGTGGCCACAGTTCTGTCAGCGATTATCGCGGGAGGATGGCGGCACGGAAACGGCGAGGAGCGCTTCAGCTCAAGGTCGATAAGTTCGCGGATTTATTTCCTCTTCACGCCTTCCGTGACATCGATCACTGATGGAGCGACATGGAGAATGGCAATCGTCTGGATCGCGTGACTTTTCCAAAGGAGAAGCAATGCTCAGAGACAAAACGAAGAAAAACGAAACTGCCCATGTGAAAGTGTGAAAGGTCGTGACATATGGCACGTGGTCCTAGAGTGCAAGGGTCAGATGTCAGTCTGTTAACAGAAATAAGTTCGAGGCACTGGACTGTGCCGAGATTTTTGTGGTCGTCAAGTGTGCAACAGTTTGCACCCTAGTGCAATCGCTGGCCAGGTGTCGGGTGGCGGGTGTTGTACGGACTACTCACGTTCACGATACCCTTGTATGTCTAGTCCCAGAGTTTCGGGGATGTGGGGGTTTGAGTAGGGGGGCAAGAAAACAACAAACAGCCCTCGTTAGTTAAGTACCTGGTGTTTTCTCAGGTAACCATTTGAAACCATTGTCAGGGGCTGTCTTTGGACTTGTAGGGGAGGGGGACTTGTGGTGCCAAGATAAAGCCAAGATGAGTAACAGAAGTTGCTCTAAAGAGTCGTTCAGCATTTTTCTAGACTTCTCTGTGTGTCTGTCTCTCCGTTGCATCGTCTCTCACAAGTCTCAGTTTTTCTCAAGTTCATCCTTTATTATCCCAGCTTCTGACAGAGAGGCGGCAACGCGTTATCCAATCAGCCTCGTTCAGAAGAGCACCACAAGAACTACTCAGGTGGGAGTGGTTGAAGGCGGGTAGAGGGTGGGAGGCATGGACGTGCCAGGAAACGTGTAAAAGGGTCGTGGAGGGTGAGATGGAGGTATATGTGTGTGTGGTGGAGGGGGGAGAGGGTGTCGGTTGGGAGACAGGAGGTGCGGCTTAGCCCGGTGATGCTTGTTATGCGTCAACAGCCATTAATCCAGTTTTGTAATTTTCCGCAAGGTGAATATAATTTCCAGGACCCGTATTATGTAGTCTTTTTCATCCAGCATCCTCTTTGTTTTAGTTTGGCCTCGGGAAACCTCATTATTCGTCTTCCCTTGCAACTTTATAAAAGCTTGGAATCAATAATGCGCACAACGAGCAGCCAAAAATCTGTCATTTATTGATCACATCGGAGGGAGACAAATTCCTCCCCATCTTTCCTCCAGCAGCCTTATTAGTTCATTTGCTCCACAGACATGTTTTCGAGTATTCATAATTGCGGCATTCCCCAACATTAAGAAGTCTTGCGAGCGTGAAAGCCTCTGTTTGTGCTTGTTGTCATTTTCTGTCGGTTTTTGTGTCTTTGTTGGTCTGGTGCCACGTGTGTTTGTTGAAAGTGTGTTTTGTGGCCGTGTCACCTGGCTTTTGCTTTGTCTTGGGGTTTGCGAGTGTGTTTTAGGTTTGTTGTTGTGTTGCTCGTGTGCTTTATTCAGCGACTGTCGTTTACCCGTGCCTGGGCTGTGTCATGCTTGACTGGCATCGTCCTAGGGTCAGCTCTCATCTGTCTTTGGTGAACACTTCTTTTCTTCCTTGTAGTTTGGAAAGAGGACAAGACCACAGTGATCATTGTCGGCACGATAATAGAGCAATGACTCATTAATTAGCATGAGCTCGAAGCTATTGCATTGACCTCAGCCATTATTATTGAAAATTATTTTGTATTTCCAAAGCAAACTAACTACAGTTTTATGTCCTGGTAACTTGCTAGCAGCTTTGAACTAAGTTTTGGCTCGGATTAGATTTTCAGCCATTTCACCACTATGAAGTCCGTTTGAGATAAATGGAAAATAAAGCTAAAGTTTTTTTAATACGGTGACATTGTTGTGTCTAACACCTTCTGGAATACTAATTTGATGGCTGAAATTTGGAGTTTATTTTACTCCACGCACCACACCAAGAGGTCTCTCTCTTTCTGCCCTTTTTCTTTTCCTCTCTCTCTCGAGTCTATACATACGTGTATAAGTGGTCTTCCTGCTTGGTTAAACCTTCTCCGATGTATCCTTTGAGAACAGGAAAAGCAGAGTTCCTACCACTTTTTCTTTGTTTATCATCCGTACAAGGAATGTCCAATGAGCGACGGAGCGTAGAATGATAAGTGTTCGTCCTAATGGCCGTCTCCAGCAAATGTTTCCCTTCAGCTAACTGACCGCCACAGACACTCACCTTCCACCCTGGCGCCATTTGTATCCAGTCAAATTCTCTTCGATCTCATGTGTATGGCCGGGATGGGGCTGGAGGCGAGCAGCAGCAGCAACTGCCATCCTCGAGAGCCGGCGGAAGCAAACCTTGACTGACTTTCTCCCCCCACGCGTCCGATGATGGCTTTGTTTACTTCTTTCCTCACTTGCACGCCAGCCAAGAGTTAACCAGGCAGGCAGACGTTGAAATGAAGTGTACTATCACACCATTTGGCACCCATAAAAACCCGGGTATTTGCGGCAGGGACCGGCAATCAGCGCTGCTACTCGCACACACCTACACGTGCGGGGCCCGGCCGAGGGAAGATAGTTGACGAACATCACAAAGCTCCTCTAGTGCTGAAATTACATTCCATCGAGCCGATAAAATCATTTATCGAAGCACCGAGAGTGCCAGCGAGATAGTTTGATTCCTCTCCCTGGTTGAACATTTTTCTGTTTGCGACAAGAAAGACCGCATGCCGTGAACCGCGGCGAGAGCTACCCGTCCTCGTGATGCGCAACTGGCGCCTGTCCATCGTCTGCGATCTCGGGTAGCACCCCGGGGCTAAAGTGGTCCCACCCTGCATGTTACATGGTTATTGTGGGGGCTGCAGACTTCACGATCTCACCTTTGGGCCCGCAGAACCTGGCCAAAAGTTACACTGAGCATGCGCAGGCCGGAGACAGGACATTTCCGCCGTGTGCCAGGTGAGTAGAGCAGGGGACTACTGGGACATTGTGGGGACTACTTACAGGTAACGCACACCAGCCGTAAAGGTCTCACTGACCCTCCACTTTCAAGGGGCGGGGGTAACCCGAGACACTGACTGACTGTAAAATTGTTGTTGTTGATTTTGGAAGGGGAAGCGATTCTCCTCGAGGTAAATTCGCACGGTGGGGGGATGGAGATCTTTGAGGAATGTAGGTATGTGGCAGGCGGGCAAAGGGCGGGAGGGTTTCGGAGGAGGACATGTGATTTATGCACAACTAGTAACAGCCAGCGCATGCGCAGTTGTTGCCGGCTTGAAGTGTACATGAGGAAAGGTCATCTGGACAGAAAGCTGCTGTCATGACACCGGCCTGTCACTGTCATATACAGGCAGCAGTATGACATGTGATACTACTTGTCATGCTGACACACTCGGCTATCGATGTACCCGATGTCAAGACGACCACAACCTATATCAGACATCCCCCCTGCGCCCTGATTCATGTCTTTTAAATGACATTTATGGTAATGGCTCTTGTCTCGTGCGCTGGACCGCATGCGGGAAGATTAGAAATATAAATACATATCATCAGGAGCTTTAAAAGTCATCCAACAATGCCAGTTTTTTGTTTTGTTTGTTCTATTTGTGTATATAACGTAGATGCATGCAGGTGTATGCACGGACATCTCCACAGGAGTTTCTTGTGCTTTTCATGTTTTTGTCGTGGTAGAAACTTTAATGTTTTCACTCTGAGAAAATATCAAGTGCACCGTGAGATTGGAAGAACGATGGTTGTAATTGACTGGCGCTTCTAGTAAGTATAAAGTAGTAATTTCTTCTTGTAATTTGAAAGATATCACTTTCAGCTCGTGTTGATTGGATTCCACCAGCTGTTTGTGCATTTTGAGGCTTTTCTTCCACCAAAGGAGGGTATTTTCTCAGCTGTGGGGAAAGTAGACTCTGGTAATGAAATAAACCCATTTGTTAAATCTGTATGTTAAATTAATCCACGTAGCCACTAATAAAAAAATATCCGCTGAAACCGGCCTGCAAACTGCCTATCACCGATATTTTCTTTCCTTGGAGTCGTTAGCTTGAGTCCGAAGATGATGTTGAAAGAATTTAAAAGACTGATCAGCAGAATGCAGCATTTCAACTCAGTTCTTCTCTCATTAAATTTCCCCTCTCTACACACACACATCCACACACCCAAACACCAACACACACACCCAACAATCTGCAGTCATGCTTCCAACGCAAGCACCGCACTGACCAACTTCAGTACAAGCCGAAAATAGCGAACCATCTTATCGATGATTGTACACATTGTATAGATAGCAGGAAGCTGGGTCAGAGGTTGTCAAGGCGACCAGTGTCACAGGATGATTGGTAGTTACCTGTGACTGTGACAGCCAACGTCCGGACTTTGTCTCCGATCACCTTACCTTCTCCCCCTCCCCAACCCACCCGGTCATACCTTCTCCCCCTACCCCTAACCCACCCCACCTTGCACACGAGCTGTGTGTTAGTGAGTTACCAGGTCAATGACTATTTCTGGCTCATTGTATGATGTTTATCTTTCTGGCTCTAGACGAAGATCGATCCTTAAAAAACAATTGTCATGAATGTTTGCGTTCATCTTTTACGAAAAGTGTAGGAATTTCGCGAGATAGTTTAGCAGGCCAGGCGATGTTTAGGACAAAATTCAAATGATGAACATAAACTTGGGGGAGACCGCAAGTGTCAGGCAATACCCGAGGAAAGAACCCACCGCCAGCCGCACACGTGATGTTGGTCATCGCATGCACGTGCAGACACAACCAATCAGGGGCAAAGTGGGGCGACCTGGTTTACTTTCCCGACCCGTGTGGCTTTACATCCAACAGACCGCCTTTCTCAGACAACAGAGTGCGCGCGGACTTGTTTCTACACAACAATACTCGTGGAACCTTTTCACTCCCCGAAACACGAGCACACGTTGATGTTGAATTATTTACACAGGTCTGCGACATCCACAGAGCTTCAAAGGTTTAGTTTTAAAAAACTTATTTTATTATCATTGTTGATGGCACATTTCAGACATCACTTTCCGCCCTCATCAGCATTGTTGTGTTCATATCGATGCTGATATTGTCGCGCGGGGAATATCCACTAAACTCTGACCGAGAGCTTGGTTGTGGCGAGGGGAATGTGGTTGGCACGCAATCAAACCTGAGAGAAGGAATCTCTTCTTCCAGCTGCTTGGTAGACAAATCTCTGTTTATTTTTAAGTGTCGCAGTTTTTGTTGATTTCTGCAAACTGAACGTCCGCTAGATATTTTCGTGAACCCCAATGCGTGTCCTTCGAACACTGACCTGACCTATTTTCCCGCGTGCACTTCGACCCAGCTTTGATGGCAAGACGTGTGGGGTGTGAAAGGTCATGCACGCCCGCCTGCTCTGCCCATGTTTCCCTCAACCGACACGGAGGGTTAGCGTGCGGATGGGGAGGGGCGTTTTATTTTTAGAAACACCTTCGCTAGTCCAGGCCGGAAGTGGCAGGGGGGTGAGGCAGTAACCAAGAAACGTCAAGGCGGGGGAAGGGGAGGCACATGGCTGGGGGGACTCCAGCACACGACGTACACACCAAAGCGGGTCAGCGGGGGCTGACCTTGAGAGGCAGGCTATCCCCCCTCCCCCCCACACACACACCTTCCTTCCCGCCCCACCACGGGGGGTTGTTTGTGAGCGGCCAGCCGACAGGCCATGGCGGCCATCTCTCTACCTCCCAACAACTGCTGAGTTCGTTTTCCTTCGATTTTGTTTACCGAGTTATTTTTACTCAAGCCCTCAAAGCTCGTTAAGCTGAGGAGGAGGAGGCAGTGACGTCAGTCCCAGAAGAAGTGTTTGTGTGTCTGTTGGTGGGGGGAGTGTGACTATCCTCCGAGGTGTTGGTGTGTAGGGAGAGGGGAGTGTTGCTATCCTCCGAGGTGTTTGTGTGCGTGGAAAACTCTCGTGTTGCCTGACTTTATAACAGACTCGCGTGTCGACAGTCGCTGTGTGAAGTCACCAGCCTGCGAATCTTATCGGCTCAGCTCTCCACACTGACCTACTTTGCCCGCCAAGCAGAACAGCCCAATGGGTAATTGGGTCGCGCGCTGGCCTACTTGAGGGCCGCGGTGTTAAAGTGCGTGGAGTTGTTGTTCCGTGTGGAGCGTGGGGCGTGCGCCGTGTGTGTGTGTGCGAGCGAGCGACGCTCGGACAGTGGAGAGCGGTCCGCCGTGACTACCACCGACACACCAACGGACGTGTAGTCCACCCTCCCCGCCGGCCTGGCCACGCACACCATTCAGTAGTGACGGCCAGGGTGAGGCTGTGGTACAGGACGGACGGCTGGCTGGCAGGACGAGTACCTACCTACCCTGTGGATAACGGCGGAGGTCAGACCGTCGTAAAGTGCACTAACCTATGCTTTCGCCAAGGTGAGTTCAATGTTGCCCTCGTTTTTATTTGTTTCATGTTGTGGGGGAGATGCTTTCTCCTCCTACACATCTCTCTTTCTCTCGTCATCTTTGTGGAGAAACCAAACCCGTTATCGCTGAGTTCTCGGGACGACGATACCACGAAATTCCGGCGGTGTACAAGGTGGGTGTGTGTGTGTACTCGGGGTGGGGAAGGTAGGTTCCCCGTCCTCCACCTTTGTGACGGTTGCGGTGGCAAGTGCACGAGCACTGGAGGCCGGGTGGTCAGGCGGGTATCGATTCCCTTGCTACGTCACGGTGAAGGTGTCGCAGAGGAGAAAGCCTCGGTCTGGTGATTAGCACGTCACCGGTGGCGCTCAGGGCACGGCGGAAGTAGTATTCAAGGCTCGCTAGACGGCGCTGTGTCACGCTGGAATGTAACTGCAGGGGTAGGGGGGATGGCGGGAAGTGGGGAGGAATGTTCTTCAAGGACGAGAGTGAACAGGTAATGACAGAGAATAAAACAAGGGCTGTGTCTGTGTGTCGGTGTGTCTGTGTAGGGTGGTGGGTGGATGGGCAGTTCTATTTTTATCTTGTCAGATAAAGTACACTCCAACCTTGTTTGGCTGGTACGTCTGTATCTTACCCAACCAACCAACTTGTAGCAATTTAGACACAGTTTCTCAACCTGCATGAGACTTGAAAAAGAGAAAAAAGCTGAAATAGTGCGGAACAGTTTATCTTGTAGAGCCGCCATGCGCGGGGCACAGCTGTCAGTCAGCCTCAGTTTTTAGGGAAGTCGCTGAATGACATCACAGTTGTACACGTTTCCACCCGACTTTTTACACCTGGTCGATTCATTTGTCTGTCATTAGCATGTGTGTACACACGCCGTAGTTAAACGTTTCTGACAGGTAGACAGGAGAAGATATATTCCTTGCTTGGTGTTCGCTTTTTTCTTGTAAGCGCCGCCCAGGTGTGGAAACTGCTGAACACACGTCAGCACTGTTATAACTGTTATATCAGTCACTACAGTCTTGTAATGTAAATAATTCTGATACACACTGTCCGTGTATTACACACTAAATACTGTGTACAGTGCCATGTCGGAGACACCAGCGAGTACATGTCAATCATGTACGCATGAGTTGCTTTGAGCTGAGCGACAGCGTTGACATTTGTCAGGGGCCTTAACCGCGTCGTTACCCGTAACTCAAGTGATTCCAAGATGGTGTAAGTGTCGTGTTCACTATCTGAACGTTCACGGGTGCATGTATATTGAGTAGGTGTGTGTGTGATGCAGCATACTCTTGAAGACCACCCTCTGTACTGTCACTA
The DNA here is from genome assembly GCA_004794325.1 of Pomacea maculata. NCBI lineage: Eukaryota > Metazoa > Mollusca > Gastropoda > Architaenioglossa > Ampullariidae > Pomacea > Pomacea maculata. The sequence goes on from SRHC01002270.1 coordinate 61,735, forward strand.
AAGTCGGCTTAGAGTTTGCAAAAATAAAATAAATAAATAAAAAAAATAAATAAGCAAAAAAATAAATTTAAAAATCACATGTTAGCCTCTACTCTTCTCCCTGGATCAGTTCTGCAGCTAATATCGAGACCAGTGCAACCGTTGGACTCAACCAGCTGTTGATCAGTCTTCAAAATGACAAAGACAGCTCGATATATATATAAGCACTTTGTAAGTCCACATGTTGTAGGGGGTGTGCAGGGCAATCAGCTTAACCTTTGACACCCTGTGACACCATGTTGACGAGGACCTCACTGTGATGTGAGTGCGTGAGGATAGTTTGACTTCTAACGGATGGCAGCAGATTTCCGGGTGAATAAAGCTGTCAAGACTGCGACAAGAGGGAAGGAGGATTACCGCGCGCCTGGCGTGCATTTTCATGCTGATAAAAGACCGGGTAGTTACAGCCATCAATCATCGTATCCGTGTTCATCAAGCGCTCGTCATATTTTCAATTCGGCGACGTTGATGAGATAATCCCAGATGCGCGATTTTTTATTTCTCACCTTTGTGGTCGGCAGCTTTGATGTATGACTGGGGCTGTCGTGCTGCTGAGTGTCACACGTCTCAGCTCGTGCACATGGAGGAGCTGGCATGGTGAGTTGTTTTGTCCTGCGAAGCAGAACGCCCGGATGTAGTAACGACAGGTAGAGGTTGTCCTTGCTCCCGTTTTCTCTTCGCCACTTTTGTGTCTATTCATCTGTCTCAGTAGGATTCCCCGTAGATGCTCGTGAACATGTTTGTGTTGCTGGGTTCTGGTTTACTCAAACACACTAACACACGCACACACAAGCGCGCGTAGAATAGTTCATAACAATCGGCTTGTGACGTCACCGATCCACCCTCATCACTCTCAGTCCTTCACTAGATAACTCATTCCCCCGTCTCCTTTTCATGTCATGTCTTATCTGCTGTTGTTTATTCTGGCCGTGAGCTCTGGCAGTGGTTGTTGTCCACAAACAAGACTTGTCACTGTTGTAGCGGCGGCGTTGAGCAGCTTACGTCACGCGCTCTGTGATCGACTCTCGGCTCGCCTCGTGTTTCAACCTAAGCTGCTGATCTTGTAACGATGCCACGACCCCCTCCCATAACTAATCATTGTCCCGTGTCACCACGGCTACAGGCTGGCTTTGGGACCTGGCCACAAAAAAAAAGTGGAATCTCAGAAACTATTCTCTATACTTCCGTTCACTCAATGCTGTATCAGAACCGAGAGAAGTGCCGAACGCGTGCTCTTTGATGCCAACTGTGAGGAGTCTTCAATGAGTTTCTCAACAATAGCTTAAGAGGTTTTGATTTTTTTATGAAGCAAACTAGTCTTTGTTTTTTTCTTTTCTTTCTTTTTCAAAAACTAAATCTCTTTATTGTCGCGTGGACTGGAGAAATGCACGTGTGACAGGCGGCGGCTTTCTGCAGACAATGGTTTTGCCTTGAAATAAGCCTTTTGTTGTCTGCCAGCCCCGTGCTTTCCATCCCAACCGCACTTGGATGCTTTAGTTTTAAAGCAATATCTTCGTTTGAAGTAACAAAACAACAGATTGTATTCACACCCGCAATTCAGATATTTGCACTTGAAGCAACAAAATAAACAGTTAGTAGTCGAGACAAATGTTTCTTTTTTCCATTCTTTCGCGCATTACCATGGTGGTGTGTTGTAGCTGCTGATATTATACTGTAAAGTGCTAGTGATACATCCATTAAGGTGCTACAGATATGGTTAAAATATAAAACTTTTGGTAGGGTAATGAGTATTGAGACATCTTTTGTGTGAATAGTATCGCCATTTGATCACACATACGTTTTTGTAATTACGATTACGACTGGAGAAAATTTCAATGGGTTCCTCGGTCTCTGAACTCAGTAGTGTGTTGGTCAAGTCCGGGGACCTTTCCAAAAGTCAACATACTTGACAAAGGCTGGCCTTTAATCACATGTGTCCATAGTTACCTGCCACTTCCCACCCTCATCTCACCCACCCCTACACCAAGTGTTGGTGATTTATTTACCAGAGTGAGGAAGGGTTGTTACCCAAGTCTTACGTCTGCAATAAATAGTTGTATGCAAACTGAGAAACCTGGATCACTGATCGGTTCGGAACCAGTTCGGGTTCAGTTTTTAATTAAAAACAATAAAACAGGTTCACTTGGGTAAGGATCGCTGGATTAAATGTCCGCGTACCTCCCATGACCTGATAAAGCAAGTCCCTCGGAAGGTTTCAGAGGCTGGCCGCAGTCAGGGGCCGACAACTGCCAGTCCGTCGTTTGGGGGGG
>SRHC01002270.1:70577-106718 GCA_004794325.1 Pomacea maculata
TGAGAGAGAGAGAGAAGAAAAGACAGTCGTCATAAAATCGTTGCGCTCCCTGTTGACGAAGACCACGTTACTGTTGCTAAAGACGATGTGTGTGTGTTGCAGGAGGTGGCAGTAGCGATGTGGATCCTGCGCTGCTCTTGATGACCGCACGGCAAGATGAACCAGAACATGGGTACCTCCCCTCGTGGCAATGACCACCCCACCGCCGGCCTGCGCCCCCCCGACACGCACGCAGGTGAGTCTGCAGGTGCGGCACGCACGTGCTGTGTGTCTTGTGTGTTTGTTTGCACCTGATGCTAACACGCAGTCTTGCAGTTACATCACCTGGCTCAGGTTGTTTTTCGTTTGTGGTTTGTTCTTGTTTGTTCTTATTGATCTACCTTCCGCTTTTCTTTTTTTGCGCGTATTATTATGTCACACGTGCACAGAAGAACAGCATTTATTTTTCTCTCATTCTCACATGCCTTCCCTTATTCTCATATTCTCTCACATACACATTTTCTTTCACATTCTCATTTTCTCTCTCTTTTATTTGCCTTCTCCCAGTCTGTTCTCCCTATTGTCCTTGTGTTTACCCCAGACTATTACTAAGTAACATGTGCGACCAGGAGATCCCCATTCTACCCGGGGAAACAACTTATCTCGCTTCTTAACTACGGCGCCCGGTGGTTCACCAGGTGAATCATCGAATGCATCGTGAAGTTCAACAACATTTGCAGATCGGTACCCACTGTGAATGTTTGTGGGGTTAGGGGTGAGTCGGTGGGTTCCCGAAGATGATGCGTCCGCCACCCCTCAGAGAAAGCTGCTTGTGGCGAGCGGAGGGTTAGAGGAACTTATAGCACCGACTCCACTCCTCCACAATCAGGTTGATCACCTCCAACTCGTGTGTTGTTCTACAGAAATGGGTCTGACGGGCAAATAGAGTGTTAGCGAGGATACCAAAGGTGTAGGAGGAAGGTAGAGTTGCTGCAGGTGTCGCTGAATGTCAGTCAGGGGGATGCCTGGACAGAGCGGAGCTGGGTGGGGAGGATGGGGAGGAGGAGGCAGGCTACCTCTCGACAAGCGTTGTTGTACAAATCGTGACAAGTTGTGGGATGGGGTCAGCTGAGTGCTTCTATTCTCTGCTATAAATAGCTTTTTAAACAATGGAGGGGAAGGGGTACAGAGACAAGTCAGGTGTGTGTAAATGTGAACTGTGGTAATTTGACATGTCATAAATTTCATTTAGAAACGCGGAGGTGGTGATGCAGTACGTGCTGTCTTGACCCTGTCATCCATTCCAACCGACCTGGTGCACTCACCTGGTGACGTCGCGCACTCACACGCACACACACCGGAACTCACACAGGCACTCACACGCGCGCGCACGAACACACACAAATATTCCGTGCACGGACGGATTGCGTGCGCGGACGTTGATTGCCAAACACTGTGAGCCTGACACCGACTGACGGATCTGTTGTCTGCGTGTCACAGAAGCACCTCATACATCAAAGGCTGACGTGTGTCCTGTCCGAGATCGCAACTAGAGCAACAAGAAATATAGCGACACGAGCGGAAGTAACATTTAGAAACTAGAACACTGAAGGAAAGAAAATATTGTAAACACAGGGGCTTACATCACATGGCAAATAATCTACACATGACCCAGAATGTGGACAGTTATGTATTTTCACAGCACAGAGGGGCAATGTAGGTAACCTTTAGAGGGTAATACATTCACAGCACACATGGACAGTGTAGGTAACATGTAGAGAGTTTTATATTCACATCACAGAGTTACAATGTAGGTAACCTGTAGACTGTAGACACTACACTACATCATGTCCACGGCACGCTGCATGTTTCCAGCAGAAACCCATGCGGGGAAACAGAAAATCGCTCGAAGTCCGCAGTTTGACAAACTCGCAGGTATTTGCACGAAGGGGGCGGAACCTGTGGTAACCTGAAGTTGCTGTGGGAGACAGTGACGCAGCATTTATGTCCCTTGTGCACATCCACGGCGCACTGGACTGGCTAAGATAAAGTGTCATTAGGACACACAATAGTACAATAGTCATTTCAAGTAAACAATGAGTTTGGGAGGTGAGGTGTGGCTTCACTGTTAAAATCTTTATCATCTGCACATCGAGGTTCGTTAGGACAAAATGATAAAATAGTGAGAAGGGGGACTGTTGTCTGACAGGAAGGTCACTGAGTGGGTGATGCCCACACTCAGCTTAATCAAGAACAGAAACAATACAACAGTAATTATAAGTGGATAATATCTTATCTACACTGATAAAAGTTGGAGAAAGAAAATTGTGGTTGAGAAGGACCTGGGGTCTACAAAATCTTGTATCCTATCGCGAGCTGCCCATTGCTACAGAATTAGAGCCTGACTAGGGAACTCTAGTCGCATGATTGATATATAAACAGACTAGGTATTATCGTTAATCGAAAGTGCGATTATTGGAGTATTGCTATTTTGTGGTTTGTTTAAAAGCTGTAGTCGCGTTATAAGAACACCCCGCCCCCCAACGGGGACATTCTTTGTTGACATGAATTTTCGAGCATCTATTTGAGTTCATTACATTTCATAGTTCTATGAATACAATACCAAGCATGTGTCGTGACACTATTAGCAACAGACAGAAAATAGACTCGCAGTTATGGTCAGTGAACAATTTTCGCGATTTATGTTGCTACGGGTAAAGGGCCAAATGCTCTGGAAAACAAAAAACAAAAAAAAAAAAACAACAACCGAAAAACAAACAAAAAACCAAAACAACAACAAACAAACAAAACAAAAAAAAACAACAACAAAGAAATTAAATAAAAAATAAAACAGTAAATAAAAATGGAATGCTACTGATGAGAATTCCCGAAGTCGCCAGGTCTGTTTTATCGACACATTGCTCACCTTTCATTGATGAAACCTGTGGATGTGTGAAAGTGCGTGGACTGGCCGTTGGGTTGGGGTGGGAATGCAGCTTTCGCTTCTTATCCGTTTTGTTGACACGATGAATACACAGACATACGCGCTGGGTAGGTGAGTGGCTGCTAGCGTCAGCTGTCGCGGATAATAAGTAAATGTAGATTATTTTACTTTACAAAAAAAAAAACCCAATACATATAATTGTGGAAGTTGTGAAAATGTATATAGGAGCAGCACTGTCCACCCAACATTTTGCCCTGTTGACTGCGAGTGTGTTAACTTTTCAGGTTATCGTGAAGACTACACGCGTTGTTGTAATACACACCTTTTGCTGTCTGTCTGATGTGATATGTGTTGTTATGTTGTGTTTGTCCGCGATCGGTATAACATCTTCATTGCTGCACAAACGAATTGTTGAGATGGGACCGTGCAGGAGCTGAGTTGTTTATAGACTTCCTGTCACCAGACCACGTGCTATGTAGGCGGTGTAGGTATTATTTATGTTACACATACTTTTCCCCAACACAGGTAAAGCAGGGGACGTGTCGCAGGTAAACATACCCGGGGTCCTGGGCAGTCCTAGGATTTTCTCTCACACCTCCGCCCTGTAAGTGGCTTGTCGTGGACACACAATGGAGTCCATCTCGCCACACAGTTCAGCCAACAACCGTGAAATGAGAAACCTTGTTCTGTCGTTTAGCGAAATCCAAGCAGAAAAGTGACCGGTTAGATAAAAGCGTGGGTCACCATGGCAACGGGTTTTGTCTCACAACATCTGTTGTGTCACAAGTCACGAGGTATTTGTCCAGGTGTGGCTGTTGATACTTACTCACTGTTACATCTTTGATGACGTGTTCTGTTTGAGATTTGGCGAGAAAGTCACGATGAATTGTTAAAAATAATAGTTGGGGTGTTTTCAGTATCAGTGAGCTGAGTTCTGAAAGGTGGGCGGGGGTGGAGGGAACCAGTGGACCGTGTGAAAGTAAGGAGAACCAGTTAAAGCCAGACCCGAGCCTTGCATCTTTACGAGAAGCTTACTGCCCAGTGACTATTAATCCAGATGTCACCTGTCTAGCCAATTTTATATTCGACTCGTCAATATTCACGAACTGTATACATAAACGTAGTATTTCAGCTTATAGAGTTGAAAACTTCAGTTACCGCCAAATAGTGACTAAAGAGAAGAGGGTGCGGAGAGAATAACAGTCAAATGTTTAAAATAACAAAATTAGTGGTCTTAGAAGGTTATGATTTTTTTTTTCAAATTGCTGACCTGAGCTTCCAAACGATAATGATTTTCAACATATTCCCCTCTATTGTATTGTAAAAGCATTAGCAAGGTCGGCATCACTGATGTTACCAAGATTAATTACAGCCATGGGGGGCAGCTGGGACCTTGGGTACGTGGGGGGCATCCATGGACGTTGGTGCACATGGCGATGTCTGTAGGACTGTACCCCGATAACAGACGTGAAAGGTAAACGGCGATGCAGTGTTCCCACTCAATGTGAGAGAGATAATCTCCTGAACAGAGCTCGTCCAGGGAAATTTAAAAAAAAAGTGTTGAACTGTTTGCCGATCTGTGAACAGTCTTAAGCAGATTCTTTCTCCACCAGCAGACCAACATTGTGATCAGAAGCCCTCGCTTACTTTTTGCCAGGAAGGGAGGAGCGGCGGGGGAGGACAACCGCGAAAACCGTGTTTAGTACAGCTTGTCATTGCTGTCCTAGGGGGCCAGCAACCTGTTTCATCTTCCTCAGGCGTGTGGGTGATACCTAGGCCGCGGTGCCTTTGATGATAACGGGCTCGCTGACTTGTGAAGCTGCGCGGCTGGAGCGCGTGTGGCGAGCGATTGCAGCGCCTTCACCGCCAATCAGTACCCGAGCTGCCGTCACCACTCATGCGTGATCGAGGCTTTCAGCTGCGCCCCCAAACAGGATTGCCTCCCTTTGTTATCCAATTTGCGGACAGAGTTAATGGGCAGAGCAACAGAAAGTCGTCTCTCTGCTTCTCTGTCTTGGGAGTTGGTGCCCAGGGCTTGAGGAGGCTCCGAGTTCCTTCAGCTGACCCTAACCTGCATTGCTTTCTCTCTCTCCTCCCTCCTTCATGTATTTTTTACTTACCCCGACAGGGGCGCAGAGCCTGATAACAAGATGCAATTCTAATTTGATATTGAACATGTCCACTGCCTTCATCAGGAATCTTTACTTTTTAGATATTGATATATTCTAATTTAGTTATGCATTTCTTCCCCTTGTGTCTATACGCATGAATAATTATGCCATCGATGTCATATACAGAACAGTTCTTTCAGTGACTGTACAATTCCGAGTGAGTTTATTTTGGATATTCTACACTCCAGTCTATAAAGATAATTATTAAGATCTTAGTTTCCTTGAAAGGGGCTTAGAGCTATTCAGTAATAATAGTTTGAGTTTCTGTCTTTCTTCCTCCCCTATTTTCCTCTTTTGACAACACGGTGAAAATTATACTAGTTGATTATCTTCTTGTTTGTTTAGCTTTTTTTTTTTAGAAATTTTTTTTAATACTTGCCCGAGCGGTTTTTTTTTTGTTTTTTTGTTGTTTTTTTTTTGTGTGTGAATGTTTATAGTTGAGCACAGCGAAAATCGCTGGAAATAGAGCATAAAGTATCACAAAACATCTCACAGTAGTATTTTATGACGAAGAAGTACGAGAGTTGCACTGTTCTTGTCTACAAGTAACATCGTGACACACTCACAAACACAACATCAGTTGTATTCTTACCCAGCACAATGCTAACAACAACTGACTGTGTGAGGACCTACTGATGTGCCTAGCGAGGAGCTTAAAGTGGAACACGTACAAATAAGCAAATAGTACATTTTTTCGTATGCAGATAAACAAGCTAGAAATAAGTTTTTACAACTATAATTCTGTATCATATTTTTATATTATGTTTTATACAATATATATTNNNNATATAAAATATATTTTTATATTATTGGCAGTAGTCAGTTGTAACTATAAAATAAAAATGCAGTGTTCAAAATTAATTATCAAATAGAAAATGTGTTTATATTTTATTGACTATAACACACATGGAAAAATGAACTTAAATGTGCCCACTCAGTAACAGACAGTCAGTAATAATACAATGTAGACTGCAATGATCCTGATTGCTGCCCATTCCATTTTGGTCAGGACAAGATTTACTTACCAGTCTGTCGAGTAAACTCCGTTTCGACCTTTTCAGTCGAAGCTTGGGCTTGATCACCTTCGACTTCTAAATTAAACTTCAACTCTGCAGGGCGGTATTCCACGATCATTTGTTTCATTTCATGGGAAAACAATCGCTACTTGAACACGACAACCTGAGCGATGTTTCATGCCTATATCTGCTGAACTTGCAGTCAGAAATACTGCCTGTACGTAACAGACCTCTCCTGTGTAACGGTCTTTCCTACTGGCAGGTGAAAATGCCGATGTTTGAAAGCTTACATGGTGAAAATTAAGCATAATCGTGTATTTTTCGGGAATTAATTTTAAAATGAACTTAACATGATCATAAAGAATATGTTGCACTCGGGTTAGCCTGTAACAAACCCTGCGATAAGAGTTCAGAGGATGGCTGTGATTTACACCAAAGCTAATGTTGCGCAAAGGGAGACAACTCTCTGAGGTGTGTCTGTCGCTTCTGGTTTCGCAAATTGCTGTGGCACCTCCTTAGTTACCTGGGATCGGAGACAGAAAACAAGACAAAGCATCCCCCTCGGACAGGACAGACACCGCGGCCTGGCGACTGTCAGGGAGACGTTGTGTGACGTATCTCTGCCTCCAGCAACGGGCCGCTCGCATTATCCCCCCTTCTGTCGTTCATTATTGTCTCCATGCAGCCTCGCGGAGTCCACCGGGAGTGTTTCTGTTCAAGGCTGTGTTATAGTGGGAGTTTTTTTTCAATGGAGAAGGCCTGTGTTATAGCGGGAGTTGTTTTTTTTTCAATGGAGAAGGCCAATGTTATAGCGGGAGTGTCTCTGTTCAAGACCCCGCGCAGGCCACTACGACACCAGTGACGCCATCAACGGTCGTGAGTGCGTCGCCCCCACACTTCTGTTCTCTCAGCCAGCGGTGTCCAGAAATAACTCAGGAACCTCAGATCGAAAAGAAAATACAGTAATGATGATCCAGCTATTATCTAAACACTTGTCAGCGATTACTTTGTTTACAGAAGTAAAGCCCTTTGTCTCGTGACCACAGAATTATCACACACAAACACACACATATAAACACACCCACACCCACACAAACACACACAAACACACAAACACACAAACACAAACAAAGCAACTGTGAAGATGGTGGTCTGTAGACGAGAGCCGGCAATCTGTGAATCTGTCTCCTCTCGCTATCTCTCTCTTTGGTTACGTGTTTTATTTAGGCGGTCTGTACATCTTCTTACAGTTACATAACCTGTCCTAGATTTAGCACGTGTCACGTGTTATCTTATCCAGCGTGGCGGTTTGTAATATATATGCTGTCCCTAGAGCATGTTGAACTTGTCAGGCTGTCGGAGATATGTCACGGCATCCTGCTGCGGTCCTAGGATAGTGTGCACGCGGCCTCGCACCCTCGGGGTTAACATCTGCTGTTGAGACGAAGCCATTAGGAGTTTGAGCTGGTAACACTCAACTGCACATCGCAACTGTTCTTTCTCTCCGTATCTTCATCTCTCAATCTATCCGTCTTTCTTTCTCTTTTCTCCCCTTTCCCTGTTTCTCTGTCCCCCACCCCGAACCTTAGTGTTTGTGGAACTAGAGTTTTCTTTCTGCAAATTCCTGGAGTTGGCACTAAGTGCTGGGATGACAGCGGTGCTTGCAAACAAAGGCAGAAGCAGCATCGATACTTTTCAGAAAAGTAGAGGAGAGGGAGAAGGTGCGGTGTTCCCGTGACCAGGTCGCCAGGTCAAGTTGCCCGCGAGACTCTCGCATAAATCTCGCCCAGATGCCGTAGGTTCTCGGCTCATAACAAGCGTATGATGCGTTGAGGACTAATGGTTCAAAAAAATGGTGGTGGTGATCCTGCCACCCCGTCAAAGTCATTGTTTCTGCCACAGGAGTTTTTTTTTTCCATTGTTGTAGATAACACACTCTCGAGTGTTAGACGAGCGTAGCGACGCCATGTTGACTTTCTGGGAGAAATGAAGAACTCAGCTCTTGCTTCATTTTTGTGCTCGACAAAAAGTAGGATGTAGTGGGTTTCCATTTGTAGTTCAGCTCACAGTGCTATGTATTCTTGTTTCAAATCGGTAGCTTCTGTATCGTACTTCATCACAGAGAAAGAGAAGGAACAAGTATAGTTTGTACTGAAGACGACAAACAGGAAGCAACAGACTTTAGTGTCCTTACTTGAAAGTACAAGATGATAAGTTTAGTAGATTAACACATGGGTGTCCGCGCGCATGACTAATGTAGTTTGAATTAATAGTTTGAGTTGGCTTTTCCACTTAACAGGATGTACAGGATATACAGGGTGTACAGGAGAGCAAAGAACAATGTTGATAACCATCACACTTACACGTGCATGCCTCTCTATGTGTGTAGCAGTAACACCGGCGGTGGATACGGGTACGTATGGTACGTGGATCCGGTTCCGTATACCCCAGGAGCAGCAAGCGGCTGCGAGCTTTGTGGGTCCCCCCCACTTCTCCATGTTCGACCAGAGCACCCACCCCAGTCAGAGCCGCAAGGAGGGAGCGGGTAAGTTCTACCTAGCTGTCCGTCTACCTGTGAGGTTCCATGTAGGGCCCCACAACTTCCACCCGATCTGAGTGGTTTCCAGAGTTACTAGTCATAAACCAAGATAAGATGTACGGCGTGGCTCACAAGAATTTTTATCTTTTTGTGAAACCGTTTTCCGTCCTTACAAAAAATGCCATAGAAGTATTTTAACATTGTTTGTGTGCATAATTATATGTTAATGACCAATTATTTTCCAGTCGCTTCATTTGTCTTTTAAAAACTGTGACCGCGGGGGGAAACTCTCTTTCTTAGCATCTCTGTCTGATCATCGTCTCAGTATTGCAGCCCTCCGGGTTGTGAATTCGCTCTGTGTAAATTCTGACATACAGTTTGTGGGTGTCATATGTAAGGTCTGGGTGGTAGAAGTGTCTTGTACTACATTGTATACTTAGCTTGTCTGCTGACACTCGTTCTGTATGTAGTCTGTTTGTTTGTTTGTTTGTTTGTTTGTTGACACTTTGTGTGTAGTTGGTTTGTCAGCTAGAACAAGTTCTGCTGTTTGACATCTGTGGAGTCCCAGGAACTGTTGGTAGCATCGCCGTGGGGAGGTATATGTATTGAGAATGAGTTGTGTTGTTGGTGTACGTGTCACGTGGCCTGCTTGCTGGCTGTCCTGCTGGATGCATGTTTACTAAAATGATAACTGGGGCCAGTGTGAGTATCCTTACTAGTTGAGGTTTGAAAACTGTTTCGGAGCTGTACATTTTTTGTTTGTTTTTTGTTTGAGCGATATATTCATTGACCCGTTGATTCCAGAGTTGAAGGGACGTAGTAACATGGCGGGAGGAGTCCTCCCATAAAACAAGGGCCTTAGCTTCACGCCTATGAAGCGCCAAGAAAATAGCGAACATGTAGTGATAAAGGCAGGAATTGAAGCAAAAAAAAAAAAAAAAAAAAAGAATTAAAATATTAAAGGCGCGTCTGGCATTTGTGCACTGAGCTGCATTGTAAGGAGGAGTCTCCGGAGGGATGAAGGAGATTCCGTTTCTGGACACCATGTGGTGTTTTGGTGACAAATGTGCAGCCAGCCAGGACTGTGCTACATGTTGACAGCAGTGCCACCAACACTTCACATGATGCCTGTGCCAAACAGACTTAGTTATTCCGCAAGGAACATCAGGGTCCCCCATTGTGGAGTGTCACGTGACATGTCAACAAACCCCCAACGGTTTTACCTTGGGTGGTATTTACCACCATCCGTCCTCACTTCCCTTCCTGGCAACAAAAAGATACACTATGTGTGGGCGATGTGCCCTTAACCTCCTCATGCAGCAGTGGGTGGATAGAACCCAAGGCGTTGACTGGGGTCGTCGGGGTCAGCGATGTGAGTGGTCGTCTGTGGCGACAGCGATGTCAAAGGTCTCAACCATGCAGTTGGGGAAAAGAATACAGCTCACTTGCAGGGAGAGGGCGATGTTACGGCACCGATGAAAGCCACCCTGGGTGAAACCTGTTAAGCAAACAAGACAGAGCATGGTTATGAAAAACGACACTTCCGTGGAAAGGACAGTTTCGATATCGCGGGGTCGCTGGGGTCGGGGAAGTCGCTGAGCTGAACAAACGTCCCTGGAGAGGTTCGTTGAGGCTTTTTGAGGCAAAGCAGTGAAAAGAACTACAAAGGCGACGTAGTTGCCGGCAAGACTTGCCCAATCATTCTACCCGCGTCCTGAAAAGGTTTCATTGGTGCGAGGGTTCGCCGAGTGTTCAACACGCTCACGGTCTTATGTCTTTGAAATATTCGGGGTAGATACCGTGGAAATGGGTCGTGCAACAAGAAAACAAGCCGCGTGATTTCCTTCTATTCCATTTCTAGCCAGTGTTATAGTCCAAATCAGAAATTTCAATTCTTTTTTTGAAGCATACGTTAAAGATTTATGTAAGTGTGTGTTTAAAAAGTCGCCTTATGGTGTGTCTCATTTTAAGAATCATTCTCAAGTTTATTTTCTTCACTTCTAACCCAGTGTTTGTTTATTTCGGATGTTGTTACATGGATTACACCACTGGATGCCAAGGGAACGCTGGCGCCACATTTGTAGAGACTTTCTAATGAGTTCGCCGGTAGCCAGCGTCTGGCGAGCACAGGTTACTTACTCTCATCGCACCAGGAGACTGCAGGGAGGAGGGCGGAGGATAAGATGAAAAGTAAACCGTTGCGAAAAGAGTCGTTTTATTGTGCGTGAAGATCTTCTGGCGTCTTAATAGCGCCAGGTCTGGTCGACAGCTCGTAGCACGTGGCCATCATACCGTGCAGGTGTTGATGAATGTTTGACGATAAAATTCTGTGGGTCAGGAGGTCGCTGTGGGCTAGACGCCTCCTTTTTTATATTCTTCGGAAGTTTGCGTCTTTGGCTGGCTCAGCGAGTCTGGATTATTATTGGTGGAGTCGTTCTTAACAGCATTCCAGTCATGGCCTAATTAAGTGTGCTGATAACTTGCTTTAATTTCAACAGCTTGCACCTGCCTGCTTGTAAAATCGTGTATTTCCCTAAAATAAACTCAGGCACTCAGGAACGAGAGGGCCCACTAGAGTTGTGAATTGAACTGTAGGGCTCAATTTTAAGACCATCAGGGTGTTATGTCTACATGAAGTGTGTCTTAGTTGTTGACACTATAGTAGTATAGGTAGTTGTATATATGTCCTAGTCATGCTCTGACAGACTTTGCGAAAGGTGCTGATTCTGTTCAGCAGCGTCAGGCGGGTGAAACTTATAAAACTTGTTTAAACTTCGGGCGGATCTGAGAAGCCTCCTAAAAAAAGTTTATGTAATGCAATTAATCCTCCCAAGATAGCTGTGCCAGTACCTGCACCTCAGACAGTAATAGCAAAACCACGCAGACATGCAGCCAAATGGCCGGAAGCTGTGCGGATTCAAAAGACAGGAAAAAAGTAAAATGTGGGATTCGTTATAGATAGGAAACTACTTATTTCCCATCCTCCCTCCAAACTGTTTCTTTTCTCCACCCTCTCCAACCACTCCCCCAACCTCCATCATAACAACACTTCTTACCTCTGTCCCCTACCTCCCCACTCCCCCTCACCTCGACTTGATCGTCTCTTCGTCCTTCTTTTATGTTCTGCAGGCGGAGAGACAGAACCAAAAAAAAAAAAGTCGCTCTTTACTCGGGTTTATTTAATGGTAATATTTAAGGGGGAAATGGCTGTAAAATGAGCCATGCTAAAGTTTCGAAATCCGTCAGGATATTTTCTTTTATAACTCCAGAGAAAAAAGTTTTTTTCCCGACAGACTGGTTATTTTTTAACAAAGTGAACGCCAGCAATGGAGGATAATAACACTGCAATCAAAGTAGTCTAGGGTAGCGCCGTGTGATATATATTTTCACGAGCTTTACAAAGCAGCCAGAGGGAGGGCAGACGACTTTTTTTTTTTTTAAAAAAAGCTTGTGAGATAAACCACCCGTGTCTCCATGTTCAAATCCATATAACCAAGAATTCAGGTGAGGTATGAAAGTATTCAGATTCAACTTCAAGCAAGTTGGTTTACCTGACGTGACTGACTTTGGATTTTTTGTTTTGTTTTGTTTGTTTGTTTTATACCTTGACGGAGTCAGGCAGCCAGAGCCACGCACCTGTGTGCACCAGTCACACTCAGTTGCTGGCACTCCGGGTAGATAGTGTAGACTACACTGCAAGGACCGAAACCTGGCACTACTGCCTCACTGATAAACATGTGTTCACCCTAGAAAAATAGACTTCTGCTCTTGATAAACGATGTTTCCACGGTCGTAAACAAATGTTTTCAAGCGATGCTGCGCTGCACGAGAGTCCTGAGTGAAGAGGCGAGTTTTGTTTCCAAGATGTTTATCGCAATTTACAGCCACTCTCAGGCCCTCGGACAGTCGTGGTGATGAGAGGCAAGCACGAGACCACGTTTTCGGGATGCGGCTGTCGTCGTCTGCAGTCGTCGCTGCGTTAAGCACTCGGCATCATCACCACCATCTCCACCACTACCACCAGCAGCAGCAGCAAGTTGTGGGCGGTGTGAGGCGCCACCAGTGTCTTGAAAGCGGGCCGGGATGTCAGACTTTGGCGATCAGCCGATCGATCGATTTGCTTTGTTTGTTTACTAAGGTTGTCGGTCTTCTGCCGTCCTTCACCACAAACAAAAGTCATCTCGCTCTGTGTGGAGAGCTGCTCGACATTGCTGACCCTGCTGACCTCGCTGGAGGTGGGGGTCGCGGGTCGGGAGGACGTGGGCGCAGTGCCTCAGTAAAGACGTGTGTGCAGCACGACAACCGCACGTGCGGTCAGCGCCGTTGACGCATGCGGCAGGTGGAAGTCCGGAGCGTGTCGGGGCTTACAGGCGACACTAAGCCTGCGGTGCCTCGGCGATGATGGCGGGGGATAAGGCAGTCGATGCCGTGTATCGTAGGAAATCTCACCTTTTTTTTTTTTATTTATTATTTTTGACTTTTAGTGGTTTCTGTGATGTTACATTTCATCTTCGTGGCTAATTCTCTCTACATCTTTGTACATCCTGGCTCACGTGACGCAGTTCTCTCCCCGTTTCGTCTTGTTTCTTTTTTTTCTTTCTCTCTTCTATCGCCTTACTGTTGTTTACACCCTTACAGTTTTTTTTGTGCTTATTCGCCATATACTTAGTTTGTTGTCTCTTTGACGCACATCGAACGTGAAGCAAAACACGGGGCAAAAAACAGTAACAGTTTCTCTTCCTCATCCACCTGGATCGTCTCCCTCCATTTTACACACCTACAACCTACATACAGGTGTGAGACTGTCTACAGAAGTGTCTCCACACACAGGCCGACTGAGAAGAACCTTGGCTTAAATATCCACCACCAGCGAAAAATAAAGTAATTAAATTTGTTTGTGAAAGCTATGGCGTGGAGACGGGAAAGGTATTTAAAAAGATGTTACATAAGTATTGAAGTTGTGTAAATATACCTTTGTCACTCGGTGTTATATGGAGACTTCGCTTGCTTTGAAGTTGTTTATCAGCGCCTGTAATGGCGGCGGCGCTGAGAACGTGGGCAGGTGCGGTGACGACACTCGATCCTAATGTTGGCGACACCGGCAACATGTGCCACACCATCCACATGCACCACGGCTCTGGCTACACGTGCAGTGTGGCAACAGAACGTCATTTCCTGCTGTCACGTGATCTGCTTCTCCTGCCTTAAACTCGTAAACAATTTTTATTCCCCTCGACAAATGGTTTTGCGTCCTCTCTTTCCCAACATCTACTCTTCTACTTGAGCAAAATGGACATGAGACTACATTTAAATTATATGTGAGACAGGAAGTCGAAATCAACCCGACTGAGCAGCTGATATCGTGGGTAGAAATAGTGTGAGATGAGAAAACAAAGGATTCCCCTCCACCTTCTCTAGGTCGTTGGGTGGTGAGGGTTAGTGACCACAACATTTTCTGGGTTAGCTTATTGTTAGGATGGTGACCATCTCCTCTTCCTCGCTTCCCCACTTTTAGCCAAGATATAAATGCAACACATTACAAAGTGAAACGCTAAATATTGTGGGGACAACAATATCAATACATTAGAGATCACAACATGCAACCAGACATACAAGAGAACTAATGTTGAATTAATACCCAACATTCATGAATTGGCTTCATGATCAGATTTTGTATGTCCTGTGTATATCGAGGTTAAAATTGCTCATTTGCTGTACAGGTAATTTCTATGACAGTTTAACCTCAATTTATCAACTGAGGTCGTAAGGATGCGGACAGAACAAACCCAATTGTCTTGACACAATCGATGATTCACACATCGTTAGCATCAACAAACACTCCCTCTTTTCAAGTTTAAATTGACTGCTCGTTCTACCGCCGCATTATGGCTTTGTAAACAGGTCTAGGGAATAGCTAAATGTAGAAAAGATTAAGATGATCTAATAATGAGCGAACAAAATCAAGTCTGTTGAAGAATCTTTCAGTCAGGCAGAAATATTGCTTAGAAATATATTTCTAGGAGGGGCTGTGCTGACCGCAAGCAACATTCGTACAAGCTGATGTGGCGCGAGTGGTTAGTGTATCCCAGGATTATTTTGTTTATACGTTTAGAGTTATCTGTCAATGTTTAACTCAGTATGATCTGAAATGAATAATTTTAAAATGTAATGATGTGTAACACGTAGCACGCGCCTGTCCGTGCGTTCAGAGAGCGAGAGGCTGTCTGTCCCACCCGGGGTAGAGATGGCCGGGTACCGGGGTTTGTATCGACTACAAGAAGCATCGTGTAACTGTTGCTGTTTGCTGCTGTTCCACGCGTGAACAAATCCTTATCACAATGGACTTCCGCGCCCGGAGGTGTCGTCTCGCAGGAAATTGGTCGAGTCAAGGGGAGGTAAATGCGAAGCGGGGTTAGCGCGCTTCCCACATGACATGCGAGTAAAGGGCAGCAACTGCCTGTCGTCTGCAGGCTGAGGACAAGGAAGAGAATGTTATTGAGCGTTTAGTGGCTGCATTTGGGTCGGGTGGCTGTTAGCTGAAGTCGGTGCAGTTTCCTAGCTTGATATTTATTTTATTGCTCAGTGTTCCAGTCCTACTTGTCGCCGCCATCAGGGAGCCTTAGTAATGAAGTGTGGGTAAGTCTAAGTCTGGGGACACGGCAGCAACTCAAAGGAAAACCGTTTGATCACCGAAGTGGTGCCCAGACTGGCATGTGATGTTTTACCACTGAAGCTGTAGTAATAAAGCGGTGGCAAAGATGCTCTGGGGTAAAGAAACGTGTCTAGCGTCCATTACAACTACAAAAACAAGATGTTCTCTCGTGAGTTCCTGACTTTCCTGTGGGAAAACGACTCACTCTCGCCTCATCACTACAGCTCCAGAGGAGGATCACCCCCGTCGGCTGTTAAACATCCATCCTATCCGCTTATTCGCTGCTTTCCTGTCTCACGCCTCTCTGACGATGGCAGATTAGTCAAGGTCGGGTGGTTTTGCTGTCTAGCGAAGCCTGTAATTTTGTTGGTTTTTTTATATACAGAATAGAACACTTACCTTTACGACTAACAAACAAAAATCTGAATGTAAGATGCCCGCGATGATGATGATGCAGGCAATATTACAAGTGAAATAATCAGGAAAGCCAGGAAAATGTTGCGCCAAGTTGTTTAACTAACTTTAAATTGCAGAACGAACCGAAAATGCTTGATGATGATTGAGTAAAGCTTACAGGAGTACATCTATCATCGCACGAGCTCTGGTTTTATCGAAATCAGAAGAAAAGGTCTCGAACAGCTACAAATAACTAGCAATGCCTTTTCTCAAATAAATGAGTTTTAATGAGGTTTGACAGCGAATTAGACATCAAAAGAAAGGAGTGGTAAAGTTCTGCCACCTCCCTATCCGTCCCTCATCTTCACCTCGTGAGTTTACCACAGAGGTAGTGTGGCATGCCAGCTACCAGTGGTAGGAGTACTTCCTTGTGGACTGGAACTGGTACAGACTCTGCTGGACTCACGTGACCTCACCTCATGGTCGCCGTGACCCTCGACCTCGGTCCAAGGATGCTGTGGTACACGCCGAGGATGATGGACACGCCGCGTGTGTTCCCGGCGTAAATCACGGCAACCGCCTCTACCGTGCATCTGCGAATTCCTTGCTTAACGACTGTGTTGATGTTCTAGCTTTTACCGACGTTAAAAAAAGTTGCAGGCATCAATAAACAAAACACAACGTAGTCTGTGACGTGTAAAGTTACATCACGTGGTACGTAGCACGTAGACAGCTACACTACGTGGTGTCGCCGCATGTTACGTGCTGTAGTAGTTCAACACACGGCTTCTACTACCACTGGTCTCGAGATTCGTGCCGGTGGTAATGTGGGACACAAATGCTTCCTTTAAATAAAAAAACCAGCTTGGCCCGAATGTAAACTTCTTGTTCCAATTAAACCCAATGCCGGCGATCACTGTAGTAATTACACTCCTGCTGAATTCAATCTGGAGCCCGGAGAGCCGAGGAGAATGTTTGTTGCCGTGGACAAGTCTTCTGTTGGTTTTTATCTTCTTTAAACTGCCGGCCATTGTCCTGGGGTGAGCTAGGTATCGCTGCTGGAGATGGGCCGCAACTGCAAATACAAATGCTGTAGGTCAGGTTAGTGTCGAGGGGTGGGCGACGACACTATTGCTGTGGAAACGGATAAATACTATAATACTATATAAATACTTTAAATACTATAATAGTGTGACTTGTTATGGAATGTAGGGTGGAAACTGCAAGTATTTTGTCTGTTCAGACATCACCTTACTGATAGGGAAGCAGGTTAGCCTACAGGGTACAGCACTTGCTTACGTGAGTTGATACCCGGCGGAGGTGCTTGGATATCCATGTAGCGCAGGTGAGGTCCACCCCAGTCAGCCAGGTGTGAAGAATGGGTTCCTGACTACAGAGCTTAGCAGTAGGGGAGGAGGAATAAAATATAGAGAGGGAAAAAGCTTTTTTTAATGTTACTTACAGAAATGTCACTGTCTGAATAATCTGTTTGAATATGATTTTGGGGGACCAAAAAATTTACAGATATTTGCGTCAGGGTTAGGGTTAGGTCCAATTAAATCATTAAATCTGCTTTGACGAGGGCTTTATCAGCGTGTAAAGAAAACGGTGGCAAGCACAGTCAGCACACCCAAGGCGAGATCTGAACACTTTTAATATTTAGTGCCTGGCAGCTGCAGTTTATTTCTGCTCTCCGACAGTTTTATTCGCATTTGTGTATGCCCGAGTTGTCTTACGACTAGAGAGTTTTTTTTTTCCCCTTACCCCTCCTTCCCCCGCAAACACACATACAGACACACTGAAAAATACCTTTTCCCCTCTGGAACCACATTGTTGTATGTGTATTAATTTTTTGCACGGTCGCTTAATCTCCTAGACAACTAAAAAGAACGAGAGGAGAAAGGCGACATAAATTTTATGAATCACTACGAGACGAAGACTGAAGGTGTCTGCCTGTGCGTTTGTCCGTCCGTCCTTGCATCTCGTGCTTGTAAGTCGTTGCTCGAGGCTGGAAGAGGGTCCGGGGTGGCTGCCTATCACCTACATCTGCAGTTCGTCGTGAGAGCGGTTTCCAGTTGTTGCTGTTTTCTCGCAGAACTGCATCCGACACCGCGCGGAATGAGTCTGTGTTTGTGAGGAGCGCGCGCTGGCCTCTGTCGTGTCCTGTCTGTTTATATCTTCAGCCCTCGCACATAATATCACCTGACGATGCACTTAAGGGAGATCTTGGCCGTGGTCTTGTGACTTCCATCCCCACCCCACCCCACCCCTGGGTCCTCCAGCTCTCGTGCTTTGTAGATAATAGGGTTGCTGTAATGCTCCACATCCTCCAGTATCACGTGATGTCTTATTAGAGACGAGCGGGAGGCAGAGGAAACATGGGCGGGTGCTATTTCATCTCTTTGCCTTCCCCCATCCTTTCTTTCTCTCCATCCCTATCTCTCTTTCTTTATTCCCCATTCACGAAGGCATGCGTGTGTAATTAGAATCGTGGGTAATTAAAATACTAAATAATTCTAAAATCCAGCAATTAAACAAACGGTTTCAAAGTGACGGTGAATCACAGGGGAGAGCATGCTCCGGTCCAGAGTGATTCCCTCTTGAATGGCGTCCATCGCGGTAACGTTCCCCCTCTTCCCCCTAAAAACCCTGGACTGGGGCAGGAGTGCTGCCCCCTGGCAGTAGTAGGGTTACCTGCAAGAGGAATGGGCATCTTGGAGTCAGACAACACTGGCATCTCAGGGGCTTCCTGGCATTGCGAGGAGAAATGAAGCAATTGAATTGTCACTTGGCGAATTAATTTCGTGGAAGATTTCTTCTCGAAATGGAGCTGGTGCCGGGCATCGACTAAGAAAGATTGGATTGATGCATACTTCGCGCTATAAAAAAGAAATTAATAATGATAAAGTGAAAAAGCCGTCTACGAGTTTCACGATGCTACAGTCCTTAACATGGAGAAAGAGCCTGTCTGTCTGCACCTAACCACAGACTTTCATTTACTGGATAAGTGTCTCTCATTTGTTGCCTCTATGCCCCATCATGGCAGTCACCAATTGTAACAAACCCTTTCAAAGAAGGGCTTTCACTTCCGTTTCCGATTTGGAAATGGCGGATCTTCCTAACGTCGAATTTTTTTTAAAAAAGAAATAAGTAACTATGCTTTTATTTTATCAGAACTTTTTTTTATATAAAAAAAGATTGACTGAAAAATCGACAGTAGTACTTCTGTAAAAAAATTTTGTGCATAGAAAACGCGTTTGGATTCGTTCCTGTACCAAAACAATATTAATTGTGACAGCTTGTCGATATTTATTATTAATACATTTATCACTTTATATCTTATTCCATTCGTCCACTGTTATTTCGGAATCAGTGTCTGGCGCTGCAGGTGGCATCTTTACTTGTCTCCAAGTCTGGCAAAGAAGTTCGAGCGGACTCTGTCGGCAGTTGTTTACTCCTTGCGGAGACACGTGTTCTCTCACTTTCATACCCACCATGCAATATTGGCACCTAGCTGATGAAATAAATATTTGTCAGTTGTGTGAACATCCTAATATGAATTGTCTGCCGCACACTGTTGAGTTTGCTGTCAGCACGAAGTTCTCTGTTCATATCGCGTACAACAGAACCATAATTTTCATCTCTCGAGGTTTTCGGCATTTACCATCTGGAAAGCAGGTCGTGTTAACTTTTTACTGCCTTTTCATAATAAACTGTTGTGAAAATTTTAACACAGTAGTGAGTTTTTGCCCCATTTTCTTTACGCTCACGTGTCTCGTTAAAGCAGCTGAATGGCGTACCCCAACTTCCGCTTTAACCACCGACCAGCTCGATCTGCGCATGCGCAGCGTAATTGACGAAATACTATGTGTGATCATGAGCTAATATCCCACGACTGCTGGCAGACTATTTTTTTCCCGTTAACTGCTAAAACGAGGCATGAGACGACATTGCTTCCGGTTTATTCACATTCTTTGTTACGGCTCGCCGAGACTAACAGCGGAGAACTTCGCAAGAGGCTAAGCGTGAGTCTCGGCGTACAGACATCAGATACAAGTCCATGGTGTGATCGTCTTTATCTCCAACAACGGATCTGACCTCTTGTGAACTGCATCACGACATCGTCAACACTGTCCAGAGTCACGTGCATCACCAGAAGTCACGTGTGCCAAAGCGGGTCTCGGTATCGACGTGATCACCCCTGATCGATGCTGTGGTTATCCGCACCGGCTTTGGTGGCGCTTCATCCGCTCTGCCTCCCGCCGACCCACCCGCTAACCCACCCACCTTCACGTTGCAGATGCCGATTAGCGCTGTACAGACTCTGGTGTTGTGAAGGAGGCAGCGGCGTGCACATGCATACCTCGCTGTTGTTTTCTCAGGCAACGCGCTCATCATCTTCATCACCCTTGCGCTGCGTTCCCTAGCGCGGGTGCCCGCGAGCGCTTAGGTCCTGTTTCCCACTGCGGTACGGCCTGCGGGCGCTCGCGAGGTGAGCTTGGAGGAAATACGCCTCACGAACAAACATGGCCGCCAGGTTCGGCTTTTCGCCTCATGCAACAGATTTGAAGGACCAACAGCAACAGAAATAAACTAGATAAAAACACTTTCCAGTTTATTTAAGTCGAGAAAGTTCTACTCATACCCACGACCACACGAGAATTCGTTAATCGTTGACTTCCTGTGGTTGGTTCTCCGCTGTCCTGTCCATGATTGTGATGATAATCCATGTATTATCAGATGAGCGTTTCTTTGATTCATTCTTCTGTATATCATCGTGGCAGATAGCATCACGACCACCCGCTGCTGTCGCTAATTACGACGATGTTAATATGTGAACAGTATCACATGTGTAGCAGATGATGATGACGAGTGGCGCTGGCGGGCGGCTGTGCTGCGGTACGCAGGGCTGAACTTTGCGAGAAGAGCAGCGCGCCGGATGCTCCCCCTCTCGTGGCGCCTGGGTTGTCTCCCCGTTTGCACTTCATCGCGCTTGCGTCTGGGCTTTTTTTTTTTTCCGCGGGCGGGTATCTCTGCAGTCGCCTGCACTCTTAGCCGGCCCTGATTCTTTTTTTAACCCTCCGGTGATCCGAGAGGAAGGTCGAGGGAGGCAGGCTGGGCAGGCCAGCCTCGGATTACCACGAAGTTGCGAGTCAGCTGGTGAGGGTTGCACTAGTAGTCCGCGAAAAAAATAATCCAGTCCCGCAACCTAGCTGCCACCCCTACCCCTACCCCTACCCCTAACCCCAACCTCTACCCACCACCAACACCTGTACATGCACGGTCAGTGGTTCGCAGGATCGGTCACTGGGCTGACCGCGCGATGGAGATGCTCATGACGGGGTGGGTGTCCGACGACGACGACGACGACGATGACAGCTGGTCAAGGATCAAAGGACTTTAAAAAAAAAATCTCACTGCTTCGACTGACGAAGGGCCTGACTGTAAGGAGGACTGCCAGCTGTCACCAGCTTTCTTTTTGCTGCCGCCCCACGTCTACCGGCGGTGAGTCGTACTGCTGGGTCTACACTCTACAGGCTGTTTGATGGCGTGTCCTCGCCTCGCACCCAACCCCTCCCGTCTGTGTGTCGCGGGCTGGCCTAATGACACCGTGGTTCGAGGCTGGCGCACCGGCTGCCTGTTGGAGCGAGGGCACCGCGTGGCGCTGCACTGCACTGCACTGGTGTGCACGCCGTAGCCTCCTCCTGCTGCATGTCACAGTTGTGCCTGTGCACGCGCCCAGTGCGGGCGGTGGACGCCGCAGCCACGAGTGAAGTCGCGCCTCGCGCAAAGCCCACAGTCAGTGCCGACCCTCACACCCGCCTGCGTCACACAGCGGGTAGCTAGCTGCACCCCGGACTGCTGTGCGTGACCGGGACAAGACCCTCGCCAGGACCTGGAAACTGTGTCACGGTCATTGAAGGGACAGCGTTGAGTGAGAAAAGAAAGAAAAAAACTTCTGAGAAAACTTTTTGGTGAAAGTGCACCTGCCTGTGTCTACACCAGCCCCACCCGCAGCCTCCCGTCGTGCATGACGGCTTGTGTATGGTGAACACGCTTCACGCGTGCTGCCAGCCTGCGGTCCCCCCAGCTGCAAGTGATCACTTCATACATAAGCGACATACTGCGGGTGTCATATAATCCAG
The DNA here is from genome assembly GCA_004794325.1 of Pomacea maculata. Taxonomy (NCBI): domain Eukaryota; kingdom Metazoa; phylum Mollusca; class Gastropoda; order Architaenioglossa; family Ampullariidae; genus Pomacea; species Pomacea maculata. The sequence goes on from SRHC01002270.1 coordinate 92,421, forward strand.
CATCGCACAGCGGCAGGACATACCGCCGCAGGCTGCATGTGTGTGTTTGTGGTTTGCATCCTCCGCGTCCCAGCGGCCGAGTGACTGGCCTGCGTTCCTCACCCAGACATGTCCCTGAGGAAATCCGACCCCCTTCCATTCATCCACGCCATCAGCGCCAGTCGTGCCGGATTATTCGCAGGGTGGCAAAACACTTGTGTAGCGGGCATGGAGTTGCCAGTCTTGCCGTAGGAGTCCGGGTGTTTCGTCTACCCAACCCCCAACCCCACCCCATCCACACCATGCGGGAGTCCGACTGTTGCGAAGAATAAAAGGTCAACAAACAAGACTGTCATTGTGTGTTTTCCAGTCTCGGAAGTAAATCTTGCAGACGATTTGACAGTTTTGTCACCGAGGTAAGTGTCTTTATCGGGGTGGCACGTGGATTAAAGCGTCGTGAACCACGCGGGTGTCGTCTAGAGAGAGAGCGCGCGCTGTTTCACAGGGTAGCGAGGAGACTACCCTCCACCCGGCCAACTGTTCGCTGTTATCATCACCTTTGTCGTCAAGTGAAGAGTTCTCGTAGAGGAGACGAGTGGCCATGCTGCCCTCCACAGCGACCTTGCCGCACCGGCAGGAGTGGTTCGACGTGGGCCCGGCCTGGGGTGGGGTGTGCCAGGGGGGACCCACGCACGGCGGAGGAGGGCTGTACCACATGTACCCGTGTGACCAGTACAGGTATCGCTCCTTCACCGACGGCACCGCTGCTGCCAACGGAAGTTGTAGCCGTCATGCCGACAACCAGAGGGCGCTGGACATTCTGGGCAGGAAGTCCTGTTGCCGGACCATGTCCAGCATGGAAGAGCTCGCCTACCAAGGTCTGCACTTGCTGTAGTCTTTTATATTTTAGTTTTTCTTTACATCTTGCTTTACGGGCCTGTCCACAGGTAGTATTTTAATTTGAAAATAGTTTAGCGACTGTGTGTACGCGCGTGTGTGTGACCTCGTGCACGCATGTTTACATACATACAGAGATAGCATAAAGGAGGGGCTCGTGTTCGCTGCTGTCATCATGAAGTAGTTGTAGCTGGTTGGTAGTCGACAGTATGTCGTTGGTGTCCCGTGTTGTGTCTCGGACTTTGTTGTCAAAACACCACCCGAGTGTTTGGCGCAGAATCAAGCGTTCATAGCGACTGTCCACACGTAAAAACGCCCATAAATTGTGGACGACCAACCCCTCCAGCCACGTCTGTGTCGGGACAAAGAGATACGAACGACTTCACAAACCTCTTCGTGAATCATTAAAGTTTTATAATTGACTTTCTCAGATGCAAACCGGCAGCCGAGACAATATTGTCTTGTTCACGGAGTATTTGTGTGAAAGTTACAAGAAAAATGGATCTTTACAAATCGCAACAAAACCTTTTCCAGTGCTTGGGTGTGGCTTGAGGCCAGCGAGAAGTCAGGAGCCGGCACCGGGTAGGAAGCCAGGCTACCCGGACACGCCTTTCCTTTCGGACCGCAGAGTGGCGGCCACCCAGTCCCTCCCAGTCCCTCCCTTGCTGGTCGATACACTGAACAACGCAAGAAGTAGTAGTAGTGGATGTGGAACCTTTGTCGGTAATTGCGTTTGTAATTAATTTTAATTACAGAAGCGTGCATGTGGATGCCTACTGATCTTCAGAAGTCGGAGGAGGCAGGTTCATTGTAAACCTCAGTGGCTGCCAGGACAAACAAGAGTTGCTGCAGCAGGCTTACACGCCCCCTCCTTCACCTTCCTCACCCACTTTTTTTATTTCACCTCTCACCCCTTTCTTCTGCTGTCTTCCTTTCTTCCTCTCCATCGCGTGTGCTCGGGTGGGTGAGGGAGAATTCAACAGCTTACGGAAAACACAGTTGGTGGGTGGGAAGGGATTCCAGGTAATGGTAATGTCGAAATGAAATGGCGGTGACGCAACCACAGGTGTAAAAGGCAGGTAGTGGCGCGCGCGTGTAAAACCCTCGAGACGATTGTTTAGTCTGTCTGTGCGTTGATGTGGAAGGGAGGAAGGCGGGCGGTGTGTAGCAGACTTTTCAGTATCTCTATCACCAAAAGACACATTCTGTGTGGTGTAATCACTTTGTCATACTTTACAACATCTTAACCTGTGGGACCCATTAGCATGGATGGAAATGATCGTTAGAGTCTGTTGAGTACCCCGACACCCAGCGCACCCGACACCGTTACAAACCAGTAGTCCACCCCATCCCCGCTCCCTCTATCCATCATAAACAGTCTTTTTCTTCTGTTTCTTTCTTTTTAGTACAGTTATATAGCCTCGCTGACAAATATTACCAGTTCTTATCTTCATGTTCTTTCTAAAAGTGTGTAAACGCGGGACTATTTTATGGACGTTGGGAGCAAAAGGAGCGCGGAAATTGCAGGGATAAATATTGTATTTCTGTAAAGTGCTTCTGCTTGAAGCCACCCGCAGGTCTGGCGAGTGTCCAGCTTTCGTTGCCGTGTAGCATCTTCGCTCTCTCTCTCTCTTGTAGCCACCTTCGCTTTACCAGAGCCTGACTCACCTGTGAGTACAAAGCTGAAAATATATGAGACACCAGACCTGTCCCACATCGCATTAGCTCGCCCCCATTAACTCATTTTTGTTTTTATTTATGTCGGAGATGTTTTATCTTTGGCTAATGCTCAGCAGGAGAGAGGAAAATCTCTGTAATTCACAGTAAAATATGCATTCGGGTATCCGCAACCAAAAAGAATTTTCAGAAAATTATTTTATCATTGTCTGAGATTTTCTCAAAATACTATTTAAATTTAGTGTCCTAATTTTTTAAAAAAAATCAAGAGATGCCTTCTTTGACTAGTTTGTTGTTGAGATGTCTGGCTTAATCTATTAAATTTAAATCGCTAACAATTTTCACGTGTAGAATTCCTCTCTCCCCCGAATAACCAAACGGTAAAGTGGATATAAAGTTTATACACATCCTCACTTCACAATCCAGACGGGGAGGAAGTCAACAGAATTTAGTGGTTAGGCAGCCGACAAGTAAGACCGGGGGAGATGCTGGTGGGGGTCGGACAATCCCAATTAACAAAGCAAGCCGAATCTTCGTTATACTGAAAAAGAAAGTTTTCAAAATAGCACATGCTAGGCTAATTCGATTAGTGAGACATGAAAAATTATATCGAAGCTGAAATAAAAATTAAAGTAGGATAATAATATTGTGGCCTCCGGTGAAGACATTCACCCCCGCCTACAACAACAAGCATCTCGCTAACAGGAGAACGGAAACGGAAGGAAGCCACAAGCTCCACTCAAAATGGCTGCTGGTGGAACAGATGCTGGGAGCGCAGGCACGAGTGACAAAAGAAAAAATAAAGAGAGGAAAACTGGCAAAGAACAAGAATAAAACAATGAAGCCATTTAGCAAAAAAAGCGGTGGTCTTGTTCACAAGCCGCGTGTATTGTCTTACTTAACCCGAGGATAATTAGCAGGTAGACGAGCAAGTCAGTCAGTAGGAGAGCAAGTAAGTTAACTGTAGAAGATTATTTATTGGCTTATTTATCTCTCCGTTTGATATTACACAGTCCGTTGTTTTATTGTCCATACAGTATCGTCAGTTTGGTTTGAATTGACAATTTTATTTATTTAATTTTTTTTTAACCATGCCATACCGCCAATCCTACAGGAAATCCTCAGGTCGCCGACATCCCTCAGAGTTTGGTGTTTGTTAGACAGAAATTCACCGGTTTTATTGAAATTAGTCGGTTAAAATCACACCTGAAATGTAACCACCGACAAATGCCTAAAATTAATTAAGAACGAACAACAGCGGGTATTTATATTTTCAACGCTTTGGGTGGAGCTTGAAGTCAGGGTCTTGTCAATCGAGAACTCGTCCAACCGTTCATATGTAATTGTTTGATAAAATTTGTTTGTTTATTTGTTTGTTTGTGTGGGATGTTGGGTTGACGAGCCCAGGTGGTTTCCGCGGACTACCCGAAAGACCGAGAAATATGTAACGACATATTGTCGATGGACCGATGATTGGGGTCATTGCTTAGGGTCACAGCAGCTTGTCAGACGACAAAATAAAAGGAAAGCCACTCTGGAGCAAGGAGAAGACAACGCCAAAGTGTTGAATGCCGACAGCCACGTCATTTGCCGCCGACGCCCGGGGGGATGGCGAGAAAAGTAGGAGATGACACTGATCAATGCCGCCCCCAGTCCTTGGCTGCCAAGATTGCGACGGAAAAGACTTCAACTTCATTTATTTTCCAGGTCCGGGGGAGAACTCGTGAATCATTTCCTTCTGTTTCCCTCTGCTAGTCACTCCGCCATCCGAGATAAAGTCTGACACACCAACACACCAGAATAATAAGTTTTGTGAGGCTCGGCGGCGGCGTGTCAGTGTTACGTAACGCCTCAGCCTAACCGGACATGCGCACTACGTCACGTCGGCCGACCCCGCGACTCGTGGGTGAGGGCGAGCTCACCTCCGCCCCATGACGTCACTCAGCCAGTCTGCTGCTCAGAATCAATGACCGCCTGGGGTCACAGTACTGTTGATATTGTGTATATAAGGTGTCAGAGTAATGTTGATCGTGTCTGTATGTATGGAACTCGAAATCCTCGGCAAAACGAACCATAAGCGAGTTTATAGAGGGGTGGTGGGTAGTGGGGTAGGAGCGAAACACCATTTTTCTTACATCAACATCAATAATTTGGAAACACAACATCAACCTCAGTGTTTTGAAACGTCAGAAGGAAAATAAAACAAAAGTAGTTTAGGGTTAGAAATAAATAAAGTCGTACAGTCTCTCTCGCTCACCGAGGTCTCTGTGGTCAGTGTCGGTGTAAGAAGCAGCAACATCATCAAGCTTCATGGTCACTCTTCAAGGTCCGCTGTAGGAAATGGAATCTTTTCTTGGGAACGGGTTTTATTTTTATATTTATTTTCCAAGACACTGGTCTGTGGGGGGCTAGGGCGTCTGTGAAGTGTGCAACAATCGCTTAATGAAACACGATGGACATTTTCTGTAGATGATTCCCTGGTCAGCATCGGGTGGCTTGTTGTCACAGACTCCACTCCCATCATCCCCAGCTTCACACTCAGGTCTGCCTCTAGTTCCGACATTCGATCCGAATAACAAAGGAACTGGTGTCGGTGGTCTCGGCTGTAGCTCTTTCTCTCTCACACTCTCTCTCTCACACACACACTCGCACACACGTGTACAACCAAAGAGAGAGAATTCGGGCAGCACCAAAGGACACAGCTATTAACGTGTGATTTACAGTGCTTTGTGCATGGAGGCACTTAAAATGTCGAGGAAACTGAAGATGAAGGATACGCTTGTGTGGAAACCGCAGTAAAAACTTTGTTGTTTTGTTTAGCTAAGGCGGAGGTCGCGACTGGGAGGGTTTCCCCACGCAAGATGGCGATCATGCTGCATCTCGCTACTCCTGGTCTGTGATTTCAAGTCTCAAACCTAGACTAGAGGCTGACGACAGTTCTCACCACGAATAACTGGGGTTTGGGCCTGGCATTTTCTTTACTTAAAATGAAAACGGTTTTATGGCTATCCGCCTCTCCCCCGTCTTCACACTCCTCCTCCTCGAAGAATGATCAAGACTTTATAAGATGTCGAGGAATTTTGTGTAAAACTCGGAAATGGCGATGGTCTGGGCGTGCTTCGTTTTATTACGACACGTGTTATTGTTACTAAAACTGTCACACACAAAGATGTCGCCCCGTTAATGTGGGTGGTGTTGGAGGAATACGATGGTGTGGAGGAAATGTTGACATACTTGTGAAGACCAAGCACTGTTCCGCTGTGTGCAATGTCAAAACAACTCCCATCACCACCACCATCACCACCACCATCATCACCACCACCACTACCCACACCTGCTCAGCCCCCACACTACCCCCGTCGCTCTCTCGTCGAAGTTTATTTGAAAACGACGAGTGCAACTTGTCTGTCAGCGAGTTTTCAAACTTAAAATATCGAAAGTGCGCAATTAGACTCGCATCTGCAGGTTGGGATGCTGGGGGGGCGGGGGCGAGAGGGGGAGCCTTGGCGTGATGATGGTCACGTGGGCAGCACTGTGCGCATGTACACGCGGGGCGGTTGCTGCACGAAACACTTATTTCCGATCAGCATCCCACGCTGATGCAGGTGTCCGTGATGTAACCGAGGGTCGTGAGACTTGCTTGTCCCTAGTTCGCCGTGGACAGACACCTGCATCAGTGACGTCACGAACATTGCGCGAGGGCCCGGCATGCTTTGCGGCATGCTGCTTGATGAATGAGGTGGCGAGGTATTTCTGTACGACCTGTGTTTTCATGTCTAATGGCTTGGATCTCGCAAATAAACCCGTGGTATTCCGCTCACATTGGGGGAAACAATTATAGTATAATGAACTCAATCCAGTAATTTCAAAATAATCTTGTATTTATGTGAACCCACATAATAGGAATATTGTCCATACCTGATCCTTTTATGGATACAATGGCATAACAATGATGTGTAGCTTCCGCCTGGTCCAGCCGACGACAGCTTGGCATCATCATCGCCATCAACAGCACTGTCCAGAGCTGGTTAAAAAGCCATGTTTTCGGCGCGATTTCCGACATGAGATTTCCGACACCATTCACACGTGGAGCTTTGTTTTTGTTTGTGTGGAGTTTTAACTACTGCGGGACATGGATTATTTTATGCAAGGTGACGGGAAGTATGGGAATGGAAACAATTTGTGGCTAAAGCCGGCACTAAGTGAGCAGAAGAAGTTGGCAGCCTGACAAGCGATCGATGTCCGCTCCGATGAACTTCCGCCGGGCGCCTGGGAAATCTGCATAGCCTATCCGCTGTTAGCGTAAACACGGACAGGGCATTCGTTCGCAGTTTCTTGTTTTTGTTCTTCATTCTTTATGCCATCAAGGAAGAAAAAAAAAAGCAGCTTTTTCCTGAAAGTGGGAGTCCCAGGCTTGGACACGATCCTGGCTGTCCCCAGTCCGTGGTGTCCAGTAAGCGAGGCGCACCACTACGTGGGAATGTCGCTGAACACCGTTTGACCTCCCGCAGCAGATCCCGGGAGGGCAGCAAGGTTCTATCCGTAACCGGGCTACGACCTGACCTTTGACATTTAACAAAAAAAGGGGGAAAAGCCTCCTCCCACCAAAAAAATGCAGGCACGTGCAGACTGCCCTACTCGCCGCATAGCAGACATTTTGTTTTGCTGCGCCTTATGCGCGCCTCACACGGTACGACCCAACTGAACGTAACCCGAACCGTTGGAAAGCGGTCTGTCGTGTTCTGCGTCTCTCCTTCTTACACCAGCCTCTCGTGATGATGATCGACAACAGAGGCTGGCACACAAACCTGTTTACAAGCCGCTAACGATGTTTTCAGCAAGTCGCCCCGACCTCCATCTTGCTGGTGTTTGGTCCGAGTGTACGACACTGCACTCCCCCTCCCTGAACTTCCCTGTCTTGGGTTCCTACTGAGGTGGAGGATGTTAATACACCTGGACACCAACAGCTTTGTTATTGTAGGAAGGGTTAATTCCTTTTTGATAATTTATGTATCATTTACTTTCTTAGTTCAACAAGGACGCACAGCGGCCTAAGACCATATCATTCATTTACATTTCGTTTCTTAGCATAAAAGTGCTCGCAAGGTCGTCTACCCCAAGAAATGTAGACAGCAACTTATGTTCATACATACAGCCACCAGTGGGACCCATCTGGCTCGCAGTTTGTCGCCAAGTCGTAGGTTGACGATGAAGCTAAATAAGGACACAAGAGCAATATTACTATTTCTCCTCCACCAAGACAGCTGTCGGCGTCCAATTAGAAGAGCAGGACAATACGATACCAAACATCTTTATTAATCCTTTTCATGAAATTGTTTGCCAATATTATTATTACACTACACATCGTTCATTACATGATACCTCAAGTGTGACATTAAATATAAACAGACACGGGAAAAAAAAATCATGAAAGACCGGGCGCTTTGTCCAACTGTAATTGTTGTCACACCCATGTAACAAAATATTCCACCACCTGTCTTTAGCAGCAGTTATTATCGATGGAAATCAGATGTAACTCAGATGTCGTCTGCAAATGTAACTACAGGGCAGTTATCGTTCCTGTGTCTACCCCGTGTACAGGGCAATCAAGGGAAGAGTAACAGTCATAACAGAATACAGACTCCCCCACCATTGGCGCTATTCTGTGACGAAGGCAAGGAAGATGAAGGAGAGGTAGGACAGCTGGAGACCGTTAGCTGAAAGCTCAGAGACATAACGGTCCACGTCCACCCTGAACGCAGCGCCGGAAATAGATTATGAATAGAGATGCTCTCTCTCTTTCTGTGGGAGTGAGTTTCTCAAGATGGTCGATGTAGGCGGTGAATCCCAATCGGCTAAGTCTACGAGACAAAATAGTTCTAGCCTCCCTTTTATCGTGCTCCGTTTGTTTACTGCAAATATTTCATAAGTAGACATGGTACGCGAGAAGAAGTCCTACATTTACAGGCCGGCGGGTGTTCCATTTTTGATGTGCTACCAATAAGAACATTTCTAGGTGTAAATGTTTAATGTTGTAACAATAAGAACATGTCTCACCGCGACATCTTGCGGCGATAAGTGTGAAGACCGTCTGTTGTTGACAGGAGGCTCAGTGTTTGCTCGTGTTTCATGCTTCACGGGAGGAAGCTATAACTAACTGTATCAGCTTTTGTGGCTGGTTGCATGGCAGGTCTTAAACATGTTTGATTCGCAGGTCTGGTGTGCATGTGGTCATCGCAAAGTTTGGTCTGAATATACTTTCGTCTTGAGACCAGCGACTTTCTCCAGACTTGATGTATTTATTACTAGCCAACGGCTAGTTTTGAAAGTTGTCAAAAAACTTAGGCTTCATGTTAAGTCCGAGAAAGATTTCACATGCAAACCGGCCCTGATGTCAATACAGTGATTGCAGTCTGTGCTAGTATCCTCTTCATTGAGTGTCTGCCAACCATTACGTGACGTAATTACCGTGACGTAATGGTTGTATGATTAAATTTTCTTGTCCAGACTTATAGCCTCCAAAATGTCGTTATGTTGGGAAAGCTGTTACCCAGCGGTCAAATAAAACATTTTTGCCTAGCCTAGGTGGACAAACTGCAGTTTTCTCGCCTTTCATACACCCAGGTCTCTCTCTCCAATTTTCTCTCTCGTATTTACAGAGCGAATAGTTATGATTCCTAAACATTTGTAGAACCAATATGGACACGAGAGTTGTCTACTTCCGTTTGCGGCAGACGATTTACTGAAGTAAGTGGATGCGGTCTGTTTGCGTGTTCAAGATGGCCACAGGCTGGCGCTTGGTGGCAATAAGTTGATTCCTCACTCCTCTGCCAGCCATGTCTGTATGTTCTAACAGACCTACAGGTGACAGCTTACCCCAGTGTGCAAACGTATCTCAATGGTGTTCATTTGTGACAAAGGGCCAGTCGGCAAAATCAGAGTGAATACTGCCATTCTTACCTGGGTTTTTGAAAAGTCAAGGCATTGTTGAGGTTTTAATGTATCGCGACTGTGCCACGGTCAGGTGTACCGACGTGTGGGCCGGAAGTCGCCTTGTCTAGATGTTCGTGTGTGGGATCCCGCTACACGTCTAAGCCAAGATAAAAACACAAGGTGGTGGTAACGTGCCCCCAGTAGTGTAACAGGGAATACACCTGGCTGGCTTTCACCCATGCAGAGTTTCAGACCGGTGTCCCCCTCCCTCTCCCCTATAGTGCAATGTCATCTGGAATCACTCTCACAACAACAAACCAACTGAACGTCAACTGTGACGTGCATGACAGGATGTGGAGCCCGGGTGTTAGGGACAAACGTGCGACCAACTTCGGTAAAAGTTTTTATTACTATTATTGTTAATTTTTTTATAGCCGTCTTGCGCACAATTTTCCAAACTTGCTTCTGGGTTCGTTCCGCTTAGAAAGGCCAACGGTGTTCATCGCTAGTCGGCGCTCTTTGTCAGCGTGAACAGATTTCACTTGCACATCGCAACAAGTAGATGTGTAGGTACTTTGTCTCCCACCTGTGTGACTTGCTGGTGTCAGGACATCGGGGACTTTTAGACTGGCGACAACGTCGACCGACCGTGTGCGTCCTCTACACCTACTGTAACGTACTCTACACGTAGTTTACACGTACTCTACACGGTCAGGCAACGGCAACGCGTAAGCACAGGAAATAACTGTGCTCCAAACATTTTGTTGAATGGTTTTGGTGATTTTGGGCCGAAAACAACCAGCACTTGTTCTGTTGATAACAGCGATGATAGCGACGGCGTCAGTAGATGTGTAGTGTCCTCAGAGAAACAAACACAGTCGTAAGAGGCGTCGTCGTATGTGCGATTATTTCTAGCTTGATTTTCTTTTAAAGAAAGGAAAATTAAATTAATTTCCCTTTTTAATTTAGAATGCAGGTAAAAGGCTACCCAAATCAAATAATGCACTAAAATATTAAATATGCTAAAGCAAAGAATAAAATAATAACTTAAAAACCTAGAAAATTATAAAATAATATATATGGGAAAATAAATGCCTTTAATTTTCATTTAGTTCTGCTGATCCAAAAGTGAAAAGAGAAAAAATATTAATTGAATTAAAAGAATTCAATAATCGAAATTTGAATTAAAATAAAGTGTTTTATCAAAACTGGAAAAATAAGGAAAGAAAGAAATCAGTAGTGAAAACAAAGAATATTTTTTACCGCAATCCTCTAATTTGATTGTATATATTTTGAACTCTTCGTTTCTGTTTTTATTTATTTAACAGATTATATGCTAAGAAAAAAATATTTTTGTTTATTATTGTCCGTGAGAGCTCATTTACCTCTAGCAACGATGACTATCATCGGCGTTGTGATCAATGTGTAGCAGGCCTGAACTTTGCTCACACGATGACGTAGTGCACGTGTTTCCATGGTGCCAACGGAATTTGGTGCATTAGCTCGTCCCGGGTCCTTACAACTTACAGGTTAAATTAAACTTTCTGACTCTTTACATGGACACACGCAGAAAGAGTCCCCCTGCCCTCCACTTTCAAACAGAAAATCCCAGAGAAGGACTGATAGCAATAGAAATCGCGAGTGTCGGGGCTTTACAGTCACAATGGTAATGATTGAACTTTAGAGCGCCTTTCCCGGGTGGAGGCGAGCTCAATGCTCGATATACAGACCCACCGACAGTCAACCATTCACGACACACAAGCGTCAGCACACGTCAGTGTAACTGCTACAATAACCGACGCATGTGTAACTGTTGTGGACCGCGCATGCGCTGTGCAAACCTGCAATGGTTGCGTGGCCAGAACCGTGAGGTAGGTGAAGGTGGATGTGGGGGAGAGCTGAAATGATCCACTACCAGAGCTTGGCACGTTGTAACTCGTAGTGTCGCCAGACCGTGGCAGGTCACACACTGAAGTCATGTCACTGAAGCGTAGAGTAATACTGTACTGAAATCACCCAAGCATGACAGGACATGGTGGAACATAGAGTCGTCACCTGACCATGTCAACGAGGTAATGACTCGCAGTCTCTTTTACTTGAACGTATTTCATACCTCAGTGATGACAGCTTCTCAGAGCCAGTCGTTCCTCAAGTCTCCTTATCCCCTGGTACAGATCCTCCTCCTCTCCAGAACAAACGCACTTTTGCGGCGATGACAAATTCTGCCCATGTAAAAACTCGGCACGTGAAAAATGTGTAAGAAAAGCTGTTAATATGAAAAGTCTAAAAACATTTATTGGGATGTCAGCACGCGCGGCGAACGTTTGGTGTAAAGCACTCGTTTCTTGTTTTTTTCTCGGCGACGTGGGCCTGGAGGCTGCAGCTTGTGGAATGTTTGCTGCCAGCGTCGCCAGACAGGAGGATTTGTCTCACCTTTGTTGTGGGAGAGGGCGCTCTTTACCTCGTTAACTCCAGGTGTTACTTTGTGATATTTTATACAGTAACAATGTCTGCACATCTCTCTGTACTTATCAGCAATCAGTCGGCCCGTCAACCGCCAGATTTTTTTTGTGACCCTCGGGAGGATGTGACCTTTGTGGACTTACTCTTGCTTTTCAAGACATGATGATGGTTGCAGTCAGCAGCATTCATTATCTGTGGCATTAACTAACCACTGTCGGAAGTAGAACTAAATGGTAATTTTTCATTCAAAGCCTGTTGTGTGGCTTACCGAAAACAGTGAATGTGTTGTTTGTTGTGGTTTTGTTGAGTGAGAAATAGTGGAATAGTGAATTTGTGGCCCGACTGAAGAGGGAGAGAGGATCAAAACACTGAAGCTTATCCTTACGAGTCAGTTGTGTGGACAACCGAATAATACTTTTGTGATGATGTTAGCCATGTGAAGGTCCATGAATGTTCCCTCACTCACAGAGCTAAATTTTGTCGCTTGAACTGTTACAACTATAATTAAAATTATTTTAGAAATTTGTGAAACACAACAAAACGCGGTTGTATTTAAAAGCGCGTGGTAACTGTTGTGGACAAGTGGAGGATGTTTTACCAATGGTGTTATCATAAGTTTGATGTTCTGATTAAAAAGAAATACCCTTTATCAGCCAGAAAGCTGATACAGGCTTGTAAATTTGACAAGTTTAGATTCATATTTAGTTTGTGCTTTGCCACAAAATATAAATAAGCAAAAGATTTCTACATTTCTTTTAAAAATGAGAAACATAGAGGTAGACCAGAATCTGCACACTAAGTACTTTTCTCACGAATAATTTGCTTGTTAAAATTACTAAAGTTTCATTTTCTTTGACAGCAGAATAACTGACTAAATTTATAACCGTTTAAGAATTTTTCTTCGTTTTGCTTATTTTAAGTAGTTTGAAACAACGGTGAGACAACTTTTTCGTGCAAATTTATTACAAGAAAACAAGAGGAAGTGGATCATTAAAATCGTAAAAAAGCGAGTGTGTGTATTGACTCATAAATGTCTGAGATTTTGTGTTGGAGACAATAATTTCTACAATAATTCTCATACAGTTCAAGGCATCTGAATTTCTGAAAACACTCCTGTTAAACGCGGAAAACACAAAAAAGAGGGAGAAAACAAAGAAATATTTGGAAAAAGCCGGAGAAAAAAAAACCAAAAGGGAAAGATATAAAGATAAACATTATTTTCCGTCTGTGGTGGTACCAGTTGTCTTTATAGCAGCTGCAACTTTATGGCAGGGAAATGGAGACTAGAGTTTCTGTCTTTGATGTTGTCTTGATAGCGCTACTTCAGAGAGAGAGAGATGAAGATATGTTCTGTCCTTGATAATACCATTTTAATGGCTTCTTTTATAAGTCACATCTGTCAATCTTATTGCTTATTGATGTCTCTATACTATTTTCCAGAGGTTCTGATGACATATTTAACAGTGAAAGGTCTTATAGTTTAACAAAAGGTTGTTAAATGTTTTTAACAGAAATATTTTAGAGAAGGTTAATAATAATGTGCGTAGTGTTGACTAAACTTTAACTAGGAAGGTTGTCTACATGATTTAGAAGTGTGAAGTTCATAACAGACTTTATCAACCGTACTGTACACAATCACGAGCAGTCGTGTACACAAACAAGTCGTAGCGCCACTCGCCGCTTGACTGAACCTCGTCCTCTCTGTACCTACTTCATTCCTCTCGCTCTCAGCTTGTACCGAGTTCACCTGATGATGGAGCCCGGCCTGGTACTGATGCCAGAATAAATAGATAAGTTACAGTCAAGGAAAGTAACTGGATAATTTATGTCATGACCGTATAGTTTATTTTCTCTAAATGTCTATGTGTGCAGTAAAAAGGAGTAAATATGTAGAGATTAGTAATTGCTGTCTACAACACCATGCTCCTCAGAAAATTATCAGACATGAAAATTGTTTAAAGCTTAGTTTGTAGATGAACTTGCAAATAGTTTGTAAGAGATTCTCAATTTTATTTTTGATAGTTGAAATATAGTCGATGTTGTGAGACTGCGGTTTCTAACCAAAGAATTACAGATATAGAAATATCACCCGATTGGTTATTTTCAGCCTGAGTTTTGTGCATTTTAGTAAAATAAAATCATGTAGTGTTTACATGTATTAAAGTAAGTTCAATTTCACAAGCATATTTTTTAAAAAGCTACACAACTAGAAAACTGATCACACTTTTCCCGTCATCACATCTGATGTCTAGAAATAATACATTCAATAATCTGGTTTTTTAAAGCAACATGGGAGGCAGTCTCTGTTTTGAATATGGTGGGTGGGATTTTTTTTTTTTTTTTTTTTTT
>SRHC01002270.1:106727-119995 GCA_004794325.1 Pomacea maculata
TTTTTTTTTTGAGGCGGGGGAGAGGGCGGAGGATTTTCTTTTAAAAAAAAATTTGCGTGAAAACAATAGGTCGTTAAAAGACATTCTGTGCGCGCAGTTCTATTTCAATTTAAACGATCCCGATGCGTATGTTATAAATCTCCTGCTGTGTATAGTTGTATCGGTAGTGTCTCTAGTATTTGCATCTCGAGAACGAAAAGAGGGAGGACGGGACATTATCATTTTAGGTAGTAGTCTCTGTCCAGTCATTACAAAAAGTTTTGTTTGTTTGGTTTTTTTTTTTAACTCTGTAACACGCCTTAAGGTAATGAAAAGTTGCAGCGCGGTGTTTAGCGCCCTTGGTGAGTGGTAAGTCGGCCCAAAGAAAGAGGGCGCCGTGCCTCTGCAAGACTGCAGTATTAATGGCCGCGTCCGTGTAGTTTTCATTACACATTTATCAACAGCTGCACGAGGTGCCATGCAAAGATGCACGAAGCGCACACGGCATCAAAGGTCACACATTCCACCCTCCTGCTCGCCGCCATCTTGGACAGGTGCCCGCACACATCAAGCGGCAACAGCGAGGTGTCCGTTAGGAATGAAGCACATCAAACCATCTTACTCTCACTCAGCGCCCTCTGGTGGGAGCGAGAGATCGCGAGACAGGCTCGGGATGAGGTCGAGAGAATCGTGCATGTGGATGGAGAACTCGTCATTTCGCTGCTTTAGTCTACGAACAGAGGGAAACCTGCGTACTCGCAGTCGTAGTGGTAGAGACGTGACCTCAGTGAACCCTAGAAATAATTAAGCCAGCATCGTCATCCCGGGTACCTGTCACTCCCAGAGTGTGTGTCACCCACAAGCGAACCAAGTCCAGGTTTGTCCATTTCCTTGTCTAGTACACGTTCCAGAGTTTGACCATCAATGATAAAACAGTAAATAAACAGCAGGAAAGAATTAGCATCGACCAAACAAACACAAACTTTTGATACCATGTACTTACTTAACCCTGAGTAAAAGTCACTCATAAACACGACCTTTGCCCTCGTGGAGAATGTAATCATATTGTAGCATATTATTTATCCAACATGAGATCCTCCCCGCACCTCGTACTTTGACCGATTTAGTGCGGGAAGGTGAGGCAGCTCTAGTTTCTGTTCCTCTGACCTCACGCACTTTAAGCACCCCACAACATCGTGACGTCACCATGGTACTAACCGCCCGCGATTACACGCGCGCGCTTTATCTCTGTTGTTGTTTTGTCGGTTAGCTGAGTGTGCAGAGCAAAGATATCCTGACCCCGACAGGGTCATACGAACATGTTTCAGTTTGTAGTTAATTGTAATTTGTTACTCACAATATAACTTGCTAAACTCGTGGAATAAAGCTGCTACTCTCGGACAAGTTGATGCAACTCTCCGCTGACATCAGTCTGTAACTAAAGTGCGCTCGCACTTCCAGAAAGCAGCATCTTTTCTGAAATTAAACTGCATCATTTAAAAACATTTATGCTCTCGGATTAGTCTTTTGTTGTGTTGAATAGGTTTTGCTTTATTGGGAATCAGTGCACTTAACGATGCAATAACTTATTATTTCTTTCTTTTTCCAGGAAACCCGTCTACTTATCTAAATTATTCGCTTAAGTCTAGATCGATTGCTTCCTTCTCGGTGTAAGAGAGAGAGTGCGATAAAAAGAGAGATTTTAGCAATTCATTCGAAGATTTCCTTTTTATTTTTGTGTCATTTTTTAAAATGGTTTTTAAGTGTCACGTCCACGCACGCTCGATACGGAACCATGTCCTGCCTCCACTTCCGAAGTCGTGGGCCGTTGAGGAGGACACATGTCTTTCGCCATTTGCACTGTTGTTGTTGTTGATGCATGCTGGGGGCTGACAGCAGTGATGAAATATATGTGCACGGCGTTGACGAGACCAGGGGCCCAACACGCGAGGTTCCTATTACATCACGTGTAGAGGGGGCGCGTGACGTCACATGTCAGGGCGCGGGCTGCGTGACGGACACGCTCGTTATTGTTATTATTATCCATCATTATTATGTTTGTCTTTTTCTTTTTAGTAAAGCGCTTTGAGCCTACCTTTAATGGTGGCGAAAAGTGCGATACAAATAAACCTATTATCAGGGCTTCTGCTAAGGCTAAATTCTTTGGGGTCCCAGAGACCCCTTCTTCAGATTTTTTAAGGGGTCCCTGTTCTTTGCCCAAATTTGAAGGGGACCCCATTGACGAAAATTGAAGGGGTCCTCGGAACTTTTAATGCGTACTGTACGCAATTTTTTGCGTAAGCAGAAGCCCTGCTATTATTATTTATTATTATTTATTATTATATTTCTTTAAGCTCGTTGTCCTGAAGCGCAGGCTGCGTCTCTCTCAAAAGTTCCTCCGGCCAACTCACTGGGTTCGGCTCATTTTTATTTATTTTTTAATCATCAGGAAATGTTTGCGATTTCTTACATTCGTTTTGGAGGAAGGACTACGCTTTAACCCCCCCGAAAGGTCACAGAATTCGCCAGTCTGCTACAACGTTTCATTGGCACACGCTGGAAAAACGCACTAACCGTATTTTCGCTCGGTATATATACTTACTTACCATCATTTCACTTATGAACTGACCACATTTTCGCCAAGTACTCACCAGCAATTTCGAGGTTATTTTCATGTTCATCAGTCTAGCAACATTACCTGACGGAGCCGCCTCCCACCCCACTACTTAGAAGATTTCCTCCGACAGGAAACGTCACACAGCGACTGTGACGAGGGCTTCATTCACTGGGGGATGGAAAGTCGTTGCAGCTGGCACCGGCCGCTGCCAGACTAAACGCAAACACACGGAGAATGGCGGTGAGGTTCAGCTTCAAACAGCAAATGAGTTCCGCTCAGCGTATTTAACTTGTCAGCCTGTGATAGTTCAATGTCTCCGCTTCCTTTCTTGCAGGTCCCTGCCTCGCCACCTCCACGTTTATTCAATAAGGGACGACGTTAACCCTCGACAGACCCTAAAGTTTATTGTAGAGTCAAAAGTTTACTGTAACATCTTCACGCGCTTAAAAAACTCCGCTTCCCCCTTTTTTAGAGGAGGGTAAATGCAGAGGAAATGGTGGAGATGAAAGAACAGTGCTCAGACTTTCAGAAAAAAATCTCGGTATGATTACAACTAACGACGTGTCTGTGTGTGTGTTCGTTCGAGTTTCACGCTTTTATTCGTTAAATGAATTAATTACCCAGCACGGTCTTTTCACTAATGTGGGGATTTGCTGTCGTCCTCACATCTACCTCACTACAAATGTCGTGGTTGTCGTTGTGTCCGTTGTACCCGCCTGTCGGCCGAGGGCAAGTCTTTATGTAACGTCAATCGATGCCGGGTACGAGGCGTGTGAACCGCGTCTGCAGCGGGTGGGAGGCCACAGACTGCTGCTGATGTGGAGCATGCTTATTTGTACACGTGCACGTGTTTGGACTTTGGTGTGTGTGCGAGGGTTTGGTGATGATGATGTGTGTTGGAGTGTGTGCAGCTCCGCGCAGTATTTGATATCTCCTGAACCCTATCGTGTTACTTAGCCTCATTGGCTAGATTGGTAACATCTGAGCTCACAGTTTGCCCTGCGAATAGAAATAAAGCATGTGTTTTTGCGCTTAAAATTTATCCCGTGTTTTTAAGCATTTTCTGTTTGGGTACAGTGTGTGCCATCGTTTAGTGTGATTGTCTAACACACGCCCCTGGTCTCCACGGCATCCACAATCCTTCATTCCCTTTTATCCAGCTATGAATTTGAGCAGAGGTTTCAACATTTAAGATTGAGATTGTTTGGGGGTAGATTACAACTTTGTCTGTCAGATGTTAAGATGGGCGGTTAATGGTTATTATTCCACAGCCTGTCCGGTGCTTAGTTGTATACACACAGGCTCGTGCTCAGGGCAGACAGACTCGGCATCTGCCTCGGGCCCCGCGCTTTTGATTAACATGGTAACTAGGCTCCAAATTAATCTCCATGCCTCAGGCCGATGTATGTAATAATATATATAATACCTAGTTGACGTAAATTATCTTTATATTTCAAAAATTTGTTATGTCGAAACACAGGAACACTTCTACGATTCTTGAAGGTGTTCTTTACCTGCATGACAAAGAGAATTTTTTTTGTTTTTCAGATTAGCACAAACAAAATGAACACGTCAAAAAGCTGTGAATGTTTTTCATTTATATCACATAAATGTGGAGAAATGTTCAGACCGATATTATCTTTAATGCTTTCCGAGTGATGACCATAGTGGTTTCTTTCTTTTGTGTGCATTTAAAGAAACTGCTTCTGTGTGTGTGTGCGTTCGCTAGTCTGTGTTGCAGTCACTGTTGTTTGTTTGTTTCGTGTTTTTCACACTGCTCTGTGTATGTGTTGCAGGGTCACTGTATGAGACGCACGGCAGTTTGTACGGGTCGCTGCACAGTCCTTCGGGGTTACGAGAACATGGCGCCTCTCCCCCGCCCCCACCCCGGGTGTACAAACCGTGTGTCGTCTGTAACGACAAGTCTTCGGGGTACCACTATGGCGTCAGCTCGTGCGAAGGCTGTAAGGTGAGTGACTTTTTAAGGACATCTAGCATAGGAGGAATATATTTATATAAGGATGTTGGTAAATCCGGCAATCCGCGGAGAGCTGAGGGGAAAGTAAGAGAACAGAAAAACGAAGAAAGAACCTTTGTGTACAGGTTTAGGTGCTTACACTTGAGGACACAAAATATTATCTTCAGCTTAAAACAACAATTATTGGTGGGGTTCGAAACCCAAGAAATTTGACTGTTAGTTGAATCACGGCCGCTAAAGACTAGCTGCACGACATCTGTATTCCAGCCTGCAGCTCAAGCATCCTCCATCCTTTGTTTCCACAAGCACCCGGGGGCGCACACAACAAACAAAAGCAAGAAAGTCCACGGAGAGAAGATTACCGAGGACCTGGAGGTGTTTACTTGATTTGTTTAAAGATTTTCTCGTGCCAGAGATCAACTGGAGTGTTGAGAACAGTTGACAGCTAGTGGAGGACACGGAGACCAGCGCCGGGTGCAGACCTGGGAAGCGGGTGGAGGGGGAGTCACGCAGGTGTTTAGTGAGCGCAGGGTGTGGGAAGTGCTGGGGCGGACCCTTCTGAACGGGAGGGACCAGTAGTAGTTTAACACCAGTATTTAGCCTTACAAACGGCATCTGGGGGTTGGTTCTAAAACCCTTTTCAGATCCCCCCTTTCCCCGTAAATGTTTAATTCAGTTTATAAACCCCATCTGTTGTCTGCAGCCTGCACCTTCTCTTCACAACTTATTTGGCTGCGGGCTGCTCTGAAAAAAATAAAAGATAAAAAATTTGACAAAGAGAAAAAGATTGTGAACAACACTCAGTGGTTGTGTGGAGCACGCACCACCAGTCAGACAGCAATGGTCTGAATTACTTTTCATATTCTGTCGGCGGCGGCAATTTACGGCAAGTAGACTGCAACTAAGTAGAGTAAGCTCGAGAGGTCCGACACAAGCGATTGAACCGCCGTCGCCCTCGCACCTCGTTGCTTGCCTCCAGTGCCGCAGGCTGTTGCGCCTACCCCCCGGTCCCATCCCCCCACTCCAACTACTCCCCATCCTGTGTCCTCACATCCACCCAATTCTAAGGATTTCTTAATTATAGTTTGATAAAGAGGTCGCAACCGCCGTTCCCATCTGCGATCGTTACCAGGCTATATTAACAGTTCTCCTTCGACAGTATTGCAGTTCTTTCTTTCTCTCTCTCTTCTTTCTTTCTGTATGTGTGTTGCTTAAGAAAGGGTAGAGGTGCAGTTTTTATCGGATACAGTTTCTATGCCTGACCTGTTACACTTTCTCTTGGTCGTAGCAGCTCTTTTCTTCCACTGCATTTTTTTCTTCTTCGCCACCATGGGTCTGATGGCTATTAAGTATTTTTTGTCTGTAATTCCCCCGAGCCTCATCAAGTTCGGCCGCCAGAAAAGAGCCGGATGTTGGTGATATTAACAGGACACGTGACTGGGTGCATCGGGATACGTCACTTGTTGACGTCACTTATTTCGAACGTTTTGTTGTGATTTAATGTACATACAGAATTTAAATAATGAAACAACCAGAATGCTCATGCACTCACATTTTCATCATATGAGAAGCTGGTTACACTTTAGTGATAATGTCATGATATGATATTTTGTAGGTTGACCTTTAAACTCCACAAATGTCTTTGTGCTGTTAAGGCACGTGCACATTTACCGAATAGTTTTGAGATTATCAGTTGTGGTTATGATAAAGAATTGTTTACTTAGAATTCTTTCTTTGATGTGAATCACATCATAAAAGTCAAATTCCTCCCTTTCCCATTTCTTCCATTTTCAGTAGTGAGACATGTAAAATAATACGATACGTGACAAAATTTCCACTGATAATAAATAACAAATATGAATTGATAGAAATCAAATTTATCAAATTGTCAAGTGAATAAAATAGAATGAAAATTTTGTCAGTAGCCCAATCAACAAGTGGGTCATGTAAGGTGTAATTAAGGTTGATGCTAGCCAAGAACAATTACATGAGAAGTTTGTCAAATGTTAAATATTCATTATTATTTTTTAATCAGCGAAGAAAGTAATAATTACTCCACTGAAACATATCTGAAGGATTTTGACTACTTTTGCTGCAAGTAGAACAGGCATACTGTGAGACAAAATGTTAAAACCTTCCGTTTGTCTGATCGCTCTTTTCTGGTGATCGCCAACATTGTGGCTGTCACATCTGTATTTTATTTACTGCTCACTTTTACTAAATGCCACCTTTTTTGCTCTTATGTCCCTTAAAACTGTTGAAGATGTTTCCCGCTAGACAGTAGCCGCATGGCTAAAGCGGAAGTTCCTTTCATAAATCTATTCTTAGTAACACATATGGCTGTCCCCATAGAAACAGTCCAATTCTTGGAAGCTAAGAGCTTACAGTGCTAGCACGAACTTGTATTACTGGACTGCTGGCAGACGATTTTTCCAGTTAACTACTAAAACGAGGCAGGAGACTACAAAGCTTCCGGTTTAGTCACATTCTTTGTTACGGCTCGCCGAGACTAACAGTAGAGAACTTCGCAAGAGGTTGTTGGTCTGGACAGACAGACAGCAGTCCACCTATACACATCCATGGCGGTACATGTTCTGCTCGGGCACAGTTGGCTGAGTTATCGTGGGTTGTGTAACACGCTGACCTCAGTGTCAATCGTTGACAGCCACACCAACAGCTGCCGACACGGTTGAACCGCCAGCGACTGCCGCCCTTTATCATGTCCCGTCACCCGTGGAGGAACTCAATCGTGACCGTCGGAAAGCGTTGATTCTTTTGCCGAGGGAAAACCGAGAGCAGATTTTTATATCTTTCTCTTTTATGAGTGTGTATGTGTGCGCGTGCACAGCGCGGGTGTCACGGTTGACACGCTTAACGCTTCTCAACCACTCGGTCTGAAGCGCATTCACCTGAGTCTTGTTGAAAAGCGTCCCTCCGTGTTGCGGCGATGACGATTAAAAGACTATAAAGATATCTCTACCTCGGGCAAGCAGGGAGGGACGTCTTTATGAAAGAATAATTTATGTTATTTAGAGAAATATATTTTCTCTTTTATGACAAATCATCTTTTGAAGTGCGTGAGCTAATATCAATAGCTGCACGGATCAGTGATTTCAGGAGATATTAGTCGAGAGCAGCGTGAAAGGTCTGTTGGAGGGCAAGTCAGAAAAAATGATTCAGCTGACAGGATTGAGCTCCGTTCAAGATGTATTTATCCTACTACTTTCCCTCCGTTTTCAAGATACAGGCATGTAAACATTACCATACAGAGGAGTTCAAACACTTGGTCAAGCATGTACATGACTACAGCCAGTATGTCAACTGTAACCATCTGTTCATCAGACCGTATCGTGGACGTGCGCGCCGCCATGATTATGACCTCTCTGTGTATAGGTGTGTTGATTTGTAGCCCAAAGACCGGTTGGTGGGTGGGTCAGGGGTAATATTTTCGTCTACTGAGCTCAGACCACTGATTTTTTAAAAAAAGTTGCTCTCTAGTTGACCTTTTAACAATTCTTTAATTCTTTTGAGAGAGCTCAGCTTATATGACGCCCTCCGTGGGCCCTGTAACTCCTGACAGGGGGTGGACGCCCAACCTGGGTGGCTGAACTGGCTCGGTCCCTTTTTCTTCTACTTTTTCTCAAACCTGCTGGCCCCTTTACCTGTCGTCTTTAAGTAAAATAATAAAATACCAATCAAGGAATAAGACTCAAGAGTAAGCCGAGACCAAAAGGACTGGATTATTCCATCCGCATAAATACCGAAAATTGAACATTACTGTAATGTTTAGATATAAATTAAAAAATTAATGTTGAATAACTTTGCAATGAAATAAGTAAACATGAAAAAATAACTCGTGTTACAAAACAGGTATGAGAAGGGGTTGTGTCTCGCCGTATATTTTATCCCTTTGTTGGACTCCGAGGTGGGTTGTGAGCAGGAGGATCAAATCATAAAGATGTCAACTACGGCCACAAAGTGATCAAAAATGTGAAAACGCAGTCGGGAGGATGAGGTTTATTCGGACAGCGAGAATGGAGAGAGAGAGAGCACGAAAGTCTGTTGTTTTGTAGCAGAGGGCGCAGAGTCGTTCTTGTCTTTCTTCTTTCGCTGTCGTTAAAGAGTTTTAAAAATCTTATCAGGGTTTTCCCTCAAACGCCTTCGCACTGGACAATTTCTTACTCTGAGGCCATCCGTAAATGGGATGAAAAACAATTTATAGACAGACACATTAAAGTTTCAGTGCTCAGATCGCTCAACTCTTCTGGGAATGGGATCGAAAGGGAGGGTGGGTATTCGTTGTCCGACCCTCGCTGGGATGTCAGAGGTCGACATTAATACAGCTGTCCAGAAAGTCCACCCACAAACGCTCATTCCTTTTCTTACTTTCAAAAATACCCGTATTTAATCAGGACTGGGTATCTGCGAGTAAAATGTTTTATTCCCTCTCCGTTGCACTGAATCAAGTCGCCAACAACAGGCGCCATGCTGCGGGTGATTGCTGTCCTCTGGTGGTAACCGCCACGTGGATGTTCACACTCGGTTATCGTTTGTATCACGCAGCTGTATTACTGTGAATATTACCAAAGTTCTGTTGCCATGTTTATTAAAGTGTCGTGTTGTCTTATCTTTGTTTCAGGGATTCTTTCGGCGAAGTGTGCAAAAGAACATGCAGTACACGTGCCACAAGGACAAGAACTGCGCCATCAACAAAGTCACGCGCAACCGCTGCCAGTACTGCCGCCTGCAGAAGTGTCTGGCCATGGGCATGTCCAAAGAAGGTAGGCATGTCAAGGTGGCGGGTGGGGATGGTGGGTGTGCGTGTGAATGCCCGTGTCAATGATAGTTTGGTCTGATTGCTGTGAACGTTTGTGGTCGGCGAGGGTTTGATTGTGGGTGGAATGGGTCGTAATGAACGCTAACACTAGCCTCGCAACTTTGCCACCAGGCACTGTATTCCCTGTTTGACCTCTGACCTGTTGACAGCTGTGCGCAACGACCGGAACAAGAAGCGGAAGCACAAGCCGGAGAGTACGAGCGGGCTGACGGAGGAGCTGACGGAGGACGAGCAGATGTTGATCCAAGACATCCTGGAGGCTCATCGGGACACGCTACCTGCCAATGAGAACGGCGCTAACCTGCCGCTAAACACGGTTAGTGGGGCCAGGAGGACAGGGTGTCTGGGGCTCAGAGTATTTGACGACTGACATGACCTAAAGCACTTGGCACAGCGGACTGACATGCACAGTACTTGATACAGTGGCTTCGCCTCTTATACATCAGCCACCATCATCAGCCATCATCACAATACCTAACATAAGTCTGCTACTCAGTGGTCCTTGCAGCACGCGAGTTGCCATACGAACCGCACGTTGTATGGGGAGGAGGATAGTTGATAAAGATGAGGTAATTAGCAGTTTCCACTGTGTAATTAGCTTTTCTGTGGTTTCGGGGAATGATCTCTTTCTGGAGACAGACCCAAGAGTTTCATTAGTACAGGATAGTATTTCCTGAAGACTGAATCCATCACTCTGTTTGTATGCGCGAGAAACCACCCTAAAAGTAATCATGCACACAAGGGTCAAAACGTGGGGTTGCGCATGCGCATAACAGCGTGTTGCACCATTTCTTCCGTTGAGAAGCTGTGCATATCCGTGTACATTCGGGGTGTCAGCATGTTTGACTTCTCGCTGTGCGTAGAGGTGTTTTGTAGGCTTGTTTCACGTGCAGCTGGTCTCACTGTTGTGTCACTGGTTTCACGTGCAGCTGGTCAGTGATCTGAAGTCTATGAAGCGGAAC
Organism: Pomacea maculata; assembly: GCA_004794325.1. Classification (NCBI taxonomy): domain Eukaryota; kingdom Metazoa; phylum Mollusca; class Gastropoda; order Architaenioglossa; family Ampullariidae; genus Pomacea; species Pomacea maculata. Next base: position 117,101 of record SRHC01002270.1, read on the forward strand.
GATGGTCGTGGTTCGGGACTGTCAAAATTGCCGTGTCGATGTAAACCATAGTGGGTGGTTTTGTGTTTGTGTGTGTGTGTGTGTGTGTTGTCTCCGACTTCAGCAACACGGTGGCGGTGGATGCCAACCTCTTTGTATTTTACTAGTTTTCCCACCAGTCACACCACACTGGACTTGCGTCACTGTCTTGCTTTGTACACGAAGCCGCTCTCCGTAAATTTAAAAAGAAAAAACCTGGAATAACTGTAAGTCAGGAGATAGCTGTGCATGTTAATAGACAGCAACATGCTTAAAACCCATCTTTCCTTGCACACACCTTATTAAACATCATAAACATGTTTATTTTTTAAATATAAAATCAGCTGTCCTCACATGCTCGACAGTCTGTGTTGAAGAAGTCGTTTGAAGTAGACTGCCCCATTGATGGAAGTCTGCCCGAAATATTCCACGAATAGTGAGTAATAATAATGTGAACAAAATGAGTTCCTAGGCCTACATTTGCATTCCTTGTATGGGCAGGGGTACATGTGAAAACTTCAAAAGATCTCGGGATTAATTCTTTTTATCGACGCTACTGCGAGCACAATGCAAACCTTATGCAACGGGGTGGGTGGATGGGTGGGTAAGAACATTTCATCTATATGAAAGTGGGAACGGGTGGCGTCATGTCGGGAACGCTCTCGGCTCATTGGGGTGCCACACATACTCTTCCTGCCGCCCTGGGTAAGCTGCCGATCGATTGAAAGGTAGGCGATGGCGGGCGCAGATTACTTACACGGGTAGGTACGAGAAGGGGTAGCAGGCCCTCCCCCCCGATACCCACCTCGGGCTGAGCACAGCGTTGTGAGTGCAGCTGGCAGAACTGTATCCGAGGCTGCATGGCACAGCCGGTGAGCAGCCACCCCTCGCCGCTGGACGTGTGCACGGAGGGCTGTCGGGGTGTGTGGGAAGTTGCTGCTCCCCGCCCCCTCTCCCCTGGCGATCCGGGTGCAACAAGTTACATTCGCCACAGTTTCCCAGGACACGCCCACCGCTGGCACGCCCACTGCCACTTCGGCGGGTAATTTATTAAAGGCAGCAAAATAATGGTTCTGCTGAGTGAGAACCGAATTTCTGCCGTCAGTTGGTTTTTTTGATGTTTTTGTTTCCCTCCACCCGAAGCCAACTTGACGGCGAGACACAACTCGTTTTCTGTCAGCGGCTGTGCAGCAATATTCAGCATAAAAATCACACTCAAAAACTCGCTGGCTTGTCTCTCCACACAAAGTAACACGGTTGTTCTTTCTTCATCTACCCAAACGGCGGAGGTAGATGAGTAGAGAGACGACTCCCTCCTCCGAGAAAAATATTTATCAGGGTCTGGATCGCGGGCTGGGCGCACTGCCCCATGGTGCTACTAGCGGGAGGTCCAGGGGGATGCTAGTCGGGTCTGACCTCTCACTGACCCTCTGTGTGTGGGTTTTTTTTCCTTCCCGTTTTGATCGGATAGGGTCTCCTACTTGAAACACCCTCCTCCTTTCTTGGCCCTGACATAGTATAATGAAGGAAGTAGTTTGAAGGTTGTGGGGGTGGGGAGGATGCATCCTTGGTAAGGTAGACAGCTAGCCGGCCACTAGCACAATGGACATTTAAATTCCATCACAGGTCGTTTGTCTGACTTCCAGAACCTGTCGTTCACTCGTGGGTTTGTCTTTCAGAACTGTCGATCCACACCGTAGCGCCAGGTGTCATCAACGACCCTCCCATAGCCGCTAGCGGGGTCCGTACATAGGTTTGAAGACATCCTCATCCTGCTCAACGCAATAAAGACGGACAAAGTAAACATTTATAATAAATAAATGTCATTTGTTTGCCTGCACTACCCGGTGTGTTTAGTGAGACCAGCTTGCTACCTTGACCTAATATGTCATGATTGAGTTCAAGGACATATTGGATATTAATGTCCAGTAGCTATGTACCTCCCTAGTCTTACGGTTACTGGAGAGAAAATCGCCCTTTCTTCGGGACTAGCTCTTTGTGATGACAGTGTCTGTCTCTTTACCCCCTTGACTGCTTCACCTCTTCCCCCCAATTTAACAGATCGGAGAAACACGCTGCCTCACGGGTTGCGAACCGACCATCTGCGTGTCGTAGAGCAAGATCACTGCTGTTCTAATCACTTCATTAATTATCAGATTCCCACCTGACAGCTTCCGTCTTCTTATGTTTGCACTGATGAGCACAAACATGTTTTGTTGAGGGAAGGTAACCGCCCAGCACTGAGTAGGTCGGTGTGAGTCTGGACTCCGGCAGCAAACCTCCCAGACAACCACCCGCCAACACCACGAGCACCGGGGTAAAGTCAGACTGACCTCTGGACACCGCTGAATATTAGAACTGAGGAAGGAAGACTGGCCCGTTCTGGGTGTCGAAGAAACTGTCTTGTGCTGAAGAACAATAGTTAAGACAAGCCTGAACTCTTAGGGCAACCTAAGAAAGATAGAGAAGAAAGTTCTACGTGGAGTTAAAAAGCAGAGTTGTGAGCACACCCTCGCAGGATAAAACCTCTAGTAGATATACGGGGTGGATAGAGTACCATCAAGACAGAGATTCGTCTTGACTAAACTTTCCTAGCCAAGAACAGCACTAGACTTAGAGGTGGAAAGCACTTCTACAGCAACAGCTGGCAGTGTCTTTGCCTCTCATAATACTCGGGGCGGAGAAGAGGCTCTTGTGTTCAGGTTGACACGGCCGTGCTAAAAATGTTCTTTTCGCGAAATAATACTAATGGAAAAATAAGCTTACAAACAAGATATTTGTCTTTTAATGTAGAAAGATTTACGATTTGGGAGACAGACGCAACTGTCACCATAATCCGAAGACAATTGCGGACAAAGTCGTCAGATTGTTTTCTGT
>SRHC01002270.1:120004-171775 GCA_004794325.1 Pomacea maculata
TCTCGGCTCATTGGGGTGCCACACATACTCTTCCTGCCGCCCTGGGTAAGCTGCCGATCGATTGAAAGGTAGGCGATGGCGGGCGCAGATTACTTACACGGGTAGGTACGAGAAGGGGTAGCAGGCCCTCCCCCCCGATACCCACCTCGGGCTGAGCACAGCGTTGTGAGTGCAGCTGGCAGAACTGTATCCGAGGCTGCATGGCACAGCCGGTGAGCAGCCACCCCTCGCCGCTGGACGTGTGCACGGAGGGCTGTCGGGGTGTGTGGGAAGTTGCTGCTCCCCGCCCCCTCTCCCCTGGCGATCCGGGTGCAACAAGTTACATTCGCCACAGTTTCCCAGGACACGCCCACCGCTGGCACGCCCACTGCCACTTCGGCGGGTAATTTATTAAAGGCAGCAAAATAATGGTTCTGCTGAGTGAGAACCGAATTTCTGCCGTCAGTTGGTTTTTTTGATGTTTTTGTTTCCCTCCACCCGAAGCCAACTTGACGGCGAGACACAACTCGTTTTCTCTCAGCGGCTGTGCAGCAATGTTCAGCATAAAAATCAGACTCAAAAACTCGCTGGCTTGTCTCTCCACACAAAGTAACACGGTTGTTCTTCCTTCATCTACCCAAACGGCGGAGGTAGATGAGTAGAGAGACGACTCCCGCCTCCGAGAAAAATATTTATCAGGGTCTGGATCGCGGGCTGGGCGCACTGCCCCACGGTGCTACTAGCGGGAGGTCCCTGGGGATGCTAGTCGAGTCTGACCCCTCACTGACCCTCTGTGTGTGGGTTTTTTTTCTTCCTGTTTTGATCTGATAGGGTGTCCTACTTGAAATACCCTTCTCCTTTCTTGGCCTTGACATAGTAAATGAAGTAGCTTGAATGTTGATAGTAGCTAGCCGGCCACGAGCACAATGGACATTTAAAATCCATCTGCAACTTGTTTGTCCGACTTCCACAATCTGTCGTCCTGTTTTGTGATGACAGTGTCTGTCTCTTTACCCCCTTGACTGCTTCACCTCTTCCCCCCAATTTAACAGTTCGATAAACTGGGAGAAATACGCTGCCTCACTGGTTGCGAACCGACCATCTGCGTGTCGTAGAGTAAGATCACTGGTGGTCTAATCACTTCATTAATTATCAGATTCCCACCTGACAGTTTCCGCCTTCTTATGTTTGCACTGATGAGCACGAACATGTTTTGTTGAGGGAAGTTAACATCCCTGCACTGAGTAGGTCGGTGTGAGTCTGGACACCGGCAGCAAACCTCCCAGACAACCACCCGCGAACACCACGAGCACCTGGATAAAGTCTGAAGACTGACCTCTGGACACCGCTGAATATTAGAACTGAGGAAAGAAGACTGGCCCGTTCTTGGTGTCGAAGAAACTGTCTTGTGCTGAGAACAATTACTAAGACAACCTGAACTCGTAGGGCAACCTGAAAGATAGAGAAGAGAGCTTTACTCGGAATTAAAAATCAGAGCTCTGAGCACACCCTCGCAGGATAAAACCTATAGTAGATATACGGGGTGGATAGAGTACCATCAAGACAGAGATTCGTCTTGACTAAACTTTCGTAGTGAAGAACAGCACTAGACTTAGAGGTGGAAAGCACTTCTACAGCAACAGCTGGCAGTGTCTTTACTTCTCATAATACTCGGGGCGGAGAAGAGGCTCTTGTGTTCAGGTTGACACGGCCGTGCTAAAAATGTTCTTTTCGCGAAATAATACTAATGGAAAAATGAGTTTACAAACAAGATATTTGTCTTTTAATGTAGAAAGATTTACGATTTGGGAGACAGACGCAACTGTCACCATAATCCGAAGACAATTGCGGACAAAGTCGTCAGATTGTTTTCTGTCGGGTGAGAAAGGTAGTCCGCCATCTTGGCGCGTGCAGCTGTTGCCGCTCAACGTGTCCGGCTTCTCTGACAATCGATTGGAGAGGTTTATTGATGGGATTATCCTATTCGACGACAGCATTATGAGATGCCGAAACGATGATTCAGCAAAAAGATTTGCATGTCTGACTTCTTTCCCCACCACCATCAGCACCACCGCCACCACCACCACCACTACCATCACCACCACCACGAGCTCAGAGCAGATTAACGGCAGCTAATGATCTGCTGATCACTCAAAAAATGTTGATTCTTAGACTACGTGGACCTGGATAAGGTAGCCAAGCAAGTATCAAGTGTCAGGACTCTAGGAGGAACCACAGGGAATGGTGGGTACCTGAGTCACGTACCCCGCCTCCCTGCTGTCGCCGTGAGCTCCAGTCCTCGCTTGGCTGGGTGGACCACCTGCCCTGCCCCTCCTGTGGTTAAGACCCCGTGACGGGGCGCGCTTGAGAGCTTTTTGTGTGATCCAGGGGAGGAAGACAGTAGAGAGTGTGCTGGTGATACTGTCTAGGGCATGAAGACGGTGAGCACTTTGTGTGCCGGTGATAATGTCTATGCATGTAGACACTAAGCACTCACTGAGCTTTCTTTTTGTGACTTTGTCTGGTGTTCACAGCCAACAGCTGACATCTCCATGCTCCGAGGGTTTCTTTGACGGAGATGTAATCTTCTAAGTCTGCCTAAAGCCTTGCAGTTGCTGTGTTCAAGTTTTTGATGTTTTAGTCAAGCAAACTTGGTGTTTGTGTGTTTGTGTGTGTGTGTGTGAGTGTGTCGGGGTAGGGAGGGGTTTCCTGTTCTCACACGCTGCTGTTTATCTGTTACAGGAGAAGCCCGGGGACTGCACCAAGTTGGGATTCTTGTGGGAGAAAGTGACCGAACTGTCATCAGCTGGCATAGTTAAAATTGTGGACTTCGCCAAAAAGATTCCTGGATTTTTATCATTGTCTACCTCAGATCAAATCACTCTACTCAAGGCAGCATGTCTAGAAATTTTGGTAAGGACGGACATGATCATAGTGTGTGTAGTAATTGTTTGTCTTTATCTCCATGACATTACTCAAGATATAATTCCCACTAAAATCGACTGTTGTCCGAAAAAGCAAATTAGAGGGGTGGTCTACCCTAAAATGTTTTATGTAGAAGACATTATGCCTCTCACCTAGTGAGCCTACACAGGTGTGGCTTTTTGAGGCTTTTATCCTCCACGTATTTACGGTATTTATAAAGGAAAGCGAGAGACAACAACAAATATGACAAATGTTTTAGCATGTGACCGCTGACGTTGTGAACTCGTTCTTCGCACGTGCGCCCCGTGGTGTGTAAGACGAGCTGCCTGCTGAGATCACTGCTCATTATTGTGATAGAAAGCACTACTTAAAGATCACTTGTAGCAAGTCGGGCAGCTTCGTGAGGTAATGGAGTGTTTGGAGTCCTAGTCACCTTCCACCCTACCCCCGTCCTCCCCATCTGTGACCTAACTGCGGGTGTGTGGCTATTTATAGCTGAAGGCGAAGTCATACGAGGATCGGCAAGCAATCCCTCCCGACCCTCCCGACCGTCCCAACCCCTGACCGGCTGAAGGTTTTGCTGACTGAGATGTGAGGTGTGTGTGATGGTGGAGGTGTGTGTGTGGTGGTGTGTGTGGTGGTGGTGTGGAGGTGTGTGTAGTGGTGTGCTGTGTGTGTGTAATGGTGTGTGGTGGTAGTGTGTGGAGGGGGAGGAAGCTTCACGCGTCAAACACCAGGGCAAACTATTCTAGTCCGTTGGCCACCTTGACCTTTGCGTCACTCAAGACAGAACACTCGAAGCCAGAGGCTCTGGCAGCAAGAATACCTGTTGCTATGAGAGCCGCTTGGGATTCCTCCCCCTCGTGCCCCCCTGTCCTCTATATTGACAAGCAGCAGCGTGAAGTGCAGGCGCCCTCTGTAAAGAGATGACGCGGCTGCCAGGATAAACAGTTTGGGAGGCAGTTAGAAGGGCTCTCGGGTCTAGACAGACAGGTCAAGGACAGTTACACAGCTGCAGCTGCTGGCTGTTGTGTGTCGTGCAGCAGGACCGTCTGCGTGTGCTGCAGTATTTACCCTCCTCATCTTTTCAAGTGCTGAGAACACGCGGGTGGAAAATTTCCCAGTGATTTCAAAAGTACAGAGGGTTTGGTTTTCATTGAACTGTTCACTTGAGATCAACTTGTTTATTGTACTTGTGTAGGGTTTACTTTCGTTGAAGAGGAGGATGGTGTAGCGCGATGGACAAACAATTTTAGTTTAAGTTTTAAAATCGAGTTGTGGGATGTGTTTCTGTAAAAATGACATATATAGATTGAAGTTCAGCAAGTATTTAAAATTAGAAATGTAATGAAATGTAGAATTATAAGTGTGTTGTGCAACTGTCTCTGATGGTGTGTGGCAGATACTGCGCATTAGTTACCAGTACTGCGCGGACAAGGACATGATCCGCTTCTCCAGCGGCCTGTGGCTCAACCGCGAGAGTCTGCAGCAGGGAGGCTTCGGGCCGCTGGCGTCCACCATCTTCGGCTTCGCGCAGTCGCTGAAAGCACTGGACACCGACGAGGCGGAGTTCGCCATGTTGTCAGCCATCTGTCTCATCAGTGGAGGTAAGTTGCTTCGCCGGGGTGGGGACTTTTGTTGGAGGATAGGGAAGAGGAGGTCTGTGGTTAATTGGAGATTGTGGTGAGCAGTGACGGATGTTTGCAACGCCGATCGAAATTTGAATGCAAATTCATCTCAATAGGTTTTTTTTAAAAAGAAAATTTTAAACACTCTTCCATTGCATACGTGTACGATGCTTATGAGAATTTTTTCCTGTCCTTGCCGAGTGGTTAACATGTTTACGACTTATGACCAATCACATACAAATTAGCCGGAAGATAAATAGTGAGCTTGTAGACTCATAACATCGTCAGAAGGGAGCTGTGCACAAGTTCAAATAAAACATGTCAATGTGAACTTTTAAAAATATAACTGTGTATATAGACAAGGAATAAATGAGGTTCATAAAGGCTTATAAAGCCTAACCTGTGCGCAATATTTCCCCAAATGATATGGTTTTTCTTCATGTCCTAGCTACTAATTCCGAAATATGAACGAACAACTCTGTCCTGTTCTCGAGATACAATCGTTTCATCACCTTAATTTTTACCCGGGAGTTTGGCAGTCCTTACCTACCTTAACATTACAAAAAGACTGGCTTGTATAGGGCCACTTCATTAAGACGAGCACCAAGCTCATGTACTGCGTGCGCCTTTCATTGACATTGGAAGTTATTTTAGGTCTAATGGCATCTATCCCACCCCGACCCCGAAATAAAAACAAAGCAAAACAAAATAAAATAATTGGTGCATTGTGTGCAGCTGACTAATGATGGTGCAACAAGTTAAGAGGGTAAAATATAAACTTCCAGTTTTTTGTTTGTTTGTTTGTTTTTTGTTTCTGTTTTGTTTTGTTTTTTTCGCCATCTTGGCTTATCAGTCAACTGCTGGCAATCTAAGGGGTCGATGAGAGGATGTGGACAAGGTAACACTTTCACAGTCCTGAAGGTGTAGTGCTGCAGTACCTGGGTAGAGTGGTCACGTGACACGTGTGTGAACGTGGTGTTGTGACGTACTGCCGTTGTCCTGCGTGCAGATCGCTCGGGGCTGAAGGACGTGGAGAAGATCGAGCAGATGCAAGAGCCGATGGTGGAGGCGCTGAAGCACTATATGCGGTCCCGGAGGCAGGACCAACCCAACGTCTTCGCCAAGCTGCTAATGAAGGTGACGGACCTCCGGAGTATCAGCGTGAAAGGTGAGTGGCTAGACGAGTCTAATCGGGAGGCCGCTCGTTGTCAGCTCGTGTTGTCTCTGTCCTCCTGCCACGTCCCCCACCCTTCATCCCGGGCACCTGGTGGCACAACGGTTAGCGCCTGTCACCAATACAGTGAGGGTTGGCCGTCGTGGGTTCAGTTCTCGGCTCGGGCACGCAGGTCTTTCTCTGCACGTGACATCTGATTAAAGAGCTGGCTGCTTTGCCGTGATATAGCCTTAGTTGGTTTGTCTCATACCTGGGCCCAGGTGCACGGGAAGTCGCGAGGCGTATAACATACCGGCACTTTAGCGGATTCCCTTGCTTTAGCCGACGAGGTCGCCCTTAGCCATATTCCATGTCCATGACATCTGGTCAAACTTATTGCTTAGTGGGTTGGCAGGAGGGTCAGCAGACTGTTGCTGTCCTGAGGGTCTGCCTTGCTGCACATTTCACATCGTGTCTGTTTGTCCTGTTGTCTGTGGATGTATAATTCTACATTTTGTCCTTATCAACGGCATTGATTTGAGATTAGTGTTTTTTGCATTTCCATTGTTGTCTTTTGCCATCAGAACGAAGAAAACAAATGAAAAATGATGCATTACGCTCATCTTTCCTTCTCATGGCATTTTGTCTTGTTTTGTTTTGTTGCAAAATTACCCGTTAAATCAATGTATTAATTGGTATTGGAAATATTGCTTGGCTTTGAGTTTGTGAATGGTCATTTGGTTTCATTCTGATCATTGTTATTTAAGAGTTCTTAGCAATTCTCGTACATAGGAGTCACATTTAGCTTTACATGTGCTTCTTGACCAAAGCTTGAACTGCACAGCTTATATGCTTGCGTTTTAATTTGTTTTTGTTGTTCGTTCCTGTCGTTGTTTTTGTTTGCTTTGCACCCCTGCCTGCCTTACCGCTTCCTTTCCGTCCTTCTTGCATCTAGGTGAGCCAGAGTTGCGTCTAGATCTGACAAAGTTTCGCCACAAAAAAATAAAGATGCCCCCCCCTCCGAAGCCAAAAACCCTCCTTCAGTTATGCTTTGAGCGCGCCTCCATAATGGTCGGCCCCTTGATAATGAGTATGCAGGTAGAGGACACCACCGTCGAGAGCAGTCTTGGTAAGGAGTGGCAGTGTGGGGGGGATGACACTGGCCTGGGCACGTCCAACCCTCCTTACGGGATGTGGCACATGCCCCTCGTGCAGCAACAGTTTTCTATGTCCTCATCCCCCAACCTGGTGTCAGCAACGACAACGAAGGCCACAGCCACCATCACGAGCAGCAGCAGTGCACGTCCAGAGCAAGTGAGTTCGACATCATTGTTTGATGTGCCACGCGTGGAGCAAGTGCCCCCACCAAGCAACTTCCTTCTCGTCGACCAACCCCCCCACAGCCTGCCCCCGCAGCTGGAGCCAGGAATGTCGGATGGCATGATGCTCCCAGTTCGGTGCGCGCAAGAGAGCATGGATGGAGGTGGGCAGGAAGAGGACATGGGGATACTGTGCAACGCCCTGCACTCCACCTTGCCTGCACCTGCGCCGTCGGTGAGGAGTTCGCTGATGGTCTCCCCTAGTCGCGAGCTGTCGCATCCAGAGGCGATGCCAGGGTTTGCCGGCCATTACGACGCCCCGGCGTCCGCCAGCGAGTTCATGAGAAACCTCGCCCAAGCTGGCAGGCTCCGAGAAACGGAGCAGGAAGCGATATTCCAGGGCTACCCCAGTGCCTCCGGCGTCGAGTACCTTCTGCACCCGAGCCTTCAGCCTCACCTGACAGACGCTGTCATGGAAGTGTCCGCAAACAACTCCAACGGCGTCAGCTCCAGCACCGCCATGACAGGCTGGGAGATGCGTGATGACGGGGTGGGGTGCAGTAGACCTCAGGTGGGACAGACCTGCGACACAGCTGCTTCGGGGTCTGCAGGAAGCATCCTCGATACCCTGCTGTCGGACCAGCACCCGGTGTCCATCAGCCAGTTGATCGGAGGCGCGCTCAAGATGGGGCCCAACGAATGGATGAACTTTGAGCCGCAGTGAGCCTCACCCTCTTCCCCACCCAGGAACCCACCAATCTTCAGCTCAGACTATTCACCCGTCAAAACAAGGGATCCGAACTCGGTGAAAAAAATTCTCGGTGACACCCCCGCCCACAACCCCAAAAAAGAAAAAAGAAAAAGGAGAGAGAGAACAAAAAAAGGGAGAACACGTGAAAGCAGCAGCCCGGTGAAGCAATTTCTCGGTGACCCCTAGGGAAGGCAGCGGCGTTGTCTTCAAACGGTTTGTTGACCCCAGCTGTCGTTGGTGCGTTGGCTGACAGCAGCACTCGGCGCACCTGACCAGGCAGCAAGCACATAGGTCACAAGGCTTTGAATGCTGTCACACAATCATCGCAGCATAATGATCTTTGTCAACAAAATATAAAACTGGAGTCAACACTCGAGCTGCCATGACAACCTGGCTCGTTTTCATCACCCATTCTTGACTCTGTGCTTTCTTATGACTTGGAACAACATGTCTTGCTTGTGCTTCGCTGTGAAGTACTTGCCAGATATATCTGTGTAAACACAAAATAATAATAATAATAACAAATGCATTAAATCAGTTTCATCTCAGGAACCCTTTACGATGATCTTTTCAAAGGGATTATTATGAAGTTTTACATTGTTGATTCTGTATGACATGCAATCTTTTACTTGAAAAATATTTTAACCACAATTTTTCAATATATATATTTTTGGCATTTTGAAATTTTTTTGAATGCCGCCTTTTCTCAGGGAGATGACCACTGGTGTTTTTATATGTCAGCAAGTCTGTACGGTTACTTGACTACCTCAGGGAATGTGTGTAATGAATTATCTCAGGGATTGGAGTGATTGTTACTGTGTTTGATACATTGCCACTCAGGGACTGGCTCGCTTGGTCGAAGGATTGTTCTATTGAATATGATAACCCATGCTATATTTTTATTTTAAACTGTTTTTAATGCTCGCATTTTAACACGAGGTCGTGCACGCATTATCGTAACTTGTTTTTTGCTTTGCATTTTGAAAATGTTTACATGTTTAGTGTTCATGCCTTCAAGTTTGGAAATATATTCTTTACCGGCCTGTCGCTATCCTGTCCTGAAAGACAGGACATTGATGTAGTCTTGGGTTGGAATTCATGTCGAACCTGCTCACTAACAAGCTGATAATCTTAGTCTTGCGTTTATCAACGCCAATGTCCGCCATTGAACCCATCCTCCCGTCATAGACGCACGCGCTGCTCTTGCAGGTCAAAGGTTAGTCCCCTGGACCAGCTTGAAAGTTGACCGCATTCGACATGAATACAACACCGGGATGAAGACCTGTGTCTGTGTCTACCATGTTGATAAAATGACCAACTCGATGAGAGCAAGAAACGCTGAAGTCAAGTATAGACCATCTTTTTTTGGAGTAGGGGGAGAAGTGGGAACAACTTTCCTTTCAGTAAATTGTTTATGTGATTTAGTTTTACCCTTTTTGGCGGTTTTTTGATGGTGACACAGTGATTTTTGTATAATGTACTCAGCAATAAATGTTCTTTAAAAAAAAAAAAATGCCAAACTAAAGACAGTGCACTACTGCTTGGGGATTTTCTCGAGTTAAAAGAAATAAAACACCGATAGTTTGATGGGAGGTCACAATATTTTAAGGACAACTGCAACCCGGTGAAATGCTTTCTTACCTTCCCATATCAGAGAGTATGCGGTCTGAAGGCAGTGTTTCAATCTCTCTCCCTCCCCTGTCTTAGTCCCTGGCTTGGACTTGTCAACGACTTTCTGGTTTCATGCACGTGGCCGCCGGTAGCGAGTGTAGAGCAGACGATCGCCAGCCATTCAGACGCTCGGCGCCCTGCTGATGATACCTGTCATGTGATGACAGACTGTCAGCCTCACGTTTCTTTTGCTTATGTGTCCTCCAACCTCTCTCTTTATCCTCCCCCCAACACACACACTGTCATATACACTCACTCTCGCGCATGCATGCACACGCGCGCGCGCACACACACAAACACAAAATTTCGTGTTTTAGCCAATGAAATGAATACGGGTAATTCTTTTATTGTTGCTTTTGCGGGCTTTCCACATGTGGGTGGAGGTATTCCTGTGGACTGGACACTAGAAGCTCAGGACATGAAGACTCACGTGCGTTTGCGTGTGCGACACCAACAGCGCCACAAAATACATTGTGTGCTGTGCTTAGTCCAAGAGCTAATTAACGAGTTCATTCCGTTCATAGATCACTTTTATGAATAATTGTTTTTTTTAAATAGCACTAAACATAAAAACTTTTATCAGGACTTTTATTTCACCAGTTTTCCCTCCTTGATAATAAACGTTCATTTAGGCTCAGCAGAAGGCACTGGAGATGTGTATCTTAATGGGGAATATAAAGAGAAAATCGGGAGTAATCTGTTTTTTATAATAAGAGAAAAGTTTGGGTGGGGTAGAGTGGGTGAAGTAGTTTGCTATAATAAGGCGAAGGCACAAATATTTATTGTATTGTCCATAAAGTAAATGTTTTTGTGTCGTAGGACTTGATACACTAGTAAAATCTGTTTTGTGCGAAGGGATGTGTTATCAATTTTTATTGCCCTTTTCCAGTAAAATTTTGAACTATGGAGAGATTTTGTTCTTGAAGGTCCCCCACAATTGTAGCCTAGGGGTGGGCATCACCTCTGCTGTTGGTGTAGTTGATGTCCCCACCCTGTCCACCTTCCAGCCCTCAACTCCATACTCGCCCTTGTGTAGCTGGACAGGGTTTCACATTCATATCATACCACAGTTTGTGGCGGCCATGTGGCTGAGTGTCCCCAGTGTCTTGTTTATCTGTGTTTCCAGCTCGTCCTGTCTTTAATGCTCACTGCTGCACCGTGTGACCAGCAGCCGCCAGCACGCGCGTTTGTGCGCATGCGTACACGCTTGTTTCCTGTTTGTTGTTGTCTTGACATCAGCGTGTGGGCAATGAGTGCGCAGCATCATCGGCGCTTAGTACTGTGAACAGTGACTACTTCGTTACACAGTAAAAACTTTTTACATCTCGGGTGGCGCCAACTGCTGATGAGGCTGCGCTGTGGACATACAGCTCTCCGTACGCCGCACTTGTCAGGTCCTCGTCACAACCGTAGTTAGACAATAGAAATGATATAGAAAATAAAGATAACTTGAGAACGGAAATTTTTAGTTTTATTAAAATAAAAAATAAAAAACCAACCACAGGCGCGAAAGACCTGAGCAGAAGAACAGGAGATGATAAAAATGTGAATTATAATCATGAAACCCGTATGCAGCAACACAAGTCCGCTCCCGTCTTTATTTTGGATACCTCGGATATAAACATTTGTATGCAATAAAGGAATTTTACGATGAAATATATATTTTTTTTTAAACAATTCGTAACCTTGGTATTGACCATGCCATTTTTCTGTTTAAAAGCAACATTAAGTAAAATATTTCTCGTATTTTGGTGGCAAAGGCGTTTATACCCTCTTCAGACGTTCGTGTATATTTACACCTACCCGGTGTGCCCGTTACACCCCGGTTATCTGCCGCCAACTCTCTCAACTGTGATTTTATTGTCAATGTCCGATCTTCTGCTTCATTTAAGTCAAATTCATTCATGCGCGGCGCCAGCGTTGCAAAATAGTGAAACATTTTTTTGTATTCTCGTGGTACCTTAAACTTGAGCTCTTGACAGCTCATGTTCGGCAACCGGGGCACGACGTTTGCAGTAAATAATAGATTTAAAAACGGAAAACAACAATCAAAAAATACGGTGATGTAAGCCGGCACGCGACTCACGTGCTCGATTCCTTGCCCTCTCTCGCTCCCCTTCCGTTTCTCTTTTTCTCTCCCTCACCCTCCGTGCCTCGGATTTTCGCTCTCTATTAGGATAATCCCTCGATTTACTGTAGTAAGTCTAAAGCAGTAATCTGAAGCCACCTTTAACATCTTCGTACGAAAAAAAAAAAAAACATGAAAAACAAACCGCTATTTCTAGGCATCGCATACCAACCTAACATCGTCCATAACAGAATCATAGACGACAGAAGTAATCTTACATCTCGTGAGGATCGGACCAGTGATGTGGACTGGCACACACACCCCTTCACCCCACTGTTTTATTTTCATGATCATCTGCTACCCGTTTGTCGAGAGAATATCATTGTCCGCCACCTTCCATCTCGATGTCCTCCTGTTGATATGTTGTGGGGCATCGTCCAGTGACTTCATTGTTCTAGTGTTTGAGTTGGTCCATGTCATGTCAACTCATGTCTGAGTTGGTCGTCTCCAAAGTGTAATTGCGACTGTGTGTGGTTTATTTTGTTGTTAGGAGGGCTTCGTATATTTGTGTGTGTGTGTCCATAAAGTCTCAAATATTGTACACCGTTTTGATACTGAGAGTTTATTTGCAGTTGTGTGAACAGAATTCTATAATGTTCGTCTTTGCTGGACTCACTGAGACGTGCTCACCTCATCTAAACCTAGTTTTATTTTTTTATACTTCCTTTTTTCTTACCATCCCCGCTTTTTGATTTTTTTACACACACTCCCCCCACTCTCCTGTCTTTTTGAGGTGGGGGAGGGTCCTGTGTTGTTTGTTTTGTTGTGTTGTGTTTTTGTGTTTGTATTTGTGGAGGTGGGTTGGTTTGTTTCGCTCTCAGTGCTCTGCTCAGTTCTTCCTCTGACAACGATACAGCAAACACTTCTCTGTGTGGAATCGTTGTCAAGAAATAACGGAGCCCTTAAAGTCATCGTGCACTGTTACATTTTAATGGCTTGTGATGATGAGAGAACCAAACATTTCATTATTGAAGTTTTAAAAGCTATTTTAGTCGATTTTATTCTTAATTGTCCAGGGAACCTCTAATCATGCATTATGTCTTTTGCATCTTCTGAGCAGACATTGCATGCGGTTATTTTTTCAATCCTTTGCCTGCCATGCAATAGGACAAAGGACAAAACAGTAATAAGTAAACTCGCAAATAGTGGAAGTTTTTCAGTTTAGACATCCATTGTAATCAGAGCACAAAGAGCAGCAGCACTTTAGGCAAAACTTTCTCATCAATGAGATTGAGTTGGGTTTTTTTCCAACCTTTCCAAGTTTTACACAAACAGCAAAAGGACAAAGACTTATTGGACGGTCTTGTGAATGATAATAATAGGTCTTTTGTACAACTTGTTATGTTTAAAGAAAATATAAACGATTTATTTGACTGCTTTGTCATCAATAATACGATTTTTGTACAACTTTTTTGAACAAACAAACTAACAAAAAAAAAAGAGATAGAAGGCCAATTCTGTAATCGGTGATTTTGTTGTTGTTGTTGTTGTACAACGATGAGAGGTTTCAACCAAAACAAGAAAAGAAAACTTTTTGCGGGTTTACTACCATTAAATTTTAAGTGGGCATTTTTAAAAGGCTTTTTTACTGCTGTTTTGTGAAGTATTTTAATCACGAGGTTAGTTTATTTTAGAATAAATCAAAACTCTGAATGTTCTGTTGTAAAAGGATTAACACAAGCAGAATAAAATTGTAACAAACATCATTACTCGATTCATTGGTCTTCTTGATTTGTTAACGATGTGGCAATGAAAGTGATGAGCTCAGGAGGTGGTCACGAGTTCCCAGTTGGTTTCACGAGCGTCCAGGTCGTGTCACACATTACATGTAAGCACACAATAGTCACAAGACTTGAAGAATACCGGCACCAAAAAAAAAAAAAAAGAAAAAAAATTATAATAATCTGCGATCCGAGCCACTTTCGGAAAGTAGTAAGAGAGAAAGAGGGAAGTAGAGAAGTCTTGCTGTAGACGACGAGCCGCTATTTTCGTTGTCGGTGTTGTCGGCGTTGTCGTCAGTCGTTAAATCACGCTGGTCGCATCGACGCTTCCAGACCTTAGCCACCCCTACCTTCCTTCCAGAGAACCTGAAAGAAGAAGAAACAGAAGGTTTGTTGTTTGGGACTGACAGCACGCGCGGTCGCAGCAGGTAACGCACGTGTTTTTATTCCCTCGGAAGGGACAATGCGAATTGTTTTACTTTCCTCCTTAGCATTTAAATCGAAATCATCTTTTTAGGTGCCTATGTGTGTGTGTAGTTGTTGTTAGCACCTGGACATCGGCGGGTATGTAATGAATTATGGACGCCTGCACGGTTTTACGGTTTTCGGCGGGAAGGCAGATTTACATACAGTGGACTCTCGCGTGTGATTTTTAAAAAAAGTTGGATCATACACTAAATAGTTGTATGAACCTAATTTTATTTATTTATTTTTTGTCAGTGAACCGACAATAACTTGTTTCTATTTCCGTGTCTGAGAAAGCGAGTTCTCTCCCATCCCACCCTCCGCCTCCAGCGCTTGCAAAGACGCCAATGTTTTGTCTGCTGTGGTTAAAACGACAGACATCCTGTCCTGATGGTGATGTTTTCAGCCATGTTATCAACCCTCGACACGGCACCCGACAATAAGCCACTTCACATCCGACGTGAAATACGCACATGAATGGATATTGTGGGAGTCGGTCGACTTCGCGAATTCTGCGGGTGGAGGCGGGTATTTTCAACCCAACAAAAAAAGCGATGTGCAACCTCACTACCACCAACCCGCAACCCATCACAATACCAATGTTGTCCTAAGTAAATTGCAAAATGCTGAAAAGAAAATAAATAATTCGAGAGACATTTGTTTCTACACAAGCGCTTTCATCTTTCATCTGAAAGGCCGTTGGGAGCATGTCCTTCCGGAAACCTGCCCATGCTCTTCCCGCTGGCTTTCAAGGTCTGTTTCATTTATCTTTCAGGAGTTTTCTCATCACTCAATACAGTGATGGCGGCGCGTGTTTACTTGGCTATTGCGTGACATTTGATTGTAAAACTGCTCCCGTGTGCTCCTTCTCTTTCCACGACTGCGATCATTGGAGGTCCAGATGGACACCAGTGTCTGCCTGCACGCGTCGTCTTCGCCAGCAACACGACCAGGGCTCGTGGAAGGCTGTAATTCTGACAGGATGCTGGAGGAAACAACCCTTTGCAAATGACTAACCACAGAATTCAGAATCTTTTTTAATATTACGCAGATAAATTCATGTTAATTCGTTTTATGTTTTGCTTCTGTTGCAAATAAGCTCATCTACAGTTCCACGAGAGAGCAGCATTATATGAGGCTGTGTGTGAAGTTGTTCGCCGAGCTTATGGAGATATAGTCGTTGCACCTGGCACAAAGTTTGAATTGCTTTATTTATTTTTTTTTCTAATTTTTGTCAATTTTCGATGTGTTTTTGTTGACACACAGCTAACATTAACAATTATTTGCCGAGTGCAAGTCTGTTGTACACAATGTCTTCATGTCATCTGTGTGCTAAACAATCTCCTGACATTTCCTGTGCTAAACAATCTTATGTCTTGTATTTGCTGAACAGTGTCCTGATGTTTCCTCTGCTAAACAGTTTCATGACCTCTTCTCTGTGTTGAACAGTTTCCTGATATGTTGCTAAACAGTTCTTTGATGGCTTGTATGTACTAAACAATGTCGGGATGTCTTGCATGTGCTGAACAAATTCACTGTTTGCATTTTAATTTTAAATAACAATTATGTGTTCTATAATTGTGTGTTTGCTCTCGACTAACATTTGCAAACTACAGCATGCATTAGTAGTAACAATAACCCTCAGTGTGTGTAAATTAAAAAAAAACATATCAGAGTTCGCAATGATTGAAGTATTGACAAACTTCTTTGTTCTAAGCTCATTACCTGAAAATCCTGTTGTACTGATGTTGATATACTCGCTGATTTTAGTGATCTTCGAGTTTTACATAGCCAATCGCGGATGGACATTTAGAGCTCTCTGTTTTTCAGAGTTAATTGTAAATTATGTTCGCGACAGCTAGTCAGCCAATCAAAATCATAGTTGCATTCCTCAATAGATGTGGAAGAAACTGTTGCCGCATTTGACACCTGTCTTGTTCAGGTGGAAATGTTAGAGAATCCTCATCACCAAACACCTTGCCACTGCGTCCCTCACACATTCACACTCCCACACACATGCCAATATCTACCTGACCGTCGTTTTAAATGTTCACACACTCAACATTTGAGAATAGTGGGTCTAGTTAAGAAAACCTTGAAGATCAGGTCATAGGTCAAGTACATGTCACGTGAGTGGCCGCCATTGGCTAGCTTGTCGCGCGTTGCCTTAGCGATTGTTGCCTTCCTGCGCCTCGTGCTTGTCCATCTGCAGTCTGCTGTTGTCTCTGTCTGCAGGTGCCGAGCGCGTGCTTCACCTGCGACTAGAGATGACGGACGAGCTGCCTCCCCTCATCATCGAGATGCTGGACAGAACGGAAAACGTTTGCATCCCCTGACTTCCGCTTCCCCGTCTATCGGACGCTGTCTACGTCACACATGGCTCAGTGCCAACAGTCAGAAGCAAGACGCTGGACTTGGGAGGGAGCCCACGTCACATCCGGCCGGACCACCCCGGGTGGTTGGCTTCAGTGCGGCTTGAACCCGAACTCATTGTTACTCATGACAGGACGTGGTTTTACACAGCCGATGTGTCGGCGATGGAGGGGTAGGGTGAAAGTGGTTGGGGAAAGGTACCGCAGACTGGTTGGTTGCCATGGTCAACGGCAAGTGTGCGCATGCGCCAAAAAACCTATCCGGAGACCTCAGGAGCAGACGGCACTGACCATCAACAAGGCCAGGAGCAGAATGGTCAACTAACCACTGCACACATTGGTACAAATGCGACAGTTTGTTTGACTACCGCGACCTTCCAGAGCAGCATGCTGTTGTGTACATACGAACAATGACAAATCATATTCCTGTGTTAACTAACCTCACTGGCGCCACAGTTACGGGTTCGTGGCCGCTGGGTTCAAATGTCACTGCGCTAGTGAAACTCAGTTGTAAACTACCTTGCCTACCCTACCGCTGGGATATCAGCGGAACCAGGTAGGCTATGGTTGTGGAACCGGGTGCACGGTCATGGGAGAAGGGCCTTGAGCTATTTTCTTCTTTCTTTCTTTTTTTTTTCTTGATTCTGGCTACTCAAACATGCCGCGGCTGAATCCCGTTTAGGATCTGAGAGATGAGAATGGAGGCCTAGTGTGTTGGTGTGCCACTACCTGCTTGGCAATAATACATAAGCGCAGCTGCTGCAGCCGTTATCTCAGCTAGTAACAGCTACTTGTAGTATGTAACAGCTACCCGTGGTACCTCTGTGCTGTGTGCAGCACACCATGGCATCTCAGCAGACTGGCGTTCTGCGGGAAAAAAAAAAAGGAAAGCCAAGAAAATTTCCTTTTCAAGATCTGGGCAGCTACTTCGTGGTACTATTTTAATGTGAAACTCTTCTCTCTCTCTCGCTTTTTCGTGAATGGCCCGGCCAGCTAGTGCATGGCGAGTTCAGTAGAGTAATGAGACTAGGTGCAGTTTCAGTGTTTTTAATTCTCAGGGAGACAACAATGCATCCTTACTCCAAGTTATGCACAACGGACGTAGGTGCGTATTTCCAGTCGTTGCCTCCGGACAGAAATGGCGGCGGCCAGGAGGGAAAGCGGCAGTAAACAGATCTGGAGCGAACGTCCGCAACCCATAAACCCCTCCTTCCACCCCGACAAGCCCCTCTCCTTCCCCTCCGCATCCTCCACACCGATGTTGCGCACACCCCCAGCGTAAATGTCACCATCCAGCGAATGCACCATTTCCGGTTATTTTTCATGCAGTTCTCTTCCCTTGCGCCTCCTCCTCCTCCTCCCACCCTTACCTCTCCACCCGCATTTTTCCACCCTTCCTTCCACCTGCTTGCCCCTCCGCTGTGTGTGCGTGTGAGGATGTGCGTCTCGCTCCGCTCCGTGTTTTGCGCACGTCACAGTTGGTGGGAGCGTGCGGAGGAGTGGGAGGAGCGGTCTGCGGCCTACAAACCACGCCTTTTCGCGGACCAAACGTGACACCAGGGCGCTGTGACCTACGAACTTTGGCCAATGCCTCCTTCCGCTGGTGCGCCGGGAGGGAGGTATGGGGGAGGAGGCGGATGCACGCACAGACAACGCACGCCCAACGTGCTTGTGTTCTCACCTCTTTCCCCCCTCGGGTTGGTTTGTTTGTTTGTGTGTGCGTGGGTTTGTTTTCTGATAGACCCCTTACCCTGCCTGCTCTCCAGTTCGACGGTGAACTTAGATGGTTGTGCATTACTGTGTTTTGCGTTACATATTCACAGAGTTGTTGTTATGTCTCCCCGTGGACTGCCGGGTCACACAGACAGGTATTCACACCTTGCAGTCACGTGTGGCGAGGGCCCCGGCATCCTCCCACGTAATTTATTGCACTCAGCCTCGCTTGGTGTTTTATGTTGATGAGTTGCTGAGTGCTACTCAGACTATTTATAGCCTCGATGTGTAGGTACAGGCTGTCACAGGTAAATGATGTATGCAAAGGTGTCGGGTTCAAAGAACCGTCGCACCTATGTTGTGTACCTGCGCGTGCTGTCTCTTTGTTGATGGCTGCATAATAAGAGTTTTAAGTTTACTTTCACACTTATCATCCTTTAAGCTTGTTTTACTGGTGTGATCATTATTTGTCACGTTTGGGTGCCATATTGAGAGAGAGTGGAGAAATAAAATGTGAGTGTGCGCGTGAGGACGCGTGCGTTGTGCGTGTAGTCGATGTGTTCAGACATGCATGGATTCCCGGTGCGCGTGCAGTCTTTCAATGAAATCTTTTTTCAACAAGTTTGTGCAAGTTTATTGCTAAGTTGTGTGTGTGAGAGAGAGAACACGTGTGTGCATGCGGACATGTTCATGTATGTGCGGGGCTGGAGTGCATAGGATGTGCGTATCTCCTGTCCGTACATAAAAGTGTACATAAAGTCTACTGGTGAACGTGTTCTACGGAAAATGCTATGTGTGACACCGTTCATGCAACCCACTGCAGGGTAAGTACTGTTTTACAGTATTATATGCTTATTAGTCACCAGATTATATTTTCACTTTAACAAACCACAAGCATCAAAATAGTGTTACGTTTACAGATTACACGCGAGGCATTCATAAGCGCAAATTCCTACAAAAATAAATGTCGGGGAACAGAACTCTGATAAAACCTATATTGCGCGTTGAAACCATTAAGACTTGTTTGCACGAATACTCCGGAGATTGTCTTAGAACTTGTTGGACAACTTCCACCTGTCCACCACGCCATGTCTGCGTCCTCCATCTTGTGACGTCACCAGGTGACTTGTCAGGTGTTGGAGAGTGATCAATGATCAATTATTGAACAGTGGTTCCGGGTGTCAGTGGAATGATCGGTGAAAGGTGGGGTTGGAGGTTAAATGTTTCGTGGACGGTGTAGTCTGATCTGGCAATATCTAACTTTCTTACATTTCCTCTGGTGAATTAATTATAGATTTTCAAGGAAACTAAAAGAAAAAGATTTCACGCAAAATATCCAAGGTTCCCATGATGCATCTCATTAAAAGAGAAGTACATGATAAATAATCTGCGATCAAACTAGCGTAAGTCGCACGCATTCATTTCTGTGAAATTGTTACCCAAAGTATTTTGTTATTTTATTTATTATTCAGTAGGCAGTCTTCCACTGCAAGTAGTCGTTTAGTTCTTTCTTTCGTGGCTGAGATGGTCTCTTTACAATCGTCGATCTCACCGAGACTGCAAGTGCCTTCAATAACTGTTCCTCCCATCCTGCTTCATCATCTGAGCCTATGCTTTCCATTTGCCATGGTCTTCACACATGGCCTCCATCCCACGATTGTGACAACAATCCATGTCACCATGACATCAAAGTAAAGGATGTCTTTAAAAAGATAATAATTTCAGTTGCTTTGCCTCTAGCTGTCTATGTCAGTAGAACCTTCTGGTAGCTGATCAGGCATTGTATTTGTTGCTGCTTGACTATTATTTTTATTTGTTTGTACGGATTCCAGTGAATGCGATTGAGCTAGTTAACTAAGCTTATAAAGCAGCGATAAATAATGCTTAGTAACACAAAGAGAAAAGGATCGGGTACGTGGCAGACACCCTGAGTGTTATGCAGATAGGGTCTCATCTCAGTCCTTACTATCTCCTGTATATTTTGTGGTCAAGTTAATGTTATCTGATAGTCCTATTCGGACATCTTCCCGAATAAATTTACCTGTGATATGAAAGCACCAAATAGAAGATTTTGGAACTTGTTAAAACGGAAACTACCCGGTGTATCTCTGATTGACCAGCGTGGAGACATGCTGGTGACGTGTGAGAGCGTCACTTAACGTCTGCTCACAGGCCATGTTCTTCTGGTTAACCCAGTCAAAACATTAATTTCAAATTTGGTGGCAAGCTAAGAGAGCATAGAGTCGTCATTACTTTGTTTTAAATGCCGTACATTTTGTACATTTTTTTAAAAAACGAAAGTCACATATTCCTCGATATGTGACATCAAAATTTGACCCGACAAATAGAACGAACGTTTGGCAAGGCATAAATATTGTAGACAGTTTGCAGATCTTGGTCAAACCTTCCTCCCTCGTTGCACTTCTGAGAAAGACTCTAATGAAGCCCCATGAGATACTTCACACATTTACAGCCACAGTTTGCTGGATTTTGTTTGGTCTCATTTTCTCATCTCAAACGCCCACTTAAATCATGGCGGCGTAGGACAGTTCTTACATAAAGCGATTTGCAACTTTATATTTATTTTAAAATATTTTGTGATTTATTTAGAGATTCTAATGTCCACGTTGATGCCAAACTGAAGTTGAGGTTCACAGTCTGTGGACTTTAAGGCTTTTTGTGACTTTCTTGTCTTGTATCTCATTTTTTTTCTTCATATTACTGGACTCTCCTGTTTAGTTTAACGCTTATAACAAGTATTGTTGATTCATTTATTTTCCCCGTGTCGATTTTGCTTATGCTTGGTGTCCTGGTTAGACTGGTCATAAAGGGCTTCCATCTACATGTGATTCTTGAGCTGTGAGCGGCGTCTATGAAACACGTTGACATTTTATTTGATATTATCATTAATATTATTATTTCATTTAAATGTCTATACTAGAGACTCATTTCTTTCCGATGTCCAGATGTTCGAACTAGAGACTGCAGAATTGCCCTGAATGCGTATTCCGGGCTGCAGGCGGCCGGTCCATCTCTACCTCTTTCCATAACCACAGCCACCTGGTTGCCCACTACACCATCTCTCATGCCACAGAAATATGTTAAAAGAAAACGTCGAAGGGAGACGGTTGGGGAAGGTTCTGGGCTTGCTTTAGTCTTCTTGCAATGCTCTTTTTTTTTCAAATAGAAATGATCGGGAAAGATGTCCCAGGGAGGTGCTGAGAGTTTCTTCAATGGAGCCTGTCGGGGTGGCGGGGAGAAGGGCTTTTTATTCCAGACACCAGAGCAGCTGGACTCTTACAAACTAGTGTAACAGTGTAATGTGTGAAAATGTAGGTGACATGTTCAGCTTCAGCCCTGTCCTCTGTCCTCTCCCTACTTCAACTACCATCCCTCCCTCTCGGCGGTCCTACGAGTACATACACATGCTATTGATGCTGTAGGAGACGAAGACACCATCCCCGTCAATCGCGAGCTATTACTTTTCGTCTTATCATCATTACAGCCCGCAGCAGTGGTCCCCAGCGGCCTCAAGCTGCTTGTGATATTGCGGCACGCGCACCCCCCCGGGCCACCTGAACAATGGCCGCCTTCCATTAACTCCCCCTCCTCCTCCACTCCCCCGCATATCACGTGTGCAAAGCAGGACTCGAGTGTTGGCCACGTACATTATTCCTCCTGGTCATTTCCACCGTCATCACCAGCACCGATGATGAGGGACACATCGGGTAGGGGTTGGGGGAGCTGGGCTCCGAGTTGTCTGCCTTGACGTAAGTGATCTTGTCGACGTCCTGGCAATCAAGTCCAGGGTGGCATGCGCGAGGGGGGAATGGAATGTTCCAGCATCTTCTAGCTGACCACGGCGTCGAGATGTTGAAGGAATGTTATTTCATGAAGCAGCCACAGGCGAAATGCCGAGATGGCGTGTCTGAAACCGATGTCAACAATAAACATTCTTCTGATAATCACTTTCGAAGATAGACAGATGGGAAAGGAGTAGAGGGGGTGGTTGTATTGGGAGTAATAAAGACAACAGAGGGACGTGGACGTTCTGTGCATGAGAACACTCTAGTGATTCTTGTTGGCTGACTGGCTATCTCGTGGTCCAGGGGCACAGCGCCGACAGGAGGGGACGTGCGTCTGCTAACACCGAGATAAGATCGGCGGATAGTCACGGTAATGGCGGCTGAAAGGGCCGCGAGATAAGTGGAGCCAGGAGCTGATGTACTTGTCTACAGCACTGTCTTGATAGCGTCACACGTTTCGTCAACGGCTTTACAAGTCGGGGGGAGTTTCTTTCATCATAAGATATCCTCTGCATAATACAACATGAAGGCGGTGGTGGGCGTGCTTGCTCTCTCCCTCTCATCTCAGGCCAACAAACAACTCACACAGGGGTAGACAGAGAGGTCAACAAAAGGTAGCTCTGGTGGCGAACATTACACCCAGGACAAAAGACCAACTGATGGCCATTTTGTTAGATGATCCAACAAGGCGTAGAGTGGTTGAAGGCGCTCAAATAGTCACTTTGAGGATTGTTGTCATGTTTTCATTGCCATCATCATGGTCACGATCGTCTCATTCATTTTTATATCCTATCTCGCCTGATATACAAATAAAAACCAAAGGCTGAAGCTGAGACATTGGAAGTGTTTCTTGCTCAGTGTATTATTATTATTGTTATTGGTTGTCGTGGTTGTAGACTGTGTGCTCATCTATATGAACTGCAGTCTAATCTTTATTTGGAAATCTGTGTACGCACTCTTCGTTGTGTGTTTTCTCCAAGGAACGAAAAGAGCCAGTGAAACAAATATTAACAATTAGAAACTTATTAGTGCTGCTATCAAGACACTTTCTTAACTACTTTGTCAATAAACAAAATGGCAAACCAGAAGCGAAAACAAATCACGTGATGGCAATTTTTACTTTTAGCTGTGGAACCGTGTGCGTGACCGTTTCATAGCAACCTGCTTATCCAAAGGATTTCTTCACATGTAGAATTAATTTGAAAATATTTGATGAGGACCGTTAGACGCCGAACCTACATCATGAGGATCGGCGATCTTTACTATGTTTGGAGGATTCCTTCCTTGAGGTCCAGTTCCTGGATCGAGGGTCTAAAGGTTCATAAATGTGTGAGATCGCCGCTAGAATATCCACCCTGGACCTTACCCGAGATTGTCCGGTCTGTGATTGTTTGAGGGTCGCCAGGTCACCAACGGCCGTCAGTCTGTATGTATATCATTGTTTCATGGCGACTCATCTCTTCATAGGTCTCTGTTTGCAGACTCGAGGACTGAAACAGCCTATACTGATTTGTTAAACCTTAAAGTGCAAGATGGTTTAGTTTTAATTTTGGATGTTTTAAGTGAATGAGAAGAGAGCATAAAGTCTTTGGCATTTAGATGTGTTTGTTTTCTTTGTGTCTGTCGTCGTCTGGCTTCAAGCGCAATTTTATCTTGCCTGTCATCTCCCTCCTCTTTGATGACCGAGAGACTCGCCTTACATACTGTGACACGGGGTAATACAATATTCTGTAGAAGGTCACCTGACGTGGAACGGATTAAAAACAATATCAGTGATGTTCACTTTAAATGAGACTGCTGTAATCAGCTGTATGTCCGTGCAGCTGGCTTATTTATTTGAAAGAGCAATGTTTACATTTTTTGATGAAACGGCGCGAGAAATAGTAATGCTTTTGTCTAAAATACACCTGGATTTGTCGAGAAAACAGGAAGTGACGCGAGTGTAGTATTTCTAAAAATAGCATTGTCTGCATGAGCTGAATTCGAAGATGTCATCCTCGGTTTAGAAAAAAAAAACAGATCAGGACACTCATGTGCTGTTGCTAATGTTCCCTGTGACAATCAGATGAAATTTATATTCGTTTAGGAAATCCTAAAGATAATGACACTGACTCCAGTTAATTAACTTTGCTCACAGACGTGTATAGACACATCGCTGCTTTGTTCGTGCTAACTTCGTCCCCACACTGTACTCGGGAATTTGCTCAAAACATTTCAAAAGCAGTTGTCCAGCCACTGATACAGTGCAAGCAAGTCTTGGACTTTCAGTAAAACTAAGAGGTCTTCTTCCTACAAAAGCACGAGCTGTTGAAAGCAACTACGTCAGCTGGTAAAAAGCTCAAAGAAAGATCAAACACCAGATATACAACAGGGACGACTTCTACACCATTATGTACTTGTACTACACTGTTCTTGTCTACAAGTAACATCGTGACACACTCACAAACACATCAGTCGTATCCTTACCCAGCACAATGCTAACAACAATTGACAGTGTGAGGACCCTACTGATGTAACAAACAGCTCAAATAGAATGGAGGGTGACAAACAAATGAATTTGAATGGGAACATGTTAATGTATTTTTAACAGTAAAATGACATTATCAACATTTGCAATTACAACATAAACATGCAATCATGAAAATTAACCATCTATCAAATAAAAAGATGTCAGGAGTTGATCTTAGACAAACGCACATCTGAAATGTGTTTATACTTTATTAAAAAATGTGAAAAAAGTTAGCTCACATGCGCCCACTAGCAACAGAATTAATCAACATGCGATGACCCGCAGCCCTTGTTGCCCATTAAACTTGGATCAGGAGAAGATTTACATACCAGACGATCACATAAATTCTGTTTGGAGATTTTATTTTTTTTTCTCTAATTCTGTCGAAGCTTCTAACTCAAGTTCAAATCTTCAAGGCTGTATTTGAAAATCAGCGTTTCATTTTCTGGGCAAAAAATCTCTTCTTGAACATAATAACCTGATGAATGTTTCTTCATTGACTCGAAGGTACACAGATTAGCTGAACTGAGCCACACTCACTGTTACAAACACCGGAACTGAGCCACACTCACTGTTACAACAAACACCACTTCCTCTCCAGTGTAGGAAAATAATTTTCTTCTGTTTTCCGAGTGGGAGGAGAGAATGCCGATGTTTGAATGCTTTTTTTTCTTGAAAATGAAGCATGATTGTATGCTTATATTTTAAGAATTATTATTTTTAAATGTACTTTAACCCAATCAGAAAAGAAATAGTGCACTCGTGTTGTCCTTTGATAATATTGTTGACAAGATTAGGAAGGAGTCTCACCACCATTTTGTGAGAGCACATGCATGTAACATTTACATTATCAAGGCAGCGGGAAGTGTCCACAGCCGCTGCTGTTTTCACATGCGGACGCTCCCCTCAAAGTCCGGAGAAGATGGAAAACGGTTGTAGATAGGAGCCAGATGGCGGCACCAGCGCTCAGTCTCTACGTCACCAGCAAGGCCGATAAGCGAGGTTGGGAGCATGAGCGATGCATCTCGCAGCGACCCGCAGGTCGTCGCCACTGCTGAAGACATCTGACGGCTTGTTATCGACTGAAGCCGTTATCAGTTGTCCAGCTCGCCAATAACCGCTTCCGTCGGAATGGCGATGTACGTGCACTGTCACCACAGTGCAGTGAAAGGTCTTGATGCTCTCTCTCCCTCACTCACTCCGTGGGACGCTTGCTTCGTGATGTATCTGTGTGATGACGACCAGGATATTAAAAGCACACACATAAGAATTCATCTAGTTCCTTACATGTCTCATATGTCTCCCATAGCAAGAAAAAAAAAGTACATTGAATTTACTCGGTATCCCTCGGTTTTCTCAACATTCATTGACGTCAGGGTTCAATATTAAACTCTTACTTTGCGTTCTTCTTGTTAATGCTAGAAAAAGCGATGGTTCTGTTCCTAAAATTTTTTTAAACTGCTTCCATATTTTTAGCATCTACAGCTATATTAAACCATCTTTCGGCACAGTGATCGATTCTGACGTCACCTTTGTACAACAAGCTTTGCTGTCACCACAGAATACAAAACGGTGGGGAGGGGAGTAATATAATTAGAAAGATTTAAGTTCATTTGCTGAGACAACATCGGCTGTAATTGGAGGAGTACTCTCCACACCCTGCTCTTCGTAATTTTTCATGAGAAAAACCGTCAGTTATTATGGCGAGTAAACATACGCATGACGCTTATCACTTTTGAAAGCCAGCTCTGCCCAAGAGTAGTATGGACGAGAGATGAGACGAAGAAGGAATGAAAAAGAACAAGGAAAATTGAAGTTAAAAAAAAAACAGATTAAAAATGAAATTTAAAAACCAAAACCAATAAGGTTTACTCAAGTTTTTGGCGTGTCGTAAGACCATTTTGCTCGCAGCTCATTAGCTTTCCAAAATGTCAGTGAGTTTTTGATGTTTCGGTAATGCTTGTTCTGTCGGCCTAAATTATCGACCCCTTGTGTTGATTACCTGCTTGACACAGACGCGCTGACATCTTGCCAGTCAGCATCAGCAGCAGCCCTGGCTCTCACAGCCAGATGACCCACAGGATGCTGGCCACTCGGTCCTCGCCATGATTCCACAGGCAGAGTTCGGACATCGACAGCAGGGACTCGCTACATCCAGATGACCTTAGGTGATGCCTCCAGAACCGGAAGTTGTTATGTGTTTTGTGTGTCTGTGTAAATCCTCTTTAACCCGACTTTGGTGCTGGGAAATAATTATTATTGTCACGTGACTTCAGCATAGTTCAGTCCTTAGTCGTCCCAATAATAATGCGAGGCAAGGATGCTATTATTGTTTATTTGTCATCAAAGACTACAAAGGATTGAAATCATTTGAGTGGGCAGAAGCGAATTGTTCAGACCTGCACAACAGGCGGCGGAACGGACCTCGTGGTACAGTTTGACGACGAGACATCATCGCAGATGAACGACGATGTTGTCGCCATCAGGTTATCTTCTTGCCGAGACACTTACACGTGACCGACATCTTCTAACCGCTCATTCCCCAGGTTCTAAAGACATTCTGGAGAGATTGCTCGATCTTTCATGTAAACTTTAAAAAAAAAGAAATTAGTAAACTGCGCGATTCAGACAACATTTTCATTTCTCGAGGTTGGCTTCCCTGGCTAATGTTTGTCCGTGATGTACCACCATGTTAATACTATCTCACACGGATGTTATGTTAAAACTGCAGTGGCTGAAAGACAAGAAAGTTCATGATTTAGAGACAAACATGGATGTGCGCTCCTCACAATGAGATTTGTTTGTAAACGACTCTCTGTCCTCACAGTGCGATACTTATCTTACACGACTTTGGTGCTAGGACTGTGTTTGACACACACTTTATGTAAAATACCTGCTTTACACAAGTTTGGTTTTATGTAACCGTGATGTCACACTGGATCACACCCTCGTCTCTATGTTTCCGTAAGAGTGAATGTCACAGGAGGAGACCAAAGACCGGAGCTGAAGCTGTAGAGAGAGTGAAGGAAGGAGGGTGCGTGTGTCGTTGTGGAGTCTAGTCACGAGACAGATGCACATAAAAAGTCTTTTTTTTAATATATACACCGACTGTCGAAAATTTCTTAGTGAACCACAGAAAAAAGAAAGGAAGGTTGTCGTATGCCCTTTTAAATGAATGTGGAAAAGAATAGACAGATTGAAAGGTCCAGGAATAGACATGACATACACACGAGCGCCCATCTTGTAATAGAACTGTGGAAAAAAGTAATTAGTTTCATGACGTAAGGAGATATCATATTTTCCCTGAAAGACTTAGTAAAAAATAAAATTCAGATTTGTTCTTCATTTTGCTTTGATTTTATCTTTCGTCCATCTTTTCGCCCGTACAACAAAAATGATCACAGCCAGTTTAGAAGAATAGTAATTAGCTAAGGAAATTTCAATCCTCTTTTCTGTCAGTATTGTTGTTCGTGACGAAAAAAAAAAAAGAAAGAAAGAACATCATACAATCACTCTCACTCGCTCACTCTCTCTCTCCTTTAACACGCTCGGTCATGAAGCCTTATGTTTGTATGCATTGTGCCAAAGGCCGTCTGTTCATCCTGTAGCGCCATCTTGTTAGTTCATTGTATAAACAGACACACGAGCCACACATGCGTAAATTCAAATTTCTCCATTAATGCTTTGACCTCTTTTAAGAAAAGGCGAGGGTCTAAATGCAGCTTTCACAACATCTGCTGGCACAATGCGCGCCTGTGCGAGCTGCGACACTCAATCCGGGTGGATCGGCAATGAAAGGACCGCGACAAACAAAGAACAAGACAGACCGACAGACACCCGGGTGGCTCTGGGTAGGTAAGTATGTCTGTCTGGTCATTAGTGTCTTGCACTCCACACCTACGACGATTCGAGGGCCGCATTCCAAGGACTTGTGGGTCCAGGACTCATCCAGCAGCTCCGGCGACCTCCTGTCGTCGATTGATGGACGACGACGCCAGCAACGAAATCATCGTTTTATTTCTATCTTTATTTTTGATGCGCAGCTAAATGTATGCTGCTTTAAATTAGAAGCTGGTGGTGTGTTAATGGAGTGCAGGTGTTTTTTTAAAGCTGTTTGCTTGGCGTTTCACATGTTTGCTTGTAGCGTGTTGTGGGAAACACCCTTCACCAACATGATTGAGAGCATGGCGCCCGTCGTGGTGATTGCCAGATAGTTCAAGCTTCGTTAAGGAAACGAACAACTATCGGGGTCAGGTGCAAACACGCACACACGCAGTGAAGTACACACACAGAGAGAGACAAACAGTTGATTCAGACAAACACGCACGCGCAGACACAAACATTCAATGACGAGGGTAGGTTTTCTGCAATTGTCCAAGATGACAGGAGTGCCTGCTTTTCGCATGAACAGAAATGGTAAAGGAAATGCCTTGTGAACACATGCGACCCACGTATTAATGCAACAATAAAAGATGACTACGTTTCTTTCAAATCTTCTGTAACAAAGGAGGTGGTAGTTGTTCCTCAGTCTTCTCTCGACAACTGTGTTTACGCGCGTGCCTGTCCTGTATGACTGTCATTCTATTCGCAAACATCTATTGGTCTTCTTGGTACTGTATTGTGAAATAACATAAAATTTTCTTGAACGAGACAGACAAACAAGCAGACAGACAGAAGGACAGGTGGATGGTGGGAGGACTTCTGCTCAGTGAATTACATCCCGCCATGCCGTGGTGAAATGAAGTTCAGGGAGGTGACAGTGATGGAATTGGGGGGAAACCTCTGCACTGTATCATAAGTCAAAATCTTATATTTCTTCGCTGCCTGTGACCTGACCAAGGCTGACCGATTCACTCCACTGACTGGGCAGATAATGCAAGTGAGACACATTCTATCACTGGGCAGTGAGATGCTGGTGGTGAGGCACTGAGAGGCCATCGTCTGCCAGTCTGTGGAATTGTTTATGAAGTGTTGGTGTCTGGCCTGCTGGTCGGGTGGAACTTGAAGCCAGCTCCCCGCTGTTGTGTTCACCCGCTGTAGCCTTGTATTCCTCTTGAATATGCATGTAGAACGCGTGTACTATTCAATAAACAATCATGAGACTGAAGTGTGCGGATGTTGCAAGTATTGGCTGTTGATGTCTTTGGCGGCTTCCGATCTGCGAGTATGGTGTAAACACCACATGGAGTGGGTGCTAGGCAACAATAACTTGAGGGCACTGTTACAGAATTGTCCCGACAAATGTACACGGAGACTAGATGAGAGTTTACGGAAATGGTCCCTCTTACCATCTTGATGATGTTCATCTACAGGTAGAATTACTGTCCCCACGCCATCTTTACTGCTCGATCTTGATCCATCTTGTTCTTCCACTTTCGTTCTCATCAGGTAAAGTAATATTCTCGTTTCATTTTAAAAGAAATGTTCAAGTTCTTGATAACCAAAGCCCCTAGCTATGTCTACAATATTACAGTGATTAAGAACATCGGTGATTAAGAGCGCCGTGAGTCGTGCCAGACAAACACTTTGTTGTTATTTTCTCCCCGCGATAAGAAGTAAGCTCATTTTGTGGCAATGATGCCACCATTACCACGGGTGCCCCTGGGTTGTCAGGCCCGTGAACATCTCTGTTAAAACCATCTCTGTGGGCTTGAGATGTTACATTCTGTCGTGCAGTCTGATGGTTGCAGGCGGAAACGTGTTCCTCCAGTTCGCTCCATCCCGCCACACGTGCTGCAACTATCACACCCGAATGTTTCTCCGCAGAAAGCAACTTCTACTCGGGTGTTACTCAGAGCTTTGTAGCTCGGCTCATATTTTCTTCTCCCTCCACTCTTCAATCAATCCATGCAAACAGATTTAATGTAAGTTTGTATACTTTCTGCAATAGTAGGGCGACTAGAGTATCTTTCCCTTGACATTTCGCGATCGAAGCATCTCCCAGTTTCCCCATTTTTGTTATTTATTTTAGTAAACGCCCGCAGAACAACCCACAGCCTCCAAACCCAGCCCCCTGCTGTCGTTCACGGGAAGTTTTTTTCGCGCTCATCTGCCATAATACTTGCATTTTTTCCCGTCATCAGCTTGTTTCTTTGCGAAAAATAATTACATCTCTGATTTTTTCATGGACTTCTCAGGCCAACCATGCAATCCTATGCTTTTTCTTAAACAACTGTTTAATCATGTTTTTTCATGTGTATCTATCTAAAACGATGCGTGGTGTTTTTTTTTTCTAGCAATCGTTAAGCTGAGACTGAGTTTGAAAACGCCGACGATACATCAACGAGACTATGAATAACAAACTAAAATTTGTTTGTTTAAAGCACCATGGCAATGGCTGAAATATTAATACACAGGCGGTCTCTTTGTATTCGAAGCAGTTCAGTTTATTTGGAGGAAACTATGGTATAGATGCCTTGAGATGTCCTGCAACTGAGAATACAAAAGATAACAGATACATTATTAGCAAACATAAAAAACAACCCAACTTGACTTACCTACATCATTCAAATTGTTCCGGAGGACACCTAGCTGAGTCTTTCTCTACTTTTCTGAGAATGAAGGCGGGGGGAAGGACTAAGGCACAGATTTTCTCCACTGCATTTGTAACTGATTTTAATCGCTATTACACGCAGTAAATTAAATAATATTATCCACTTACACCAGTAGACTATTTTTGTCGTTTTGCAGAATTCAACTTGGGAATTTGCGATGTTGTGAAGGTTGCCTACACTTCTTTATATATTTTATACATCTGTATGCTTGAAAAGTGTTCGAGATCTTAATGTGTCTGTTTGTTTTGTTTGGTTGGTTGTCTGTCTTTCTGGTTGGTTGGTTGGTTTGTTGGTTGTCTGTCTGTCTGTCTTGAAACTTTAACCTCAAGCGGTTCTGACTGGTATTCAAAAACTATTGCGTTGATCTTTCAGATGAGATGTATTATTGTCGTCTTATTTAAATACTTGTAGTTCCTTTTACTATAATCTTTTATAAATAAACCTTTACTTTTGCCGAGACATTGGAATCCTGTTTTTTATATTAAAACACAAAAAATGTTATTACTTAGAATATGTTTATTTCTATTGGTACGTGTGTCTGCGTGTGAATGTAACAAGCAAACAGGAAACGTTACATATGCTGAGCGCATGCGCTGAAGACAGATTGTTTAACCATCCCTGGGGTATCCATGTAACTTCTAGTGCTCCCTTAAAGCCCTTTCCATCGGACTTAGGATTTGCACAAACACACAGATGCAAGGTACTCATCCAATAATGACAAGTACCCTGTACCTCCACACAAGTACTTAAACACGCACCCGTTCAACCACACACACACACGTGCAAACGTTCTTGCTCACATTGCATACTCACACATTCTTCTCTAATACTTGAAAGCTACAGCAGGACGAAGGGACGTAATCTACGGTGTCTGCCTTGCGTGATCTCCCCTTCAACTGACGTCAGTGACTGTCTGTCAATGGAGGTCGAGGGGCGACTCGTCGAGAGCGCTTCCACGCGGAGGTCATGGGGAGTCAAGTGACCTGCCATCGCTGACGACTGCATCTACTCAACCTGCACAACCTTTTCCGCCCATCATCCGCGTGGCCTGCTGCTTTTCTTGCAGTTCCTGCCAGGAGCAGCCAGCGCCGCCATTGTCCTGCGAGTCGCGGTGACGTCGACATCCATCGACAGAACTTCAGCGCCCATGCAGTACCCAACAATGGAGCGTCACCTCAAGCGTAACGTACCCGGACAAAGGAGGCACGGACTCGGAAGTCGTGCAAATAACTTTTTAGAAGCCACTTGACTTTTCTTTCAAACTTATTCGACTCCTTCTCGAGTTGAACACCTGAGGGTAGCAAAAAAAAAAAAAATCAAGGTGCAAAAATCGGTGACTGCTCATCGGAGATGAACATTTTGTGCACGACGACATCCAAGGGATGTAAGCGATGTTCTTATCTTTCGTGCACCCACCACAGCTGACTAAAAGCAGACCCGAGTCAGAAAGAAATGTAGCAATGTGAGAATTCCTTTATTTTGGTGATGCTCAGAATCTCATATTCTTCTTTTAGAGTCTCTCCCTCTGGTATCAATTGCCAGGGTGTGCGATCAGACAACGACAGGCTGATAATTACAAGTGAGAGAGAGAAAGGAGGGGGGTAGGGGAAAGCCCAGCCTCAAGACCAAGTCCTCTGGCCCTGGGCTCTTCTTGACACCTGCACGTCTTCCCACAATTTATCCATCAAGATGATATTTCTCTTTCAGATTCCCACAGCAACTGTTTTGTCCCCAAAGGGTGACACGACCTTGTATTAATCCCTCCCTCTCTCTCTCTCACATTTTTCCACTCTGAATCTTGGTTATGTGGCGGCCTTCGCTAACCCTAGGGCGTAAGCAGAAACAGATCTGTTTAGACGCTCGTGGTGCCCCCTAGGGTAACGGCGCACGTGCATATCCCGTAGTCGCTTTGATGTCCCTGACTTTTCCCGATTCACCTTTATGTTCACGGGTATGTAAAAAGCTAATTGAATGCCGGCAGGTTCTGTTCCTGTGCTTTGTTTTGTTTCTTCCGCTGCACGTGACGTCTCGAGGCACGTGACGTTTCGATGGTTCTTGCGCTCCATTCGCGAAGACGTTCGTAACCTTTTGGTCAGAACCTTCACAGAAGAGCAGGTCGTAGTGTACCTTCTGGCCTGACACGAGGATTTTCTCCCACTTCATGCAGCATGTGTCTCCTCCCAGTTCCTTTGTTTTCCTTACAGGCAGCACTCGACTTTAAGACGAGAGCAGCGGCAACTGCAGGAGTAGGTGTCGGAAGTCTACATTCGTCACTTCCTATCCATGGCGGTCGTTCCGGGTTTGCTTATTCCGTTATTTCAGAATACTTTATCCTTAAAACAATCTTCTCAAACCTACGAAGTTCGTTTCTGAATAAAGTTTTGATAATGATTCCATGGGCATCGCAAACCTCTGAACTCTTGGTGATTGTAAAGGGTACCCTTGAAACTTTGGAAGATTCGTATTCTTTAAAAACTTCTTGTGTCTGCTTTTATAAATGCAAAGCAGATGTCTGGGTTTTAGGGGTACCAAAGTTAGCACAGTGCCGATTGTAAGGACTTCTGATCCCACAGGACTTGTCGTGGGATTGTTTTTGCATTTCTTTTGTCTGGAGACGGCGTTGACAGCGCCAGGGCGAGGCCGGGGTGCACGGGAAGCAAGAGAAGGTCAGTGCTAGCAGGGTACCCCGCCGTGCAGGTCTCAGTCCATCAGAAAAAGAGAGGCAACTAATCTTTGCTGAAGCCTTAATGTGTGGAGACACAGAAGCAAGCGAGCCCCCTTCCCACACTCACACCACTCACACGCAGACAAAAATGTTGCCGGCTAAACGAAAGCATAAATGGGAGGGTGGGTGGTGTGGGGAGGGGAAGAAAGACAGTTAAGCCATATTCCAGTGATAAGCTGCCAGATTTCCACTCGCACCACAAAGCGCTGCCTTTCCCCGGCCAGAGGACCTCAATGGGGTAATCGCCGAGCACAAAGAGATTATTCTTCTTCTCGTAAAAATAAAACGAATATTCTTTTTCTCTTTTTTGAAATTACGCCGTCTTTCAAATCCCAAACGAAAATCAATTTGTGCATAGTTTCTGCAATTTCTACAACGGATTTCCTTTTTTTTGTGACAGTTTCCGCGCTGATAAATGCTCAAAATCTCCAAAATCAGTTCTGGCAATATTATGCAACGGCAAGATATGTCAGTAGAGATATATTCTACCCGAGTAGCAAGATTTTATATAAGCATCATGCATGTCCGAGGGGAATTCTTAACGAGGTGTATCTCCTGGATCAAAGTTCTTTAAAGTTACATTGCGAGGGTGTCACTGGCTGTCTATAGCGAGTGTCACTGGCTGTCTATAGTGAGGGTGTCACTGGCTGTCTATACCCAGGGTGTCACTGGCTCTCTATAGTGAGGGTGTCACTGGCTGTCTGTAGACAGGATGTCACTGGTTGTCTATAGTAAGGGTATCACTGGCTGTCTATAGTGAGTGTCACTGGCTGTCTATAGTGAGGGTGTCACTTACTGTCTATAGAGAGGGTGTCACTGTCTATAGGAAGAGTGTCTCTTTCTGTCTATAGCTGGTGTCACTGGCTGTCTATAGAGAGGGTGTCACTGTCTATAACGAGTGTCATGTGCTGTCTACTGCTTGGCGATAGCGAGGTGGCTGTCATGTGCATCATGAAGTTTGATACCCTGTCACGACTTTGTCCTTTCAACGTCTTCACATGCCCGATTTTCTAAATTAAATTTGTATCTTTAAATACAGGAGTTTGAAAATATAATATGTAGTGTGAAGTGTCAAATCCAGGCTTTGAAAAAAATTTTTTAAGATATTTTAATGTACAGCATTGGCTTTCACAAATGCGTGTTTGTAAGTCCAGGATTTAAGACATCGCATACGAACAGCCCCACGTGTCTAAGCTGCTCCATGGCCTGGACTCTCGGTGTGGGCTCACACGTCCTGAGGCCTGAGGACAGACATCTTGTCTCAACTTTTGATCATTGTTTCGTCCTCATGCAGATGATGCAGTCTGTATGAAAACGGTGTCCACGACTTTTCCAAGCGTCCTGTTTAGAACAGAGCAAAGGCGAGAAAAGGAGGTTCCATTAGCAATCACAGTAATGAGTGGGCTG
The DNA here is from genome assembly GCA_004794325.1 of Pomacea maculata. Taxonomy (NCBI): domain Eukaryota; kingdom Metazoa; phylum Mollusca; class Gastropoda; order Architaenioglossa; family Ampullariidae; genus Pomacea; species Pomacea maculata. Next base: position 154,831 of record SRHC01002270.1, read on the forward strand.
GGTACGATGAGGGAGGAGCTAACTGGAAATAACCGTCGTTTATTAGTCACAGGAGGGCGAAGCCCCATCTCGACATTAGTGCCCCTCTACCCCTCCCCCTGGCGCTGGAAAACACAAAGGAAAAGTGCTGCCAATGAAATTAGATATTAGTTTGCCTGCAAGTTTTTTTTTTTCGTCCGCAGCTGACTTTTAGAATGGGGGAAAAAAAACCAAAGGTTATTAGGGACGCAAAAGAACATAGACATTTAGACCTATTGTCTAGACAGTTCCTCCCCCTGCTCCCCCCTTTTTTTGGCCATCATCACTCGTCCCCCATCCTTTCGTAACCTTCACTTTTTGGACTGTTGGAAAATCCTCGGCGAGCGTGAGATCTGAGTTGCCTGTCCTTATTTCCATATCACCATTTTCTTCTAACTTAATATGAGAGAAGATGGGTAGACAACACTTTCAAGCACCAGCAGGGAAACACGAGAGGCGACAACGTGAGGCACATGGAGAATCGGGTCCGGAATAAGAGTGACGGCTCTTTAATTCCTCGTTTTACTCAGATAGCAGCAATCATATCAGTTTTTCCCCTCCAAACCGAGTTGACAGGAGTTTAATGGTCTAACAGGCTTAGAAAGCATTTAATTTGTCCAGGGTGTGTGGAGATTGCAGCAAAGACAGCAGAGCACGGGAAAACATCGGCCAGTGTCTTCTTTCTATTCCATTTACACTTTTTTAAACCAGGAGGGAAGGTGGCATCAAATTTTATGTGTTCTTATTTTTATTCTGATTGAATCGGACTGGAGAAATTCAACAAGTGAGCCATTGGGGGCTGCGTGTCCTTGGTGGGGGCATGACTGACGGGGACAACACAGTCACGATTCCTGCCCTCGGGAAACAACGCTCCCCTTCATCTTGTTTCGCATTTACTTCAGCAATATTTGTTTCCCCCAAGAAATGTGCATTAACTTAAGTCTTCCTATCTTTAGGGAAATATTAATTGCTCCGTAAATATCCACATTATTTTATGTGCGTCTTGAAATTCATAAATCTTTAAAGACACGTTTCATGGCGTCCGTTGTGATCGTTGCATAAATGTGAAAAAGTGTGTGCTGTTCATATATCACTGTGAACTAAACACAAGATCTCACCGGTTTTAATTGGAATGAACTGAATTTATTCTTCAGGGAAATATTTTCTTTACCACTTTTTTTTAATCAAAGTAAATAATGTTTCATTTTTACATGTTAGATGTAGATGTGGTAGAGTTTTGTTGTGTGAGAACCAAAGGAACACATACAAAGATGACTAAAAACTTCTGCATGTGGAATTAGGGCTCGCGATCACTGCTGTTTCTTTAACAATTATCCGACAGAGGATTAGAGGACGATGTCCGAGGACAAGGGTGAAGACGTCTGCTTTTGCGTGCAATTTGGAAGCCAGCGCCACCCATGCACATGTCAGCTACCCAACATGGCCCGTCATTCCACAAGATCAAAGCCATTCAAGAATAATACTGTGAAATTTGGATAGTGAAGTCAAACAATGCGAAAATCAGCATCTGCTCCCGACAAAACCCGCCACCGTACCGCCAACAGCAAAAATGGCGGTGTAATTAGATTTGCGTGCGGACATTTTTCCCTCCACGTTCTCATTACGCTTCCACCCCACCCCCACCCCACTACCCCCCAACTGAATCTCGAGTAGGAGGGGCCGCGTGATTGCTATGCAAATTTTATTTCCTTCTTTCTTTATGTTAGAACTAGAACTGGTTTGTAGCTGTTGAAGGGAGACGACTCCATACATTATATACAGCAATAACACAATGGACTGTACAATACAATACACAGTACAATACAATTACAGTACAATTAATAATGAAAAGCACCTTATATGGCTCAGCTATTAGAAAGGCACACACACACACAGGAATGTGAAGACTTAATTATCGTCCCTTATGATGGCAATTTACTGGTCTCTATTGATGAATGTTAAAAAGTACAAAAGCATAACAAAATAAGACCTTTACTCACTTCAAACATTTCACTTTATTTTTAACTATGAAAAGTCATGCAAAGAAATTAATTACTTTAAAAATATATCTTCCAAATGCAAAAATAGTATCTCAATCCTGTTTTCTCCCAAAAGTCTTTGGTGTTTCTGGATCAGGACACAGTTTCCGTCCTCATATAAAGGAAATGTAACTGCCATCTTATCGCGGCCATGATGCCACGAGAGAAAATATCTTTCCTAGGTTTCAATTTTCTTCATTATCGTCAGAAGTAAGAATCCACTGGAGGAACTGAACAGCGTAAGAAACTTGAATGTATACTGAAGTATTTCACAACATATATGGTGAACTTTGAATTAAGTGTATGCAATAAAAGTAGATAAATAAGTAAATATATAATTTCCACGTAACCATAATTAACATTGCTTCTGAAGTCTTTTCTTATTCTCCCTTTTTCTTGTAACCTTGACACATATAGTTCTTAGAAATTGTATAAAGTTCATTGTCTTGTTTACAGATACCAAGCAGGAGCTCAGTGCATGTTTACAGAGGGTGTCTTTCGTATATTTTCAAACATTTTTCCTTTATTTTGCTAATATGTCCTCGATCACAAAGCCTTATGAGCAAACACTGAAAATAAAATCGTTGTGAAGTTTTCTCTGACAGTCCAACTACAATATACAGTGGCGTATAAATTAGTACCTACCAGAGGTCTTTAATGATTGCTGGCCATGACTTACCTTGATTACCAGTCTATTGAAATGACTTTTGCTTAAAAAATTAAATTATGTAATATTTCTAAATATGAAGCTCCCATAAATTTTAGACCCTCTTCATTTGTGCGGCTTAGCTTGAACTCTTTGTGATTCCTTATCGATTCGATAATCGTTTTGAACATCACCTGAGACAAAGGAGAAAAGTTCGATTAGTATTTATATGCAAAGAAGAAGAAACAAATGAGAGTCAGAAACGAGGGCTGTATCACAGCAAAGCAGACGGGCCTGCAAACAGATGTCACATGCAGAGAAAGAACGGCGTGCCCGAGACGAGAGCTGAACCCAGGACAACCAACCCTCACTGTATTGGTGACAGACGGTAATCGTTGCGCCACCGGACACTGAACAACATAACTGTTGTTGATGTTGTTGTTGTTGTTGTTGTTGTTGTTGTTGCTGTTGTTGTTGTTGCTGCTGCTGCTGTTGTTGTTGCTGCTGCTGCTGTTGTTGTTGTTGTTGTTGTTGTTTTTTTTTTTTACGCGAAGAGAAGAACTGCTGTTGTGAAATATGTTAATAATCGTCCTAAAATGTTCTCGAAACCAAAGGACAGCATCGTTCCCTGTCCCGGTGCCGTTGACATATTATCATAGCCCTGCACTCCTGTCACATGTCATGTCCCAAATAAAAAAACACTGGCGACGAAACAGCCTTTATTTGATTAAAAGTAGCTGTCCTGCCGTCCATACCCTTTTTATACCTACCACTGATACTTTTTTCAGCCCACAGTAAATGCAGTTGCTAATGGCCTCTTTTAGCTGCAAGAAAGCGTGATGTTGGACACAGAAAGGATAAAAGAAACACGCCCAAAGGAGACGGAAAGGCCTGCATCCTGAACAAGACAATTTCTCTCATTTTCACCCGAAAGACAAAGCTTTAATTGGATAGCACGTGCAGCATGCTCGGATAAAGGGCTTCTCGGTTTTAGGCCCAAGCCGCTCACCCGCACGCTGGTGAGAAAAATGATGTCCCCCCCTTCTTCCTTCTTTGTGTCTGGAAATCAACTTTCACAGGAGCTTCTGCTTGCTTCTGCATCTTCTTAAAACTGTCTTTACTATCAGTTCCTCATTCAAAATATTCTGTATTTGTAGCTCCTCCTTCTGTACACACTATAATTAATTATTTGTAATATATTATGCACTATGCTTTATATTTTATACATTAAACAAAACGCCTTGGTTGTCTCGGGTAGGTGGAGTTCTGAAAATCACGGGGCTAGCAAAGTGTATCAAGAAAACACCCTCGGAAAGATGTCAAACCCTGAATATTTCTGCCTGGGAAAACGTAGTTACGAAGACCTATTATGACCAAGAACTTGTCTCTGCTGAAATCTTTCCCTGTTGATTAACTGAGATTCACATTTTGTTTCATCTTTTTTCTCTCCTTAATCAGGACCCTGAAATTTGTAAGGATTAAAAAAAACTCCTCTAGTTCATTGCAAATGAGACGACGAAGAGGAGTGGTGGTGGGTTAGTTAAACCCAGTTGTGTCCAGTTAGTGAAATTAAGACTCCGATGACTAATGACCAATGAACTATGACTAATTCACAAAGGAGTTAGGAGATTTGGGGAGGGTAAGGAGTAAGTAATCGACCTTGACAGACAACTGTCCAAAGCTGGACTCAAAATGTTCGACTAAGTCAAATAAAACATGTCACAAATGAATGAGTTCGATATTTATTCGTAATCAATCAATTCTGTTAAAACAGTATCACTGCCGTTCAGACATTTTTTTCTTGTGAGGTGAACGCTGTGCATGGTTCAAGATTCAAGGAGAGAGACCCATGGACATGTTTAGGTGGACTGCTGTCTGTCTGCCAAGACCAACGCTTAGCCGCTTGATAAGTTCTCCGCCGTTAGTCTCGGCGAGCCGTAACAAAGAATATGACTATACCGGAAGTTTTGTAGTCTCATGCCTCGTTTTAGTGGTAAAGAAATCGTCTGCCAGCAGTCCAGTAATACAAGTTCGTGGATAGACCTAAGGACAGCTCTGTCGGTACTTCCACTTTTGCACACACACATGCACGCCCGCACGCGAAGATGAGGGAGAGAGGCTGGCAGTACGGTAGAAGTCGTAGCGGGCTACGAACTCTTCCATGCTAAACTGTCTCTTGGTTGAAGCCCTTTGGCGAAAAGTGAATCATTTGGAGGTGAAGCTTTGTTCCCCCGTGCACACTTTGCGCACAGAAACAAATCAGCGTGTGGAAGAATCCAGGTTCAGCCGCGCATTTCAACAAATCTTTCCCCTTTCACGAGTCAGGTGCTGATAGACATAATGTGTTCACAAACAGCTCTGATGCTTTCACTATCCCACCATCGCATATTGTAATCACTGAAACACATAAGCCATGACACACACACGCAGACACACACGTGCACACACACACACAATCAATTCTCACAGGTGCACTTTGGCATAGGGCCAGTGGTAAGTGATTCCCCCGCCCCTACAAAAAACTTCAAGGAATTATTACACTTTTAACAGTCAATTAATGTAAATGTGTTCTTGTCATCAAACTGAGGCTGGGTACTTCACTTTCTTTTTGGCTGTGCATAGAGAGTAATTAGCGATCCAATAACCCTGTCAAGTCATGCGCAGTGGATATTTAGAGTGACAGTTTTTACACATCATCATTTAGTGCAGACTATCTCAGCGCCCCCTCCCCGTCCTCTCTCCCCGCCAGTGCTTGTGTCTTAGTGCACAGAATGGTAGCAACCAGGCTTGCTTGTGCTTTCACACACATACGCGCGCGCAGACACACACTCACACGCAGACACACATACATACACAGACACACATAGGCAGACGCACACACACACAGGCACACACACACGTACACACACACACACACACACACACACACGTACACACACACACTGACGTTTCTGAGCAAGAGGCGCTGTCAGGGGATGCAACCATTCCAAGACATCCTAGTCCGTCAGTGCTCTGTCTGTCGGTCGTCTGCAACAGATCCTTTTACAAGTTATTTCTTTCGTTTCAGTCGTGGAAACATGCGATTCCTTCAGGCACATGTTGATGTGTTTAATCACAATCACTGGTTTATTATTGTATCCTTCATCCAGTAATAATAGATAAGCTGCAGCTGCAATGTTTGAATGACTGTTACTTGAAGGCTTCCCACTCTCCAAAATACGGTAACATTACTTATGCAGACTCATTCTGTCACCATCTTTCCAGTGCATTCAACAACAGTTTCCATATCTGAGCTTGGGCTTTATAGACTGTATTTTCTGAGCAACTTGTAGCAGCCATGCTGTGGTCACCGGAACTGACGTCACTCACGGCTTTGGGTCAAAATGGAGATGTGAAGAGGCGAGCCCATTTCTATTTAATTTGTCGAGATTTCTGTTTTACTTTGCTATTTCATGTTTGAGTTATTAGTTACTGATATGAAAGGAGTCTTTAGAGGGTGATATGTGTCACTAATCAGGTAGGTCCTTAATGAATTCCCAAATCCATTTTTGAGTGGTATGCTATTTGTATGTCAGGTTCTCACAAAAGATTACCCAACTACTAGCCAATCCTTTTATTCCACTTATCAATTACCTCCATGTTATATTTAAAATGTTTTGTTAGTAACAATGCAAAGTTCCTTCCCCGCTAATTACCTAAATAAAGACATCCAGTGTAATCACATTCAGTGGCAGTGAAATTACCAAACATCAGTCTAGCATTCCATTAATTAATGAGACTTAATAACGATGCTTCTTCAATCGAGAATCAAGCTATTATGTAATCAATCGTTTTGTGAATTTTTTTTTAAAAATTACTACCTTCCATTCTATTGTTAGATGATTAGATAATGCTTAATCATCGTTCGTCACTGACAATAATGGGAAACAACAATATCGCCTGTGACTTGTTTATTATGTTTCAGTCTTCCTTCCCACTCCCCTTAATTAATGTGTGTGTTGGCCTTGAATGTGACAGTAAATGAAGCATTAGTGTGGTGGGGGGATGGTGGTGGTGGGAACAGAGATTGTGAAGGTGTGAGATTGCACAGTTTCGTGATGTCGCTGCTACACTCTCTCCATTGATCGTCAACATGTTTAGCTGCCCTCCGACTGGTGCTGGATTCCTCTGGTGGGATACTTTCATCATTAGGGCTAGAATACAAACAAGGAGTCGTTCATATGTGGTGTAAGTTATCGTACAGACATGTATTGCCGATAATAGCGGCTGAGTCATGCTTCCCGCCTTTTGCCATTTGACGCCGCGGGGTGCTGGTGACGTCAGCTGGGGACTAGTGGCAACAGTGTACATGCACGCGAAATAACAGTTATCTTCCATATTTTTATACTATAACTGTACTACACAACAGTAAGAGCAGCTTTTTATTCTGTTTGTCAATACAGTCGTCGTTAGAAATAGCAAAGGTAACGCGTTCTCCAAGTGATGCCCTGAAAGTCTGAAAGTAAGGTCAAAGGGCAGGAAGTAAGGTGATGCCGCCAACCGTGTCTAGTGGAGAGTGAGGTAAATAGTGCCGTGCGGCTCTCCTCAAAACCTCACCCCTTCTCTCTCTCTCACACACACAGATATCACACAAGTTTAAGTGAATTTTCCGATGATCATCGCAGAAAACATCTGGCCTTGGTTATTGAACCTCGGTACTACAACAGCTGGCGTTCAACACTCACAACAGCTACATTGCTGAAGGTCGGCCATGCAAATATTTCTCTGGAAATAAAACAAGACATTTATCGTTTAATTATAAGATGTAAATCTGTGATAAAAAATCGATTTACACTCTTTCAAATATATTTTGTCTTTATTTATGTTTTGCTATAAAATAATATAACTTCTTTTTGGCAACACAAAAGGCGGTGTTTGGAAACCTCTCGAGTTGTACCCTTCCTTACCTGACCCTCCGATGCCATCACGCTGCGAGACTTCCAGACTTTTTGTACTTTCTGAATGCCAGATGCATTTAGGATGCTGCACCCGAGTTTTGTGCCGTTAGGTCAACTTCTTGCCCCAATCAAGAAGCCATTAGAAGATCTCCTGGCCTCTCTACTTTCTGTTTTAATAATGGAGAAACCTGTCGCAGTGACTCGACATTTACAACATTGTTCATACTGTATGTCTTCGTGCGGTGGTCTGACTTTGCACTTTTCGTCGTCTACTTCTTCTTAACTTTCCTTTCTTTCTCATCTAGCACGGAGTAAAACATTCATTTCCCTCCCCCCCTCTCTCTCTCTCCTAGTTATGTTGTTCTATGTTAGTTTCTGGTCCTGTAGTTCTCTCTCTCTCCATACATAGTCTGTAGCACATATTGTTTCCTTTCTTTCTATATCATTTGTTTTCCTGCTCTGGGTTTCGCTCGACGACTGAGACCTTGATCAAATCCATGATTTGCGGACAGATGGACTATTGAGAAATTGATTCTTAGTAATTAAGAATGTAAAGCCACGCGTATAACAAATATTCATATCTAGTTCACTGATGATAAACATTTTTTTTTAATCGAAAGACAGGAATGGGGACACGGCTTCCGCTTGTCATGGGACAGTTCCTATCCCACCATCCCATAATGCACTTTAAAGATCTAGTAGGGTGTAATTTGTTTCTAATGACTCGGTAAACTTCAGTTCAAGACAATATTTTCACAAAGCATGGTGAATACCCACTTCTGTTCTCATTATACATGCCAAAAAACACACAGAAAACAGAAACTCATGAGGTCACGCTTGTACACGCTTGTTCCTAACAGGAACATGCCATCCCAAGTCTTCACACCCTGACCCACCGTAGTTACGAAGCGAGAGTAACTCGTTGCCCAGGGGCAAAATAGGGAACTCAAGGAAAAGCATTTTGTTTCAAAAGCTATGTCCAGCCCCGTGGGCGCTACTTCGTATTAGTTTGCCCAAGGACACCTTTGCCACCGCTTTACAACTACTGTTCCATGGGTGAAACAACATCTGCGGGCTCTGGCAATCTTTTTATGATTTTGGCAATTAGATACTCTCCATGTTTCCCTAGGGAAAGACTTACCCTCACTTCAAAACTACCGCCCGAGGGGTCTGTGTTGTTGACTTTTGTCTGTACATAATGATGTTTGCAGGGGGGCATCTCGAGAATCGAATCCAGATTTGGGGATATAGTTTCATGCATTTAGTTAGTAAAAAAAAATGCACCCTACGAGCTCTTTAAAGCTCGTCATGGGGATGTGGCGGTGGCCAGGAAAATTAATCACGTGCGCGAGGAGTAGCGGCGTCCATGGCCGCGCGCTGACAGCTTGCAGTTAGTTACACGGCACGGTCATTAGCGCCGGCTAATCAGTCAAGCGTGATCATAAGCGGTGGCCAGTAGCGGGGGGAGGTGGGTGGGGCCGAGGCTGATGGGGTTGGGGGACTGGTAGGGGTGGAACAACGGAATGAAATTTTGCGCTAAAAAAAGTCTTACCTGTAATTGTTAGCCGACACAGACGTAGTGCAAAGCCTTGGTGATAGTCTGTAACCGTATGCTCATGAGTAACAAACGCGCGTGCACACATACACATGTACTTAGTTTATGTCACGGTGACCTGTGCTGATTTCCTAATTATGTAACTCGTGGTAACAACAACAAAAAAAGTTGATGTAAAGCACACGCACACACAGACACACCCCGAAACAGTAGATGAAATTCACGTGGGTCACGCGAGTGCGGTGGGTAGATGTAGTCTGGATTCTAATTCTCGTACAAATAGTGTGGCCTTCCCTCACTCCTCGATGTCAGTAAGCTAGGACAGCAACGCCCTCTAGTGTCAGTCCTGCTCAACTAATTGTGGTGGGGAAAGTGGAGAGGCCTGTGGTTAGACCAACGGTGTCGCTACCCAAAGACAAACAAATGCTTACCTACCCATGTCACGTAGCCCACACTTGCTTAGCGCTACCCAGGTCACGTGACCCACTTCCCCAGCTGACCTCGCCATAAAACGGGTACTTGAAGGGTTAATTAATGAAGATAAGGCAGCAAGGCAGGGTTCTCTCGGGATGTAAAAGTCTTTTAAAGTTTTTGGAGAATTGACGAAGTTTTTCAAGTTGGTGGATGTGTGTGAAAACTGAGAAGAGGCTGGGAAAGTTCGTACATTTCAAACATGGAAGAAATGTAAGCAAACGAACAGCCAAACTATAAGCTACAAGTACAATTCTGTCAACAAAACCCTCCCACCCCTAGTGTCCGGGAAAAGAGCATACAGCTAAAACCATCTAGGTTTGTGTTCTCCCAGTTCGTGTCGTCTGCCATTGGGTACAAGAGTATCTCCCCTTGCCGGAAGTCACTTTTTTTTAATTTTCTGTCGGCTCCGCAACGAGAAGTTGCTGGATCGTACGATGGACGATCTTTGGCGGCAAAACAGTCAAGCTACTGGCAGTCTGAACATGTCACAGACAAGCATAACATGTGTGCAGTCAGCTCACTCATGTCATCATCGTGAACATAAAGTGACATTGTGTCAGTGGCGACATAGGCTTATGATACTATTTTTAATTTCGGAAAGCGTTGTCTCCCTTTCGTGTTGTTCATAGTGTTGCCTCGCTGATTCCACAGCAGCTACGAATTTAGATGGCTAGAAATTTTCTTTAACCAAAACTTCGATTGTTCGTATTTTTAATGAGTGACAAATTTGATAAACTAAAAGAAAAGATTAAGCGATGATGATGATTATGAAATTATATAGAAGCATGCGCTCATCATTTGACACAGATTAGGTCAATGTTAAGAAGAAACGAAAGGACAGGCGTTCTCCCTATTTTTTTTTTAACAGTAAATGCTAGAACTCTCCACGTGACCGTAAAATGACGGGGCTAGCTTAGGAGACTTGTAAAGCTGACTGATCCCTTGGAACAGCTTGAGTACAAGGCGCTAGAGTGATCGAACGTCATTTGGAGGGCGTGAGTCGCTGAGTCCCAAGATGCCGCGCGACGTCGCCTGAAAAGCCGAGCGGAGCGGCATGGCGAGAACAAAGAGATCGTAATAGAGAGTTTGCTGGTAGGGCATGGCGCGGGGACTGTGGAGTCAGACAGTACCAGCTGCTGAAGGAAGTTGGGGGGGTTAGATGAGTTGGTGAGGCAAGAAAATTAGTAATCAGGAGCACAGTCGTCCATTTCATGACCGTCGTGGGTCAGTAACAGGTCATGATGTCATCGATAATAGTTCTCGGATAAAGCACGTTTAGCTGGTGTCATCAGATGACCTCCATGTTAAAGTGTGACGACAGTCAGTGTGAGATATACATCCCTCACTTGAGTGACGGGTATCCAGCAAATGCAATGTCCAGTAAAACTGTTGGTTAATTACTAACAAACAGAGGCAGAAAACACAGAGTTCCTGGCATCAACAAAGGAGGTGAGAGGAAAGGGAGCCACGTTGGCAATGGACAGCTTGTCTAAGCATAATCTGGAGAGTGGATTTCATCGCAAGAAGCACAAAAGACACAGACAACAGCTGTTTGTGTGGCGACACAAGTAGTAGTTAAGATGGCGGGGCGATTTTATGTCCATTCGCATCACGTTCTTACGGAGACAGCTGGGACCAGATGCTGGCGAAGCATTACCATGCTGATTCACTTCTTCCTGCACAGACTGACATTTGTAGGCTTACATCTCTAGAACGGATGGAGCCTATTTGCTCATATTTTGGAAAATAATATTAGGCATTGAGCGCGACCCACGTGAAAAAAAATATACATTGAGCCCTTGTGAGCCTTTAAAGGACCACTGTCACAGTTGTCTCTGCGTTTGTTCTATCTCGACTTGATTATTGTAAATCCTTGCTTGCAGGGTGTCCTGCATACCTTCTTCATAAATTCCAGAAAGCCCACAACTCCGCTGCGCGTCTGGTGCTTAGAGGTAGAATAGGACCTTGTCGCTCCCCTTCTTCGTTTTCTGGACTCGCTACGAAAGTTCTCGCATTCAACCGTCTTTGCTGTGCTTTAATTTGTTTGCAGGTTCATGCGCTATTTCTCTGAACTTCTCTTGCCCTAAATCCCAGCCACACTATTCTGCTTTTCGTCTGATGACTGTACTCTGTCCTTGTCACCATTCAAACTACATGTGGTCGCCAGATTTTTTTAGTTACTGTAGTACAAAACAGTGGAACTCTCCTTCCTTCCTTATCTGCCATCTACAAACCATCGAATCCTTTTCAATGTACTAAAAACACATGTTTCACGAGCGTTACTCCTTAGATTAATCAACATAGTTGCCAATAGTTGTGATTATAGTCAATTTACTAGTCTGCCTTCTTATCTTCTGCATATTATGACCCTCTCCATCTTTGCTCTTTGTTCCTTGATTCTGTTTTGTGTCTTCTATGTTTATCTTTTCTAATTGTCTGGAAAGGTTTTTTTTCTTCTTCCATCCTTCTTATTTTGTCCTTGCCTCGTACCTGTCTTAAGAGCTGAGACCTTTCTCCTTCGTGAGCGTGATTATGCGAGATATAAGTCACACGTTTATTATTGTCATTACAGTAACTGGATAGAGAAAAGACCTGGTGTTAGATTCACGTACACCAACCTCCCTTCCCCCTCCCTTCCTCGCTCCAATGCCATCGATCTCCAGCGCTCGCCAGCCTGTTTGTCCTACGACCTGCTTCCCCCCATCGTGCAGACTTCTGTCCACAGCTGACCCATTCATTCCTTGCACGAGGTCAGCGAAGTCAGGGGCAGCAGACATGCGCAGTGGAGAAAGGGTCAACTGCACAGGATGTGTCCGAGACGGTCCATGGAGCCTGGAACCCCTCACACCCACTCTCACACCCACTCCCCTCCCTTACGAGAAAGGTTCAGACCTAAAACTCTTTGCCGACAGCAACTGGACGGAGCGGAGGAGTTGATGGACAGGCAACCCAACCTCAACGGAGGGACACGCGCGCGCACACTTACACACAGACAATGCTCGGCACATTTCAGGAACTGCTATTTTCCCACGTCTCCGACTTGGCATTTGACAAAAATTGAAGAAGAAAAGCAGCTCAAATCACCGTGATCTATTTCCCCGTGATCTAACGACCCTAAGTAAGTTTTAAATCGGAGTTGGCGTGAGTGCTTCAAAGTCGTGATTTGCAATTTTCTGTCTCCCTGTGGAGGCGCACACACAGCCCTCGCCATTTAAGGACAATCGCCTCACGGTGAAAGAGAGAGAGTCCTCCCTGACTCCCTGTCATCCGGGCTCTCGTGGGCGCGTGTCCTAGTGTTTTGTCGTGTTTCCGATTTTTACACAGCGAAGATAATGCTTGGAAGTGCTCGGTGACAGGCGTACATACAGGGTTAAAAAAAAAGATCTCGTGCTGTTAAAGATTTCTTTCCTGTTCTTTTAAAGACGACACTTAAATGTGAAACTTCCACGTGAAGACTGACGAAAGCTCTGACTGTGCTGACGATGATGAGGAGAAGATGAGGTAGCCAAATTGTCAAAATACCGGATGGGGAGGACATGTGTGTGTGCTTCTGTGTGGGAGGTAGTTGTAGGTTTACGCGTGTACACGTGTCTTATTGTAGTGAGTTGTGGTGGGTAGTGTATTGTTTGTGTACATGTGTACAATGGTGTCTTGTGTCTGACGTCTTGTGTGCGTCATTTGTTTCACGTCACTTTGAGCTGGGGGGGGGGGAAGACGTCATTTATAACAGAAAGACGTCACATATAAGAGAAAGACGTCATACACAAGAGAAAGACGTCATACATAAGAGAAAGACGTCATATAATAAAAGAAAGACGTCGCTCTGACAATGGCCAAGTGAGCGGGATAACACGACGGTCTTCTCCGCCATCTTGTTTGTGACTCTCTCAGTGACATTCCTCAGAGCTTGTGCCTCTTCTATTCGATTCACCTACAAATCTCTTCATCCTCATCGTCATCTGAAGGGGGCTCGTCGACCGTTGTGTTGTGTAGGTGTAATACGAAGTGCACGTTTGTTATATTATACTTATCTAACTTGAAATCTCCTCGCTAATTTTGTCAAAAACTGTTTTCATGCAGATTCTGCTTTTTTAACTTTTAAAATCACGTTTCCCGTATTTCCAAGCTCTTCCACCGATTGAGCGACAAGAAGAATAAAGGGACTGAAATTACAGTCCTGCGCTGCTTCTCTCTGTACGCGGGATTTGGTTCTGCTTATTTCTCGTTCGTCCATAAGACCACGTTCTTGCAGGAAAGCCAGACCAGTGTCTTAGACAGGCCCTGACAAGATCAGCAGCAGCTGGAGCCCGCTCGAGTCCGCGACAAGCCGTGCAAAGCCACGCGAATCCACGTGAATCCACGCAGATTCTCGTGGACAGAGCGAGACAGAGCCGTGATGGGAATCCTACTCTCGCTATTATCTTCACTACTCACCTTAACGTGGTTTTGTTTCAGAAAAGTATTTCATCGCCTAAAGCTGGCGAAGATGACCAGGCCTTCCAAATCCGACGAATGTCGCGTAATTGAGTTGCAACTCTGTCCGTAGTACAGGTGACAAAAACCAGAACAAAGAAATAACTGTTAGATGAGAAGACACTGCGCGTTCTTCCTTCCAGGTTTTGCCTCGTCTTCCTATCCTGACAAATCTTTTTGCGCAAAGAATGAATAGGGGCGAGGAAGACAAATGTTTGTGAGCTTGTTTCCCTGCCGATAAGTAATGCCTTCATCACAAAAGTAATCCTTAACCTAGAGGTACCCTTAAGAAGTGTTGAAGGTAAAACGTACGGCGAGCAGAAACGCTTTTTGGGAGGAGAAAGACCCGCGCAAAGACTCAAGAAAATGGAAAAGTCATGAACAGAAAATGATAATCAATCTTACAGGTAACAGAACACAGTAATAAATAAAACAAAAATCGTCTTGAATGTAGAGATGGAAGTGTAGTTAAGTCTCACCTTGCGACCACCAGAAATGTTGAGAGAAGAGTTCTGTCCCTTCGCCTACCAGGTTGAAGGGATCGGCTCTCCGTGATATTGTTTATATTTTGTGCTTCAAGCTTCGATTTGGATAAAAAATATTGGACCTTCAGGTTGACATATCCTTCTGCTACGTTTTCTTCCTCTTCTGGTTTGCAACAGCACTGTATATAATGTTATTGTGAAGTGGGAACTGTTTGGGTCTATAGGCTGGATTCCATTCCGCCCGCTTCACTCGATTCGACAGCAACCTTGAGCTACATTGAGTAAACTGAAGTCATGATCACCATCTTGCAGTTTCATATGATAACATTTTTCCATATTCTCAAGATTACTCAAGTATCTTCTCAGTATTCTCCTGATGTCGTGACCGTTACATCTACAGTCATCGCCCTTTACTGCCAGAACGCAGCGAGTCCTCGCGTTGTTCTTCCTTCTACATCTTTGTTATTATTTTGTTAACTTGTTCTACATCTTTGTTACTATTTTATCATTTTATTCTACATCTTTGTTACTTTTTGTTAGCTTGTTCAGCGCAATAAGTTCGCCATTGGCTGATATATTGATCTTTATAAATTCCCACTTATTATTATTATTAACAACCTTTCCCATAATGCCAGTCCTTTTTCCCACCCTCCCTCTCAACTCTTGTTCTTGTTATTTGGTTCCTCTTTGTGTTTTCTGTATTTGATTTTATTCTTTGTTCGGTACGGTTGTTTATTCTTTTATAGCTCATATGCTATTTGTTTGTTTTCCCGTCCCTCGTATGCTGTCCGTGTTTCGTTCTTGTTCTTAGGTGCTAAGAGCATGCTCCTTAGGAGTGTGAGTATGCGCTTTACAAACATTGCAGCATTATTATTTTTATTTATTTATTTTTAATACACCATACATGATCACATGCGACAAAGAAGAAAGTCTCGCTGATACTATTTTAGAAATCTTTTAAACCGACCTCAGGTTGCCACTGGTGACCAGCACAGGTCGGCCAGACGGTACTTTTCTGCTCCCTCCCTCACCAAAATGCGGTGTGTCGCAATATATGCCATCAAGCGACACAACCAGTCCAAGCTCTGGCCTGCAGCCGATGACTTCTGAGAGTCAAGGCAGTGGGACAGGTCTGACGCAGGTGGCGTGCATCCTCCTCACCCTAATTCCTCTCACCTCGCATCGGGTGACTCAAGTACATAAAACAATATTACAAAGGTCACATCAAGTTTTACTGACCTTTACATTTAACCATCGGAGCTCTCCTGCTCTTTCGTCTTCCGAATGACAGAGAAGATAATTGTAAGCCCCATGACATGTGAAAAATAAGTTCAAGATAGAGGGCAGCAGGAGGACTGTCTTCTTTAGTTTACTGCTCGGATTGATATTACTCTTCTGTTTTTATATATAGTATGTAATTGTAATTTCTCTGGGAATTTACAGTAAAACTCTTCAGATGACGGCGGTCTTTATTCCAGTTTTAGTCTTGTTCACTGATTTAGGGGGCACCTTTTCTAAGTTTTTATTTGTTTGTTTGTTTGTTTGTTTGTTTGTTTGTTTGTTTGTTTGTTTGTTTGTTGGTTGGTTGGTTTGTTGGTTGGTTGGTTGGTTGTTTTTTTTTTTTGGTTTGGTTTGGTTTTTGTTTTTTTTTACCTTTTCGCTTCGGAGGAGACAGGAGCAGAGATGTAGCGACAACAGTCACACACGTTGAGGAGGACCGAGAGGCGAGGTCGATGAGGGATGTCAGCTTTCGATCTCAAAGTAAGATATTCAGACTGTAGAAGTAAATATTTAGATGAAAGCAAGAGGGTATTTGTGTTTGTTATGGATTTGCAGTAAAATTAATAAAATATTGTTGTAGTTACATGGGCATCTCGCTATCAGACATAAGCGGGTGTCCCCCTTACCCGTTATGCTGGGAGTCACTTGCCTTCTACAAACGGCTAAGGGGGACACCTTTTATGTCTGGCAGCGAAATGACCAACTACACTCTTTTATTCTTTCTTTCTCTGTAATGGAGGTACGTCTGTCCGGTACGACAGGTCCAGTGGTGCCGAGATATTCTGCGAGGTGGACATCGGAGGAGCTAATCCGTGCTGGGGCTTTCCCGTTATAATCATCGCAATCTCATAAACCCTCATCCATTTCTCGTCAGATTTTCTAGAGCGTTCCTTAACTGAACAAATGAGAAAGGAACATGTGGGGCCAGGGTCAGACAAGAACGGGCAAGACCAAATTATTACTTGCCAAAGAAAGGGAAGAGTGACACGAGAGACAAAGGAAATAGGCCTGTATACTGCAATCGGAAAACCAAAAAC
>SRHC01002271.1:0-15259 GCA_004794325.1 Pomacea maculata
AATGAGGCTTTTACAAGCCGCCCCCTTCTGGCCAAACACAAGAAGAATGGTGTCTTTCGGAGTGAGTGGGGGAGGAATAGCCTCCTCTGACCTGTAGGTTACTGAGGTCATGTGCTTGATTGGCCTGGGGCACCGCGTTAAACGTGGTTACCTCGAGGGTACAACGCACAAAAGTATTCTGCACCGAGAGAGACTTGGTTTTGGTTTCCAATCTTTTATATTTATTTGTTGTTTGTGTAAGTCTGGTTTATTTTCTGATCCACTTTATGTGGTTTTTGTCTACTTCAGATCTTCTGTACCGATCGACAATCCGACAAGATGAGACCATCACTGACGTGGAAGTGTTGGACACTTGTACCAAGGTAATGCTGACAGCTGAGCTTGTGACGTACTTATTGACGAGTTACAAAGGTAATGCGTCAGACAGCTGAGCTTGTGACGTACTTATTGACGAGTTACAAAGGTAATGTTGACAGCTGAGCTTGTGACGTACTTATTGACGAGTTACAAAGGTAATGTTGACAGCTGAGCTTGTGACGTACTTATTGACGAGTTACAAAGGTAATGCCGACAGCTGAGCTTGTGACGTACTCATTGACGAGTTACAAAGGTAATGCTGACAGCTGAGCTCGTGACGTACTTATTGACGAGTTACAAAGGTAATGCTGACAGCTGAGCTTGTGACGTACTTATTGACGAGTTACAAAGGTAATGTTGACAGCTGAGCTTGTGACGTACTTATTGTCGAGTTACAAAGGTAATGCTGACAGCTGAGCTTGTGACGTACTTATTGACGAGTTACAAAGGTAATGCCGACAGCTGAGCTTGTGACGTACTTATTGACGAGTTACAAAGGTAATGCCGACAGCTGAGCTTTCTGTGACGTACAAAGGTAATGCTGACAAATAAGCGTGTGATGTACAGATTGGCATATCTCATCAACAGCTCGTCTCGTTAGCTACCTTTGTAAATAATCATCATCACAGCTGCATAAATTGTCTTGGCATCTTTCTTTTTCTCTTCTCTGCTTTAAAATGTTCTTTGTTCATAGACGTTTCTTTTTCCTTTTTATTATCGTTTATTTTTGGCATTTCTTTCCCATCGCTCCTTTTTTCCCCTCGAATTTTTCAGCAGCTTCTAAAACTTATTCAACTATTCTCGACTGTGATTTTTTTTTTTTTAAAGAACTCAAACGGCAGTTTGGACGAGAGCCGCATCAGCTGGGCAGACGCCTTCGTCATCGTCTACAGCATCTGCAACCGCCGCTCTTTCTACACGGCACGAGCGCTGATCGACAGCATCAACAAGTCGCGGGCCTCCGCCTACGTCCCCGTGCTGTTGCTAGGCAACATGACCGATCTTGAGCATCGACGCGAGGTGGGCGTGGAGGAGGGTCACGAGGTGGCGCTGGAGTATGGCTGCCAGTACTACGAGGTGTCCGCCGCCGAGAGCGCCCTCAGTGTCAGCATCGCCTTCCAGGCCTTCCTGCGGGAGGCTCGCATCGTCCAGCAGCAAAGGACGACCTTGTTCAAGCGTCGGAGGAGCTCTCTGGGGTCCGTCAGCAAGAAGCTGGGCGCCATGTTCGGCAAAAGCAGCAGCAGCAAGGACTCCAGCGGCGATGCGGACAAAAAGAAACAGACGACAGACTCGGCGGAGAAGAAGTCGTAGCTGTCATGGTTTCGGTAGATATGTTTACATTCAGCAGCTCACGATACAACCAATAGGCAGCTACGGCGCCCTGTTTCAGGTAGTCACAAGGATGCAACGAAAAATGCATTTATGGCGGCTTCGATGACGTCATCAATACTGTCTCCGTTACACACCAGCTTCTTGCCTGTAGATGATCATTGTATGATCTCATAGTGAAAGCTCGTTCTTTTTAATGCTAGCTGACAGTGTAAATTTATTACAAAAATACTTTTTATTTTGAAGGTTAATTTTTGTTTTATTTTGGTTTTTTTTATTTTCGTGCAGTCCGGCTAAGCCCATCATACAACTGTTTTCATTAAAAATTTTACCTGGGCACGAAGCTCGTGACTGTGTCTGACATTTACCGCAAGAAGCATTCTCTTCCTAGTTTCATCAAGAGCTTTGATGTTGTAGACGTGTTATCAAAGGGGAAGTAATTTGTCATGTCAAGGGTTAAGCTGACTTGACATTCCGAGTTGTTTCAGGATTCTCTGCTGGAGACACCTTTAGCAATATATCAGCAGTGTAGCTAGCAAAATTTCGGTTGAAGCAGCGTAGGTAATCTTCCCTTGTGGCAGGAAAAGCTGTCTGATTATCCAGGACTTGAAGTCGTGTGTCAAGGACATGTGCCATATTTGTTCCTAGCTTTTTCTTTGTTTATTTTTGTTTTACACCTTGCATTGAACCCCCCCTTTTTTTTCTTTTTTGCCATCGAATTTGTTTCAATGTGATGTCTCTTCTTCCCATATCAAACATCCCTTTCCAAAGACATAAAGTTCTTTTATCTGTCTTTAAATGTCATTCCATTCTGTGATGAACTTTTTTAAACGATCATGAAGCCCGTTGGATCTCAAAATTAAAAAGAAAAGGTTTGTTGGATCCACTAGAAAATTTTCGCTCTGTAACAATCACCTAGTAATAAACAGAATTTCACACAAGTGTTACTGTTTATGTGTTGTATATATTCTGATTGCGACTCTTTGCTGTATGTTCTGATTGTATTTATTCCTCATTTCATTTGTATTGAAAATCGCCAACAATATATTTTTGGTTATTTAGGGGGGAAAAAACACGGTATAATAGTACAATATACCGGTCGTAATATGTTCTATATTCATCTTCTTCTATGTTCTGTTTGAGATAACATTTTCTAACATATTTATTCCAAAATTGCTAACAAGTTATCCTAAAGTAATACCAGTCTGTAGTAAACAGCATGAATACTCTCCCCAACCTCGAAAAAAACTGGTCGACTTCGTGGGGCGAGGTGGAATGTCACTAGACCCTGTCATTGGTGTTACTATATGTCACACATCTCTGACACATAAAAATCTGGCAAAGAACATTTTTCACCTGCGGAGACTTATTTCAACAGTGAGTGGAGAAATTGTCGTCTCTTTGCACCACTACTTTCATCGTCTCACCAAGTTTACTAAATCGCTCTAGCTGATGGCAGAAATGGTTGTTAGCAGCAGTAGTTGTAGGGGTGGTTACGGTGATTTCAAAAAATACACCAATACATATATACATACGATGATAATAGTCTTGGTAATAATGTCAGAATAATTCGATAAAGTTTTTCGTTCTTCAATTACAGATAACTTCACCTTAACCACCGATCAGGTTTATTGGCCAAGTTTTTGTCCCGCTTAGCCACTTTGCTGTGACAGATGAAACTGAGAAAGTCTGTTGTGGGATTGTGAGTCACAGATGTTGGACTGTGGGGATGTGCTTGTGGCACAGAGCCCAGCCTGTGTAACAAAATGTCTACTTTTCTCATTAGACTTCGCAAAGCTGTCGAAGTTTGCCTGTAAGATGCCACTTCTCAAAAGAAATGGTTAGTTCCTCTTTATATGAACACCCACAATCCCCTGCTGTACTGGGCACGCGCCTTTATTTACTGCCTAGCTATTGTAGGGACAGCAGCAGGATGCTGGCACACTCTCCTTCAGTGCTTCAAGGACTGCATGAAGAAGGCATAGATTAAAGAGTTTTCTAAACTTTAGTTCATACTGTTTCTTAATTCATTTGCGACTCTTTAGTAAATAAAAAATAAGCACGGAAGACTAATTGTAGAAATTATCAATCCATCGATCGCGCTATTAATCAGTTTATCATTCTTCAACTTCTCATTATTATCTTTAGCTCTTTCTGTCTTTCCTTCAATCCCTTTTTCTCATTAGTGACTTTTCGGTTGTACCTTTCATGGCTGCTAAGTCTGTCTTAGCCATTACGCCTTCTTCGAGAATCACGTGAGGGCCGATGGGGAATATCTGCTAATGCTGTTTACATACACACACCGCTGCGGCGAGGGTTTAGACCTGCTACCACAGTAAATAGTGTTAGAGCCGGCAAACACTGATTGGCTGTGTCAACACGGCTGAAGCTTGACCTCCATTTGCTCTTCTGCAGACTGGCTGGCTGGCTGGACGGCTGCATGGCTCGGCACAGCGGCTCGTAAACATGTCCCTTACCTATTATCACCATTCACTTGGAAAATCTTGCGGCTGTTTTATTTTGTACAGTAAGCTTACTGCTGCACTAGGGAAGTGTTAGAATTAATAACAGATGTTACAGGCAATAACAAGCTAACAGGTTAGTTGCACTCAAAGAACCACTTCTCTTGGTTGCTGACTTATTTGAAAGTACTTCCACCAAGTGGTGATAAGTGGTGATAACGCATCGTGAGAGATACGGGCAACAAAGAAGGAAAGGAAGGACTGGAGGAGTAGCTAGAGAAAACAACTGACGAACACCCTGTAGACAGGGTCGTATTCAGGGAAAAGAATATGCCCCCAGCAACGAGATCTGAAGCCATGACTTCGAAGAGAAATAAAAAAACGAACACGATATAAATTTATTTCGTGAGGTAACAGTGGGAAAAGCTGGCAAGGGAGGCAACACGTAACACATCACGATTCCAAACAGTCCTTTCCGAGCTGTATTATTTCCCTTTACTTTAAAAAAAAAAAAAAACTCTGCGATGTTCAGTGTTTGTTCAAGTGAGGTTGGGACTATAGTGCTGAGCTCCCTCTCTTGAGCATAAATGGTAGCTGATGAATCACTGAAGGTAAAAGTGTACAAAGTTCTCCACCTTATACATGCAGTACTGTGGGCAAGGTGAGCCACTTACAGTTTAGTCGCTCTACGGTCACAAATTGAGGCGATCTTCACCTCCAACTTTTTTATCTTATTAACCCCTTCTTACTGACTGACCAGCTGGTAGCCGCTCATGTTTTGTGATTTGTTGAACCAGTCAGCAGGCGATATAGAACGACAGAGGAAAGGATCACAGTATGTTTAGTATCGAAGGGTTTTGATTCACACTCACGATCATACTTGTAAGAACATTCCAGAAATTTTGTTCACAAATATTGAAATCACTGGACACACTGGACTGTAAACATAAAACCCGCTTACGCTATAATGTGTGTGCTCACTAGTCCCACTAGACAGCAACCCTGATCTTTGTACATATTCTAATTCTGGAGGCAGCGGGTTTTCCCGCCGAGCTATTTCTGTCAGCAGCATCCGTTGACCTTTTTCTCCCTCACAGTGTGACTGCGTACGGGTGTGCAAGAAAATCCACGAGTAAAAGCAGATTCGTGCACAAGCACACGTACACTCACTTGCCCCTATCCTCCTGACCACAGACACATACAGACTTTGCTTACAGACAGGTTTACAAAGTCATTAGCTGTTGTGTACAAACCTAGGGTCAAGGCCGATCGACATGCCCTGACACGAGACTGAGACGCACTTTGTGCATTCATCACACTGTTGTCACGTGCGATTGTATTCAACACGCGGAAGAGAACGGAAATTCAATCAGGTAAGTGTCTTGATTACTCGAGTAAATACAGATCAAAACAGTAATTAGCCTCTGCCTCCCACGTGCTAATAAAAGTCATGTGACTAACTGTCGTCGTGTTGCATCACTGTATCTAACCATTAGTCCGACCTCTGATCGGGACTAATTTAAGTTCTGTTTCAGTCGAGGTAAAGAAAAATAAGTGTCGAGCACAAGGACAGAAGAGTCAGTATGTTAAACACCTGCTAAAACACACGTGTAGTGTGCTGACATAACTAGTGACACATAGGTGTGCAGTGACTTCAGTGACTGATTTAGAAACACGATGTCATCCTCAACGATCAGCGCGATGTGAGAATGTTTTCAAAGGAGGAAGTCCTAAAATTCCAAGCCACAAGGAAGTGTTTATCTCAATATTAATATATCCAATAGCAAAGTCACTGTCAACTAGAGTGACTTTATCTACTTTCTGGCAAGCTCTTGAGATAAATGGATTAAAAAAAGAGCAACATGAAACGTGAATGTCTTACTTTTTTATTTTAACCAAGTAATTTTTAAACTCACTCTCCCTCTCTTTGTGTGTGTGTTTGCAGGGAACATGGAGAGTCAAGAGGATGTAAGATCCAATGTACCTGACCCGATGACGTATTGGCGCCAGAGACTAGACGAATGGTACCCTGACCGTTATTCTCAGGTGTATGTTCTGCCACCTATGCACTTCCGCAAAGTTCCCTACTCGTTAACGACTGTGTGCGATCAGCCAGCTCTCCTTGTGCAACCTCAGGGTCAGGAACAAATCCAGTTACCCTCTGCAGAGGTTCCTTCAGCGCCGATTTCGTCGTCAAACGACCCCATCGCCGACGCCACTACCACCCCAGGGTCGAGCCGCATGTGGTCCGAACTTCCGGAAGTGCAGTCTCAGCTCAAGAAAGTCCAGGCATCCGACATCGTGGACGACGAATGTCAGCAGCGTGTTCTGTACTGCCTGCAGCAATTTGGGAAGCAGCAAAGTGAAGCCATGTTCATCCTCTCGCAGCTCAACTTCTCGGACTACCTCAACGAACCGTCGTACGCGGCGACGGCGAAGCAGATGCCTCAGCTGCGCTACCCGCGGCCCATCACCCTGGGTAGACAGTATAAGAAAGGTGAGTTCGACATTCTACTCATTCACCGCCACTACGGGATACTGGTGGGAGAGGTCAAGTCTGTCGGTCACGACCCAGCGTACAGGTCAGACGACCATGTGAGTAAGAAGGCTGAACAGGCAGTCCAGCAGATGGTGAGATCTGCGAGTGTCCTTAAGCACCTGGTGAAGGATCTGACTACAGTGTGTGAGATACCTGTCCGCACAACGCTCATTCTGCCTTTTATCCAAAGGAGTCAGCTGCACCAGGTGTTACAACGTTACCCCAAGGTGGGAAAGGTACGTGCAACCAAACTAGGAATAGATAATCTGCCAAAAATAACATGCTGCAAATTATAGCTAAATAACAATAATAACAAAAATAAACACAGATGAAGCTTTCCATAAACCTTCTTCACAGTCTGAAGAGCATGTCATGCTTTCTAATACATCGGGTACTCGTTGCTGCAGAGTAGGGTGAGCTTGGGGAGTTGATCACACTATAACTACCCGGGGACACTACCTTTCCCACAAATATATAATTAAAATAAATAAACTTACTACTAAATTTATTAACAAAATAAATAACTTTATTACCCGTTATTAAACGAAAGTTTAGTCGCTGAATACCTTACTCTCATAAAAGTCCTGACCTAACAAAGACCTCAGATTTTTTGAAAGATTAGTAAATGTTTTTTGTGTTTAATTAGAATTGTTGTTGACTTATTGTCTTGTTGTTTCTGTTCACAGGACCTTTCTAAGAGTCTAGGTCTCAGTGTGCCTGACGACTCTCGTGCAGCTAGTCTCTGTCTTTGCGCAGATGAGTTACAGGACAGTAGCCCGGGCACCTGGGAACCATCTAGACTGGAGAGATGGTGGAGAGCCAGGATGGAGCCGACTGCTGGAGAGAACATAAGTGATTCAACTTACGATGACATCCTGGCCAGGCAAGCTTGACAAATCTCTCTTCCTACTGACTCATCCACGCCCTAAATAGTCATTATGTTTGAGATTGTGTTAGAGTTGTGATTGTTTCCTGATAAAAGTGCAGGGACGCAAAGTTAGCCACAGTATATGTTAAGATGATGATGATGGTGATGATGATGATGTGTCACTTGCAGGTTCTGTGGTCCGGCCACAACAGTGAGCGTGTACTGTATCAGCCCGCCGAGGCTGGAGGTGAGGACGCTAGCGGAAGCTCTGTCGGAGGCTGGGGACCGACTATCACGACTCGTCCTCACTCCACAGCAGGTGGCGCTGCTCGCGAGCCCCGAGCCCAGGGTCTTTGTAACAGGCCCTCCAGGCACGGGCAAGTCGATTGTCCTGGTGCTGAAGGGCGTGCAGTGGCTCAAGGAGGGCGAGGACGTTCACGTGGTCAGCACCTTTTCCAACAGCCTGGCCGTCTCGAGCCTGATTCACCGCCAGATGTCGCTCACCATCAAGGCCAGCGCGGAGCAGGCTGTGGGGCAGCCCCATCTCCACAACTTTCAATTCTTTGAAGACGAGGGCCAGGTAGAGATGGCTGTGGAGACGATGGTGGCGGCAGGTGAGAAACAACGAGTCAACATCCTCGTGGACGAGTATGAGAACGGCGAACAGTGAGTAAAAAAATTTCATCAGTCCTCTTGAAGCTTCTTCATCTTCTATCTCTTTCTCTCGATTCTGCTCTCTCTCTCTTTCTCACGTGGAACCTTTCCTATTGTGCCAGCGACCTGTCCAAGCGGTGGCACAGGTTTGTGTCGGAAGTCTGCAATCGCCTCGGGAACGTTCGTCTGTGGATCGCCTCGTCCAAGGGCACCAATCTTCCACCGGAACTTCACAAAGAAACACTAACAGTGCCGCTCAGGTCGGCCCCAAGCGTGGTCGCGGAGGTGGACAAGGGAGTTCGTGCGCTCTCGAACATTCCCGACTACACCTGCGCCGGCATCCCAGCTCCACTCGACGGCCCGCAAGTCATTCGACTACATCACCAAGGCCCTGACCACCTAGAAGCTAATATTGTGGAATGTGAACAGTGCGGGAGGAACATAGCAACAGAGCTGCAGCAGCTGAAAGTTGGAGCAGGACAAGGTAAAGCTTCATCAACATTACCGGATTTTTTTATTTCAAAATTTAAACTTGTGCAATACCGTTCAGTCTCTATAGTTTTCTTTGTACTTATTAGATTCATTAATTTTTGTTTGTTTTATTTTTTTTAAATTCAGATAACGTGAGTCCTGTTCAAAAGAGACCGGCGCCATTACGGTATTGCGACGTCTTCATCCTTGTCCACAGCTACGATCTGCTCGGCACATCTCCCGACGATTCGAGTGGGAATGTTAACGGCCTTGTTCGGGGATTGAGGGATGCTGGGATACCTGTCCGAGTGGTTCGAGATAGGAGTCGTGGCGTGGACGGGTGGGACTGTGATGTAAGAGACACATCTGTGGCCCGGACTGACATGGTGACCGTGTCGGACTGGGGAGACGTGGTGGGCATGGAGAGAAAGGTCGTCGTGTGGTTGCCGGGGAGAATCCCTGGTGACGACGACAAACTCAGCGACGAGCATCTGGACAGGATCGGGAGATTATGGGCAATGTCTCGCTGTATAGTGCAACTAATTCTAGTAGATATACCTACAAACAGTGAATGACGAAAACAATAGTACAATCTTGGTCTTCAATATTTTGTCGGATCCTATAAGCTTACGTGGCAGAATGATTCGTCCACTGAACGCTTGTTATTTCCAGTTATTCCCAAAATACTGTTAGCGGGACAGTCAGTAGCTCATTAGTAAAACCCTCGCTTGAAACTATCATAAAGTCTTCGGTTAAGATCTTGTCTCATTTTCTCCGCTTTCATTGCTACTTCCTGTGAATCACCAAGAATTAATCCCATAATACTCAACCATGCAAGGGAAAGAACTTTGACGCGCATGAACGCATTTTTAACACATGGACTAACAGACATCATAGAGACGAAAACAAGGCGTAAAAATAATGACCTTCAAGTTCATTATATTAAAAATCAGTGTGATTCTATGATTTCCTAACAGCACCATTTTCTAAAACATGCTGTATCACAAATACTATAAACATCACAACAAAAATAACAACATTAGATGGTATAGAGCATAGTGACACATTTAATATAAAATATTTACACAATATAAAGTGTTTTTACATAAAATATAGTTGTATAAAGTAATACGGAAAGCGAATAGCTATTTATTTTAGTTTCTTGACCACAAGAGATAAAATACATGTAATGCCTTCAAACGTGTATTTAATCAAAAATTACTTCTGTACCCAATTAATTGAACTTTTCTATGTAATGCCGGGTACTTCAATAAACATATTGTTAAAAGACCAAATACAAAACATCTTGCTTTGTCTCTGAGCTCATAAGCTTAGTGTCACATCCTTATAAGCGACTTTTTGTTCTCTTCCTTTGTATTTACACGTTTTGTGGGAAGCGGACATGAATCAGTGTGAGCTCATCACTTACTGGGTATTTACTCCTCTAACAACATGACCATTTCAGTCTCAACCATGAACAGATATGTACAGCTCAGCTGGAGGATTTGTAACCACTCGATCTTACCTCACTATAATCAATTGTCAGCATTCTAGACAATCAGTCTAGGAAAAATGTTCAGGAAAAATGGAATGAAATATTATTTTCCATGAATAAAATTTAAAGTTTAAATACCGAAATTAAATTCATAATCTTCAAATAAAGAGGCTGAAAAACTGGCTGGATAAATTAATCATTAAAACTATAAAAAAAATATATGTGTACAAATTTTATGAATGCTGTTACTTTTCTTTAATAAAGAAAATCGATTCCTTCTTTACTACTATTGATTATTTGTTTTCGTATAAAGCCACGGCACCACAGCTGATTTTTTATGCAGTGAATCAGATTTTGAACAGTAAACAAAGATATATTTGCCGAGAGGGTCGCTGTGCTCGATTCTCATTCTCTAAGTTAGGATGCGCATATGTGTCACGTGATGCTGCTGCAGGACTGACCGCCAGGACACCTTCTGCAAGAAAAGATGAATTGTTCTCGTATAGTGCATTCCCAACATCATCCACCTGCAGGTCGTCAGGGTCTAGAGAAAAACTCGATCCAGATGAACTCGGGGTCAGCGAGTTCACGTTGCCATAAATGTTGTCTTGTTTCTGCACGTGACATCCGTCGTCTCTTGCGTCTCGTGCAGCATCGTCCGTGGAGATGTCGGGTCCTGAGAAGGTTACTAAGCAGGTAGACTGACCGTCAGTGCGGTTTCCAAAAGAATTAAACAATCTGAAGTCTTGTTGGTGACCGCCATCGTGATTTGGAGAGACGGCGATCATCTCACTCCTGCCCTGACATACTTTGTGACTTGCAGCTGACCTTTGACCGTGTAAGAAATCCTGCGGCTCACCCAGGTTGAAGTCACTGTTCCTTGATGTATTTCTGGCTGACCGGCGTTTTCCATTCCTGACAATGAGAAACATCATTCTATCGATATAATTTATTTATAATAATGCATTCACTTATTTCGTGATGATAAACTGGAAGAAATGGTAATTTTTTATGAAGCCGGAATGCAAACATGGACACACACGCAAACACATTAATCAGAACGCAAGCACTCGCGCGCACACACACTCACCTTCTGGAACATGCTAGCAATGTCGTCGACAGACACACAATGAGGACTACGCCAGCTCCTGCCCCAGCTATGATGACTAGACCTGAAACATCCACCACGTGACACCCACAGGTAGCGATACACACTTGTATACAGGATTACAAGCTAGCCTAATGGTCATAGTCATGACTACTGTACTATGGCGGTAGTTGCAGGTGACATATTTTAATTTCTAAACCCTCTCGCTATTCTCAACTTAACAGTCTAAAGCAGTTACAAATAAGACATATTATAACAAATTACGAGGTCAACAACCCCAGTATAAATACAGATTAAAGACTGAAAGATTAACCAAACATTAGGTAAGTGTATCAACTCAAAACTGGAACTAAAGAAAAATCCCAACTCAATGCTAATGAAACGCAGTGAACTCACATTAAAAACTACCAAGTATCAATATTAGCGACAACAAAAGTCCAGTAATGATTTACAACAAACTAATAAATATATAAACCATTCAAAAATAAAAACAAAACAGCAAGAATAAATAAGAATCATTGACAGCACAGGTAAAAATAAATCATGAGTGTTGATTCACTTACTTAATCCTTTTTCTTGATGGTCATCGTTACCTGCTTTTCAGACAAATAAAAAAAAATACACTCAATAAGCAAATTCCCTTTAGACTATATTATACTTAGATGTAAACTTTGTTTTGCTTGAAATTTCACCTCTTTCGGGGGTGTTTTTTTTTTCCAAAGTACATCACTGATTACCTGAACACAAGGCGGGAAGGCTCGCGGAGCAAGGTGTGACAGTAAAAGTCACCGACACGTTGCTCGTGGCTCTCATGGCGACACACCTGGCAGTTGTCCTTGTCATGACTGGCTCTGTGAACGGCTTGCCTGAGAGAGAACATTGAATTACCATGCCATACACTTTACACAAAGATGTGTCACAATTTTTATTATTTTAAAATAAAATTATAATCCATGAGTTCACAACCAACATGAGACCTCAAGAGTTGACTGAGCAGACGAGCCTGTTACTAGACTTTGAGCTTTGTGCCTATGTCTTATATTGTCTCCGTCACACTTATTATTCTCTGAGTTCTTACGTGTGTGTATATACACGTATACGTGTATATGTCAAGTAATGAATGGCCGATTATTATGCTTACCATCAATCCAGTATGGAGACTCGGAGAGATTTAAGTTCAGCCAGAAGCTTCTGTCCAGGACACTTCGCCTCCCAGAGACATTATTCCTGTAGCTGCTGAAGTCAACCGACTCACCGGACACTGAGTCAAACGACAAGGGAAGAGAACTGTTCAGTGACTCACAGGAGCGGGACACTCTTTGGAAAGATGATTGGGCGAATAATGAAACTGTTTTGTTTTGGAAAACTGGAACAAATAGGAAGCAAACCATCATTCAATTAGCACTGGACGTAGACACCGAAGGGATATTGTTTTTAGTAAATTCCACACATTAGTTAATAACATAGGGACTGCCTTCAAGCCAGTGAAAGTGATTATATTGTCTAATATCACAACAACTTCAGAAGAACAAACTAAAGTATTGACATTGGATACTGCAGAAAATAGACATATATTAAAAACAACTGCTGACATGCCAATAACAAGTAATGCAATCTACCGCAGACTGCTGTTATGTTGGCATCAAAGCTAGTGTTTCTGTCACAGAAAAAAAGGGACCCCTGTTATCAGGGTCCACGTTCAGAGAAAACAACAGTGTGCCCGAGGCGAGATCTGAACCCAGAACAGCCAACCCTCACTGTATTGGTGACCGGCGCTAAGCGCTGTGCCACGTGACCGCCCCACGTGCAGGTGAAGATGGCCTTACCACAGAATGCTGTTCCATTCGCCTCACAACTCGAGTTTTTTATGTGCAGCGTCCATGTTTCCTCCTCAGACTCATTGAATTTGCCCAAGAAACACGGACCTTCCCACGACTCGTCCTCGGTGATTCTGAGACTGCGAGAGAGAGCTGCAATGACAAACAATTTAATATTGGCACTCCTGGCTTTGGTGCTAGGCAAGTGCTGAAGATGAAACGGACATCAGCCAAGAAACAGACATCTGAACAAACCTTCTTTTTTTTTTTTCTTTTGTTGTTGTACTGTTGACAGTAATCCCTTCTGATACATATTTGTTGTCTTTATATATTTTATGTTTTGAGCGAAGTGGAAATATGACGGAATGCTTTTTGATTTGGTATAAAGTGTACAGTAGAATGCCTGCTACACAGTTTATAGTTGGTCATTTGGTTCTTCAGGGAAGACTGAATTTTTGCCGTTTTTAGCATAACTGTAAACTGCAAAAATTTGTTATGAGCAACAAAAAGTCAAAAACAGAAGGTTGTGAGGGATTTTGTGAGGCCTGTTTTCTTGCCTTTTGTCTGAAACTTAAGCACAGACAAAATGTTTCTGGACCTGGGAATCAAATACTGATTGCTTGAAATAAAGCATGAAGCTTTATGACATGTTTGAAAGATATTCATGGAGTAAGATGCCTGGGTGCCGGGTAAATGAAGAGTATGATAAGCGATTGGTTGCCTGAAAAAAATGTTGGGTGAATATTTTAGGTACATGTACAAGGTAGAGAATGAGAAACAATGAAAGAGTAAAAGGTAAGTTATGCCTGGGTGAAGGTAGACTGGAGGGTGACATTGTGAATTCCATCCACATAGCTTCTGACATTGGGTGTCTTTGGTTGAGCAAATGAGATGATTACTTTCCTGGCCTCGTGGCTGGAGCTGTGGGTTGAAATGGATGACAGTACAAAGATGTGGAAGTCAAATGATGACCAACTTGTGATCTCATCAATTATTAGTGCTCATGACATGCTCCTTTTCTTAGGGTTGATGGTATTTGAATGAGAATTTGTTGGGGTTTTTTTTTTTTTGGTTTTTTTGAGCTATCGCCATCTATTGTAAATCCCAAAAAATATTTGACATGTTTACAATTGTTTTTGCTTCTTTTTCTTGTGACTTTTTTCTAGAGATTTATAAACAAATTATTTTGCTGAATGTATGGTATGTGTTATAGAAAGCGACTATAAATGATTAGGCATTTCTGAGAACTATTAAGCAAAGCACAAAAATGATACTTCTGGAAAATTTAATTGTATACACTATCACATTCTGAAATGTATGTGCATGCATGAGTACTGTTGGTGAATTCACTAGTAATTAGAATAGCATTTTGTTACATGGTGAGCATCACAGTGCATTTTGCCAAAAGTGTTCACAGTATATGTACACAACAAGAGTTTTGAGCAGTACATTAAAATCTGATAAAACTGGTGATAAGTTAGTATTTTAATTCTTATTACATAAAAGAACAAACAAGAAATTTTCCATTGTGTCTTTTGTGAGAAATAAACTTTTGGTAAATTCATGCAAATGTACACATAGTAAAAGATACTTTGGATGAAATATAGCAAGCTGTGTGGCATATTTTTGTGGCATTCAAGGGAGAAGTAATGCTTAAAACCGCAGGTTTTTGTTTTTTTTTTTTTTTTTTTTACAAAAGTGTGATTCACAACACGTATGCATTTTGCTGGACTGTTTTCACTTTTATGGCCTATTTGCTTTTTGTTCTTGCATTTCATAAGATCCGCTAATTATTTTAGCATATTTTTTGTCTCCTGTTAATCTCATTAAATGAATGCTGCATTTTAAAGAACATCAAGCACTGTCGTCAGCTGTTGAGCAAGGGCTCTCTGTTGATAAAGGCATTGAGATTTGCTTGTTCAGCTGTAAGAGTTTCTTGCAACCAAAAAATAAGAAATAAAGCAGAGCTTAACCTGCTGTTTTTCTAAAAGTGAAGGAGTTTTTCATATATTATCCATTTATGGTACTATGACAAATTCATATGAGCAAAACTTACAGTGCCAAAGTCAAACGAATCTCAGACATTTTTTCATTAGAAAAATATCTGTTTATTCAGAACAAAGTCCCTTATACAAATTATTCCAGAGATGTTATATACT
>SRHC01002271.1:15397-171840 GCA_004794325.1 Pomacea maculata
AAAAAAAAAACAATTTAATATTGTTATAGATAACACTATGTATTCCCTTCTTAGCCAGAATGGTTCTGCTTACTTTTGTTAACAAAACTCAAAGCATCCAATGTAGTCTGAAAAAATAATTCATTAATTCCTTCTCTCTTTAGACAGATCAATTCTCTACTAATTTATGTAAATATGATTTTTCAGCGAAAACTTGCCATAGACGGAGTACAAATGCTCGTCTCCTCCACACCAATGAAAACTTTTCTGGCAGATGATGTCACACTTCCGGGACTCGACTCTAGAATGGATGCTGGGTAGTTGACTTGAGGGTGAGCAGTAGCACTGTGTATCCTGTGGAAGCAAGTTTGTCGAATTATAAGTTATTTCTCAATTTAATAAAACGCCATGTGAAAATTGTATTACAGTTATAAAAATTGAAAACTGTCTAAACCTAGAAAAAGAATTATTTCTATAAATAACGGTCGACATATTTGATAAACCATGCTCTCGACAAGGGACAAGGTAAGAGATAATATCCTTAAGTGTGCATTAACCTTTATGTCTCAAATGTGATAGAATCCTCACTTTCAAATACATATGCCCTCCCGGATGTTGACGACCGCACTTCCTGTGACAATCAGGGGGACCCTCCACGTACCTGGACTGAGATGTTCTCGAAATGTCGGGTACTTCATAACAACCAATATACTGTAAGAGATCGGCTCCATTTCCTGCCAGAATATAGTCATTAATCACCAAACATCCATAAAAGAACTTTGTTTTTGATGGCCTTTTTATACATTGAAAGTTCTCCCGGACATGCTTTGGTCTAATTTCAGTGAATAGTTCTTTAGATAGTTTTCTCGCTCATAAAATTTACCTCGGAAAGGCTTCCACATGTGAGTCTCTAGATACAGTGCTCCAACCCACACCCAGGTGTTCAATGGCAGATCAGGCTGTGTTCCTCTTTCTTTCCATTCTGCAGTCGTGAATGTAGCAAGTCTCCCAGAATTATTCTGTCTGCAGAATGTAAATGCCTCGCTCCATGTCATGTTCGCTGCTAGGTAAGATGTGTACGACTCTGTGGACAGAAAACTCTTCTAATATTTACTATAGTTTTTTTCCCGTGTGTTGTAAGAGTTAACTGGAACTCCATCTTCTCCAAAGTCCCCTGAAAAATAGTTTTAGCCACTGTGGTACCGGTCACCATTGTCACCAATAGTACATGTCTACAACCTGCAGCAGACACGCATGATTGTTATCCAAGATAAAGGCAAGCTGAGGTCAATCCGGAACTTAGTTTGTCTAATCTTGCTGTGAACAGGAAGAAAGTCTTTAAAGACGGGCGAGGTTTATGAAAATTTCGTTAACAAATTAAAGAAAAATGTCAAAACCCGCCTTTTACTAGAAACTAACGAACCATGGCGACTGAATGTTTGTTATCATCCAGTGTAGTGTTGCCTGAAATGAATGCAGCATGGACAAGAAGTTTAAAGATTCAGAAGCATCTGCTTAGGACTGGATGAGAGAATGGACAATGATTCCACGTGAAGGTTGACAAAATTCCCATCATAAGACATTAACTTCAGACTAGTTCCTGTAACGAATCCTTACACATAATTAATTCAATAACAATGACGTGGAGGGAAGATCAAGACGATATTTCCTAATTATGTTGATATTTACCCGCTTTACCAGTGGAGTAATTAGTATGCGCTTTCATCAGTCGTTAAGAGGCTTTGTCGGCATTTGAGCCAAATTTCCATCAAAGTGTTTGGCTATCTCATCACGGTTGTCTTCATTTTCATACTCTACGATTTCAATATTTATTTTTATTTTACAATAGCGAAAAAAAATCAAAAGTAAAGAGAAAGGTTAAAGTCGCAGTTTTAAAGAACCTGTCACCGACTTTAAACACATCTGAACTGCCGACAACAAAAACATCGCTGTGTGTGCGGCTGTGTGTGGCGGCGATAATAAAACCTGTTTGTAGTGACTTGACGCCTCTGCTCTTCCACTGGCCGGAAATACTCTCTATACAAGGAGAAAGGAAGAGTTCTCGTAAAATCTTTTCCCTTTATCATCGGCCAGCAGGATGGCGAAATCCTGGTAAAAGCTGCAACTTGATGTCGTCACAGCACGTGCAAGTTGGTGTACATGTCCTCTGCTATTTTTTCTTTACCTCTCTCTGACGACTTCCATGAGGCTGAGGGTTTGTAGAGGATGTTCTGAACATTCACCATGGCCGCCGATGGAGCCAACGGGTTTGCGAGAAAGATTGAACCGTCCGTAGTCTTGATCGAGTTCATAGACATGTGGCGAGCGGACATCAGTGTGGGTGGGTTTGTGTCCGAGCCTAATAATCACTGTGTGTTGAAATTGTATGTGAAATATTATTGTGACCTTTACTTTCTATACCAACAACACATTCCCTTGTGTTTCATTGTTAAATGGTGTGCCATCTTTTAGCACAAGTGACTCTAATCCACAGAAAATCAACTTAATGTATGAGCATTTAAACTTTTACAACCAGTTCAACAGTCATTTGATAATAAAAACCAAACAATGTAAAGAAAGTCATATTGTATTTTGATCATTTAAAACTTATTTTACAAAATGAGCAAACACGTGGGTGAGGTCACAACAGATGACCGTCTACATACCGTATCACAGACACTAACAGCATCTTACAAAACTTTCTTAGTAAATGAAAACATCAACCACTGATGCAGTTTCATGGAGGATATAAGTCTTTATGCGATGGCTATAATGAATGGTATGTGTACAGATTAATAAATAAAGCAAGTTATTGTAGCTGACAGTACATGGTGTTGTCGATCATTAATGTGAATAGTAGAAACCGAGTCACGTGGTTAAAATGTAAACTCTCATACTGGTCATTGAAACTTTTTTTCAGTTAAAATTTAATATTTACATGTAGTAGTAGATCCAGTAGGAAGTGTGTTATATCAAGAACAATAAAGGTAAGATTGCCAGGAATAGTAAAATGTAGTACTAATTCCAGCAAGAACAATAAACACAACATTTCTACCACTGACAACAATAAACACAACTCTACTTTCACCAAGAACAGTAAATGTATTAGTTCATGGTTCATCAGGCAATGGTTTCAATGACTTTTGGCATTGACCAAGAATAATTCAGTGTTTCTTTTTGTGCGTATATTCCTTTTCCAGGGGATGGAGGTGTTGGTGTCAATCTCGACTAACATTTGTTGCTTAAAGTACAGCAGTCAATACATCTACTAAAAGCAAACAAAATAAGCAGATAACTTCCTAATTACAAAAATGAATGCATTAACTCTCAACAACTGATATATATAAATAATACAGACTCATTGGCTTTTCAAAACTGGAAATTAAGACTGAGACATGGAGAAATGAAAGTCTGCACTCACCGAGTGTCTAAAGCACGTGCTCCGTTGTACTGCCCGAGGTGAGAAGGTCAACGCCATGTTGTTCTCTACACAAACTGTAGCTCGGTGGGAAAAATAAACGCGCTACTACTGGAAATAACTGTACAGGTATCACTACTCCAAGCAGTAATAACCCTGTAGCTGTATTGTCAGCAGGTGGCTCCTCCTATTTATAGACTCTGGCATACAAGTACTCACGGGGGGACTCAGCTGTGTCACCCTGCAAAGACAGGTCAGGGTCCTGGGGACCGATCCCTCCCGATGAAGCCAGCATCCGAGAGTTGGTGTACGTGGCTGTTGAGGGCTGACAAAGACCTCTGCTGTCTTTTGTGTCTTTGTCCACAATGTCCACGTAGGTGTAGGAGTACATCTCTGCGCTCTCCTCGTGACGGGGGGTCAAGAGGACATGACCAGTGTCTGACCGTCCAAGGTCTCTCTGATTTGTGTAACTGTGTTGGAGCGAGTGAGTGACGTACGAGTATTGTGCATCACAAGGGGAGGAAGAAAGTTCATTGGCGAGCATGCAACCCGTCTCGTTGGTGATCTCGGCACTGGTGTCTGACCTTTGCCCCCGCGCGGGTCCTGGCTGCTCGCTGGAGGTGACGTCACTGTTCCGTGACGAACTTTTGTACGAGTCTGTGCGTCGGGCTCTGCTGGATCGTAGTTTTCCATGTCTAGTGTTGAGAGTCAAGACCACCCGGAATGTAGAGATTAAAATGTGGATAGGGGGACAAAAGTAGACATAAAATAACGAAAAATAAGGATACATTTATTGTGATGATGTATTGACAAAAAATACGAGAGCAAACTTCAGTGTAAAGCTTCTGTCAGTTATATTTATCAAAAGCACATAACAGACAAAAAAATAGATAATGAAATAAAAGAACTATACTGTCTGTTCCTCTGACACATCAATGCAACTGAGAGAAACACACATCAGTAAAGAATTGATAATGTTTCCCTTTTCCCCTTGTGTGTGTATATAAATATATATCAGTGCCTTTGTGTATACACACGGACGGAAAGAAGGACATAGAGACTACAGGTCGTAGATGTTTTTCCCATGAAGCTGGTAACACTACTTCTTTCTGTTCTTACCTTCTCAAGCACACCAGCAGCACCGCCAACAGACAGAAGACGACCAAGACGCCAGCTCCAACCGCCGCGGCGATGATGGCAAGTCCTACAACTTTAAACATTTAAACAGTCTGTGTGGTATGAAACTTTCTTTTACTAGCTTGTTCCAATTATTAGTACTGAAAAATAGCCCCTAGGTCTTAAGGCTGACACAGAAGGCTAGAAAATAGTATCAACTGCTAGAAACCTTCATACATGCACTGCTAAAATACTGACATAAGGCTAGAGAAGATGACAGTCTTCTTGGCTAGATTCTGTCAGAATTTAACTTTAAATATGTTCAGACAATCACAGGAAAGATTCAACTATACAAATAACTACTAATCAGTTACAGAATATCACATCAGAAGACAACGAAGTGACAACATATAATAATCTAACAACGAAACACAATATTTACAAAACACAGCGAATCACAGAAGCAGAAAGACTACGAACGAAAAATGGAGAGAAAGAATATAAAAAAAAGGGAGAACGATTTATGTTGATCAATTACCTGGTCCTTCTTCTTTGTTGCGCTCTTGACCTGCTCCCAGAACAAACAAAAGAAAATGTGTATGGCATTGGCTATGATTATTTCTAATCTTGTAAGAATACTCACTTGTCACCAGGACAACGAGGACTGTAAAGTCCCCGGATAAGACATCGTCCTGGACCACGTGTACATCTCTTTGTTCACAAGGCTGGGACATCGGGAAAGGGACTCGCGGAACTTTGTGATTTTCTCAACTTTCCGTTCAGAGGAGCGAAATCTCACCAAAGCAAATCAACAAACGGGCCAACCAGCGGCTCCAGAAAGTGTGTTCTTTGTACTAAGCTCTGTAATTGGTTGTTTGAGTTTTACGCCTCACTAGTAACTCTCTGCTCAACTGTTTACAACTCACTGCCCCCGTGGTCATATAAGCTCTGGATTCTATTATACAAATGTAAAGTGTTTTGAAAAATATATCTTTTAAAATGAAATTTCCAGTTTTCAATATTTGGAGGAAAATGTCTGTTTACCTGAACACAAGGCGGGAAGACTCCTGAAACAAGGTGTGGCATAAAAAGTCACCGACACATTGTTTGTGGCTTTCATGGCGACACACCTGGCAGTTGTCCTTTTATTGTTTGGCTCCGTGAACGGTTTGCCTGAGAGGACATTAAATGATTATGCCATGTAGCAATGACAATGGTTTGTCGTGATAAACGTTACACACAGATAAGTCACGGTTTTCATTATTTTGAAACAAAATGATAATCCATGAGTTCACAGCCAACATGCGACCTCAAGAGTTAGCATGTTACTAGACTTCGAGCTTTGTCGCTCTCTCCAACTATTATCTCTGTCACGCTTTTTATTCTTCTTTCTTTCTTTCTTTAGTGTGTGTGTGTGTGTGTGTGTGTGTGTGTGTGTGTGTGTGTGTGTGTGTGTGTGTGTGTGTTTTGTTTTGTTTTGTTTTTTTTGTTGTTGTTTTTTTACTCCTTCATACGTGCATATGGGAAGTAATGAACAGTTTATTGTTACCATCAATCCAGTATGGAGACTCGGAGAGATTCAAGTTCAGCCAAAAGCTTGTATCTAGGACA
Source organism: Pomacea maculata (assembly GCA_004794325.1). Classification (NCBI taxonomy): domain Eukaryota; kingdom Metazoa; phylum Mollusca; class Gastropoda; order Architaenioglossa; family Ampullariidae; genus Pomacea; species Pomacea maculata. The sequence goes on from SRHC01002271.1 coordinate 21,522, forward strand.
CTTAGTCCCCCAGACACATTATTCCTGTAGCTGCTGAAGTCAACCGACTCGCTGGACACTGAGTCAAAAGTCAAGGGAAGAGAACCGTTCAGTGACTCACAGTAGCGGAACACTTCTTGGAAAGATGATTCGCCTAATAATGAAACTGTTTTGTTTTGGAAAACTGGAACAAACAGGTAGCAAAACATCATTCAATTAGCACTCGATGTAGACACCTAAGGGATATTGTTTCTAGTAAAATGTAGACATTCGTTAGTAACATTCGTTAGTGCCTCGTGACGCACTTTTCGTCAAACCAGTGAAAGTGATTATATTGTCTAATATCACAACAACTTAAGCAGAACAAGGACACTGTTTTCTTACGGAAAACTGCAACAAACAGTGGTGAAAAGATCCCTCATCCATGACTGTGTGGATACATGAGACCGAGTGCATGTCTTGCCGTGAGTCGTGTTTTGCTCAACATGGAGAAAGTGATTGTGTGGTCTGACAGCGCCTGAGCTTGAGCAGCCCGACCGGAAGTAGAGTACACCAGTACAGAATGAAAGAATAATGCAGCCACGTCCATGTAATCGTGTTCCAAATAATAATAATTATAATACGATGATATTTAAATAATTCTTGATAAGAAGCTGTATGCGGAACTAGAAAAGTCTGTAAGAAAAAAAAGAAGAACGTACTAAGAAAGAAGAGAAAAAAAAAGGAGAAAGGAGAAAACGTTAAAAGAATAAAGAAAAAACTATTCATGACCTGACAACAAATAACTCAATATGACACATACCACAAACTGCTGTTTTTCTCTCGTCACAGCTCGTGTTTGTGATGTGGAGAGTCCATATTTTATCGTCCGACTCACTGAATTTTCCCTGAAAACATGGACCGTCCCAGGAGGCATCATCATCGATTCTGAGACTACGAGAAAGAGCTGAAATAACAAAAAGAATCTCGGGTAATCTTTTTAAAACTGAGCCTAATTTGTTATCATGCAGGTTTTTTTTATTATGCTTAAATAATAACACGACTGTAACTACAGCGTGTCCGAAGCAGTTTGTACTTCTAATCATTCTGAGGTGGTGGATGTCGATGTCGTTAGAGAGAGAACATTAGCAAGCGTATAGCAAGTGTATAATGTATAGTACTGTACACATAAAATGTGATAAATCTCCATATCAACTGTTGTACATGTAAAGGTTCTCTTAAGTCAATCTATATCCTGTCAACACTTATTCATGTTAAACTAATTTTTCGGTGAAATACTTGCTGTAGACGGAGTAGAAATTCTCGTCGCCTCCACACCAGTGAAAACTTTTCTGGCAGATGACGTCACACTTCCGGGAGTCCACTTTGAAACGAGTGTCGGGTAGTCGACTGGAGGGTAAACAGTAACAATCTGTACCCTGCAAAGTGATTAACTCCCAAGTCATTAAGTTTTATCGTTATTTCTTAAGTACATGTATCTGAAATATAAAGGTGGTGTTACATTTATGAACGGCGAGACCTTCCTAAATCTCACAGAACATTATGTCTATCATAACGGTCAATAGATTATATAAAGCATGCTCTCAGAAAGGATTAGAAGAATATTTATGCCTAAAGTGTGATAGAAACCTCACTTTTAAATACATATGCCCTCCCGGATGTTGTCGACCGCACCTCCTGTAACACTCGAGGGGACCCTTCACGTTATACTGACGTTCTTCTGTAAAGTCGGCAACTTCATAGCATCCAACATGCTCTAAGAGATCAGTTTTACTTCCTGCCAGAATATGGAAAGTAATAAGTGATTAGGAAACTTTGGTCCTGGTGGTCTTTTCTCCTAGCATTAAAACTCCATTTGGGCATGTTTTCACCTAATAGCAAGGTATACTCCTTCAGGAGTTATTGAGTATCGTACGGGATAACTTTAGAATTCTTTAGCTTCCATTGTCGATAGTATAATGATTTTATCAAAGGATTAGTAACAACAGCATAGACAGGATGTCTGAATTAACTGAAACCTGTGTAATCGTCCTTCTAAAATGACTTAGTAGCGTAGTAATATTTGTTTACCCACTTTTTCTAATCACGGAATATCCTAACTTGTTGTTGTGTCTAACATGTTGTGTACATTACCTCCGTAAGGTCTCCACGTGTGACTGTCTAGATACACTGCCCCAACCCATGCCCACGTGTTCAGTGGCAGACCAGGTGGTGTTCCTCTTTCTTTCCACTCATCAGCCGAGGTGGTAGCAAGTCTCCCAGAATATTTCTGTCTGCAGTGAGTAAAGGCCTCGGTCCAGGTCATGTTCGGTGTTACATAAATTTTGTAACATTCTGTCGACAGGAAACTCTCATTACATATTTATCATGGCTTTTCGCATGTGTTGGAAGGGTTAATAATTCTTTTTCATTAAGAAAGTTTATATCCCATTTTACAATTCACTTTATATATATAACTTTATTCGAGACTAGTGTTCTCTAAAAGTGATCACAACATGTATTAAGACAAAGATTATTTTAGTACATCAGATGAAACAGTCAGACGATTTTGACAAGTAAGATTTGCGCATCGTTACCCGATGTGTGGAGGAAGAGAAGGCTGAGTGTCAGAATCAACATCACACAAATCGTCGTGATGTGTGTCTCCTCACTGATGTCCGCTGTGTAGGATGTCGCCAGCAGTTGTGTCGAAAGACTTGCTGGTCGAGTCTTCACAACTAAATCATTCACTTGTGGTCCTTGCACCGTCCAGCTTCCTGCTGCTTATCGCCCGCGCATCCACGCACGTCACTTCCGGTGCGGAAGCACAGCACAGCACAGCCTAGCCTACTTTCAGTCAGCATATTAAACACGTGTTGTTGTCAAGTACTGAGGATGTTTCACGCCAAACGATTGCACACGGACACCACTTGTAAACATGTTTTGTACCCAGTGGATAGGTCATCCACTTAGCCATGTCTCTGCTTCCTTGTCTGGGTTTTGATGTCAGTGTGTGCGTCTTTCTGAGTGGGTGGATGAGGATGGGTGGCTGGTGTGTTGCTCTGTATGCCTATGTAGACTGGTGGATAGATGTATGCTGGGTGTTCTTGTTGTATTGGCACAGTACCCGTGTATGCGGATTTATTGATATGAGGATGTAGAATTATTATGTAGAAACTATTGTTGATATCTACCATCAATATGAACATGTGTTCATAGACACAATTACTAACAACTCTGTGTATATATATATATGTATGCGTGTTTTGTGGTTATTCTCATGAATGTCGAGAGCTTTTTATACATTTTTTAGTATTAGATAACAATATAACAATTTATTACTATTAATAATAAAACTTCATTATTTTCCGCCAAGTGATTTACGTAGCTGGCTGTTACCCTTTGTTTATTTATTTAACCACGCATGCACACACACAGAAGAAAACAAAATAAAGACCATGTATTTATAAATATTGTTATCCAACTTCTGGTAAATAAACATATGCGCAATTATGAAACTTTTTACACAGTTTTTGCAGAGACACAATTAACTTTCTGACCGTTCAGCAACACTTCTACTTGCCAGTCTCTAATCACATGACAACCAAGACTTGTCTCAACCGATTTCTAGATATAAAAACAAATATTCTATAGAGGTGAGTCGATGTACACAGTTCTATTACTATCTGTGTAACAATGTTGTTCTGTTGGTATCTGCTGTACAATATTTGTTATCATTTCAGCCACATTTTCACTCGTAGTCCTGCAGCTGTGGACGCCAGGCACTAAGGACATGTTGATGTTTAGTTCAGTACTTAAAGTAGTGTTTTCCGTGCTTACACATCTCGTGAAGAATAGTTTTTAGATGGGATACTGAACACGACCATACTTGTCCCTCTGGATGATTGAATTTTTAGACCTGAAATAAAACAGGATAGACTAATGAATCAAACATAAATGCATCAAACTAAATATATATATATAAATATGAGTATTTAAAAATACATGCTAGAATAATAAAGATATAAATTCGTAGATACCTACAGTCGTCGCACATGTGCACACACACTTACACACACACACACAAACACTTGTGTACATGGGCACGTTGAACTACTAGCATAACTCTGATCACATCATCTTGACTCATTGCACATTTGCTCCAACTGTTCTAGCATGTACGATGAACTCACCTGCAAGTCGTCAAGTAAATAGTTACCACAACAGCAACAATTAGTACAACACCTCCAGCTGCAGCTGCTGCGATGATGGCTTGAACAGAATGAGAGCAGTTGTATAGAAAGTTGAGAACAGTGATATGTGTAGTGACCTCAAACAAAAACATTTCTATCATCTGGCAATGATGTCCAACGAGTTAGGACGAAAAAGAAATATTTTAAAACCTCCCCACACATACACACAGCAGTGTAGTGAATATTAAAAAGAAAGTAATATCATGTTTGTCTATGACTAGTAACTAGTATGTATGCGAAGGAGCAAAAAGTGACAGATGACATCCGGAGAAACAAGACACAAGACTAGAAATCCGCACCCAAAGATCAAAGGGTATGGTCAATGACATCTTACTCACCTTTCACCTGTACCCCACTCCCTTATAACATTCAATGTTCGGTTGTGCAATATAACTTCGGAAAATTGTTTCAGAAAATGTGGAAGTCATCCTTGTTCTCTTTTTCTTACCTGTTAAATTATTCGATGGTTGTACAGCCGGGTCTCTACGCTTGCTCCCCAGTGCTGGAGCAGGCTGTGTTCCACATGGCCACGTGATCCTCCTACTTCCTCTCTCGTTGTTTCCCTCTAACTGGGAGCAGCTAGTGAAGTTCACGAGGGTCAACAGTGTGGTAGTAGATGTGTCTGCAGTGAGAACATGGATAACAGTGGTAGGAGGAGAATCCCACTGGAAATTCTTTTTATCCGCTGGCACCTGTTTATAGCGTGTGTTTGTCTGTCTTCTCTCTGTATGTCTGGTTGAGCTACCGTGCATAGTTTCAATTTCATTATATGAATATATTATTGTCAAACAATCACACACACTTCTAATAATGGAGTATTTGACTTGAAATGAAAAATAAAGTATAGCCTTAGATTTCAAGGCTTATTATATATTTATAGTTCCTTAGCTCGAACGCTCAATTTAAACGAAGCATGAAGATGAAGGAACTGATGTCAGGCCAGACGATTCTCCTCACACTGTTGTCCTACCTGTTGCAGTGGGAGTAGACCTTTCATCGCTTTCCGTTACTGTTTTTGTCGTCAGCGCATGCGTGGTTAGCTCTGTTGATTGCGTCAAGGATGTGGTTCTTAAAGTTGTTACCTCGGAAGTCAACAGCTCTGTGTGCTCTGCATCAAGTAGAAAAAAAAAAAGAAAACAATAATATTCTTCAAAGCCGTAGAGTCTGTGCTAAAGGTAACCGCTGCAAGAGTAGGGTTGGATCAGTTCTATGCCTTTAATTTCTTGAGACAAGAAAAAACACATTAAGTCAAAGAAAAACATGTTAGCAAACTAAAAAAAAATTTTTTTAATAATATGACTGATGTCATCAAGTAATAGCTGCTCAGAATTCAGCACCTTAAATCGCAAAACGGTAAAAAAATATAGTTCACTGCTCATTAAGTGTTCATATATGACAAAGAATTACCGGTAAAGCAGGTACAAATGCTGGGTAGCTTTGCTTTACTGCAATCTAGTTTGTGCATCATGTTCTTGTCGTTCGCTTTTGACAACGACACACAGCCTCCTCCACCGCCACTCACACTTTCCAGAGGGGACCCTTTGGGGCAAAAATATAATTAAAACTTGTGAAACTATGGACTAGCATCGTCTTTCAAGTTTTTGCACTATCTGAAGTCTTATTGCCATCGATAATGATGTTAATATTTCTTGAATTGTCGTCGTTATCATCGCCTTCGTCGTCGTCGTTCATCATTGTCATCTTTTCCCTGCTTTACTGTAAAAAAAAGTATTTTGGAACTGGAGAAGTGACTATTATTCTGATAATGTGGGCCTGTTTGTATCCGTTAGCTCCATTTTCGACACTAACTTCCTTAACCCATTGGTGACTTAGCTAAAATAAAGTTTATCCAGATTTATGTCAAAATTCAGCTATGTTATATTGCAGTGTTGACCACACAACCACACACCATGTTAGTGTTGGGTTACTTACTATTTATCCAGAAGAAACCGCGAGTGGTCACATTTAGAAAGAAGCCGTCCGACGCTTCTGTCATGGTGGACACAGCTTGTAGAAGCTCGTCCATGTCAGTGCCTTCTTCAAATGTTACTTCTTTAGCTCCCCGTGGACAAGTCAACTTTCTACTTTGATATTCTCCTGTCCTATACACTGCAGGAAACATCGAGAGCTCAAAAAAGTTAAACTACATTGCCTTTTACAGTTTTTTAAATAAAATTCATATTTAATATATCAATTCCTATGTTTGCTCAAAACATACTGTATATTAAATCGCTTCCCCTACTTATAGGGTTGAGTTGATTTTAAGCAGGCAAGTGCATATTTCAGAAAAAAACTGTGACGGCAATCATACGGACGAATATTTATACTTTGTGTCAATATAAAATACTGAATCTCAACTGATTTAAAATAGTCCCTATTTTTATAGAAAAAAAATATTCGATAGAAAGTACATTTCACTCATGAATGAAACAAATTATAGTACAGCGAAACAACATACCAAAATATACTCTACTTATTGAAAGGGAGAGCTAGCGGCACGAGCAATTAACAAAGGTAGATAAGACAAAGAATACATCAGCGTGCACGAGACAATTTACATCGCAGTAATTAGTTTATATGGTAGATAATTATTTAGCAAGTAAAACTAATAATGACACTTCTCACTCACCACACAAGCGATTGTTTTTTCTGAAAGAAGTTTTGCTTATCACAAAGTTTTTTTCTTCGTCTAGCCTCCAGTAGAAATTTTCACCGACATTGCTCCCGATGAAGACAGTTTTGTCCGGGAGTTCTGTAAACAAAAACTTCACTGATAATCATTTTCATGGGATTGTGCTGTTAGTAAGCGTTGATCAGAGTCAATTACCAATCATCATCATCATCATCATCGTCGTCGTCGTCGTCATCATCATCATCATTATTCTTTCTACTGTTTAACCATCAAGTCAGTTGTTATTCACCATATACTGAAAGCGCCTCGACTCCTCCAGAATAGAAACATTGAGCATCAGAACATTTCAAGTAGCAGTGTTCAGACGACACCAGCTCGGACTTGACGGCAGAAGACACACAAAAGCAGGTTGAGTTCTGATGAGACAGAAAGACAAGAATGCGGAAGTTGAAATGTTTTTACAACATTCGATGATAAGTAGAGGGAGACAACTCCCTACAGTTAGTGCTACAGCATGAAGATGACAAACTCTCACTCCTGCTGTGTGATCAGATTTTGCCTCCATCTCTCAGTTATTCGCAACCCCAAATGTTTGGGTTTTTTTCATCTTCTTGCCTTCTCTTACTTCTGTTAAACTGTTTTTCTGTGTAATAAATTACCTGGTCTGGATGGTTCCGGCAGACAGGTATGCTGAGTAGGAGCCATCTTGATGTCATTCTGTCTTTTCTCTCCAGCTCATTATCTGATTAAAATAAATTCTAATGACTCCCTACCAAATTATCTTTATTCATTACATATTTACCACTTCATTACAAACATTTTCCCGGCCAGATATAGTCACTTACTTGTAGAGCTACAAACTGCGTCCTGCATGTTTGAAAACACTCATCCGGGTTGTTTTGAGGTATTGTGTGACCATTGCCGAGACTAGTAGAGGTCCTATAGCAGCCAGTTGCCTTAAACAATGGTCTCCCAGCTGAATAAAGAAAACAACCTTATCAATAATTTTATATTCTTAACATTTAAACAATTAGCATATAGTTTGCGGGTCCAGCCCAGCGAGGCAGGAGACGTGCACAGGTCATCGATGATCGGAGTGACTGGCTGATGGAATAATTATGTCAATCACCAATCATTTCCCGTGAAAAACAATGAATGATTTCCTGTGCTAAACAATCAGAGGCTGCACTAAAGAATCAATCAATGATGGGAGAAATAATCATAAAAAATTATGGTCTACAAAGATGAAAATAAACCACAAATTATGGGAGGTGCCAACCAAACTAACAATTATTATTAACTGTGAGAATACAAAAATCAACAAATTAATTCATTGACCATCTACAGAACCTTCTTAGTTTTGTTCAGTGTAAAATGCAAAGTTGCGAAGTACTAACATTCTCTCCAAGCTAGGATGCGCTGCCTTTTTGCACCAATCCAGTGCTGACTGTCACTGATGTTCACTGAGTCCCACTGGATGCTTTCTTCACCCTCTCCAACCGCCAGGTGACAGTCCGGTCCTTCTGTCCTACAGGCCTTTTCAGCATCCACCCATTTAAGCTTTTCAGAAATTATCACTGTCTTCGATATTCGCTTGCAGTGGAACCCTTATAAACAACAAAAATGCATGAGATAAAATGAGCATCAACCTCTCTTTATCTGTTCCTCTGTGTGTGTGGGTGGATGGATGGAAGGGTGTGTGTGTGCGGTTACTATGTTACCGATAGTTTATGTGTGTTTGCTATTGTTCAGGAAAACTTTTTTTTATCATTACTGTTGTTTATAATCCTTTTTAGGGCTGTGTGTGTGTATACGAGTTGATGTCTTCCTAGATAATATACAGTATGTGTTCACACGTATTTACATTTGTGAATGGAACTTTTCAACTCCTGTTCTTATAATTGTACTATGTTTTAAAATGTTAATTATGGCGACAAATTCTTACATCTTTGCTGAAGCTAAGCTAAATTAATAAAGGGTTCAATCTCTTTCTGTCTCTCATTCTACTTCCAACCACTCTCTCCACTCACGCCCTCACTCCTTCTTTTCTCTTCGTGTCTTCTCGTCATCATTCCATTGTCTGCTGTCTTGTTTCGTCTTCACGCGTGCTTTATTGTCAACCATATTTAAGATAAAAATTGTTGAGTGCAGCCGAATGATACGATCCAAGACTAAACTTATTCCCAGTCTCAATTGAGCTTATCACAGAGGACATCATGCAAGGGTCACCAGGGTGTGTCGCTAAAGACTCCCGCCTCGAGCTGCGGGCAATGGCTGCTTGTACACAGATGGCCTGCAGGGTCTTGCAAACAGCCAACACCATCTGTTAATTTTTAGTCATTGAAAACCAAATGTTACTCACCGCTGATCATCATCAGCGCGAGGATCCACGCACTGTACTCTGGGAAGGGCAGCATACCGTGTGGAGATGTCCAACCAGTCAGCATGAGTTGACTTCACGACTGGAAGCAGTTGTCCGCCAGAGTCCAGCAACTTGCATCTGCGCGCCATCTGGTGTGGCGCGGACTGGAGTCAACATGGGCGGTGCATCCGGCCAAGACCGCGAGCTGCTGAGCCCCAACACGGATGTGAACCGCTGCCACGGGTCAGCTGCAAATGAATTTCATTTCCGCAAAGTCCCTGAATTAGCGCACACACTTGCGCACTTGTATAATCGTGCACGTGCGGTTGTGCAATGGCGCCATGATGGCGCGAGGTTTCTTCCACCTCACTGTAGGACTGTGGAGCAACAGGGGTGGTGTTGGTCTGTTTGAATATTCCTGGCTACTAATACCATCACTCTACTGCACTTTAACCTTTAGTCATAGGTAATTTCTTAAAAGCTATCATCTTTCATCATCTCCTGTAGAGTGTTCCAGACATTCAAAATGTTCAAATAGGAAGGAAAGGGAAGTAATACTACTCGTCGGAGGTAAAGTCTTCTGCTGTCACTTTTATCTCCCCTTTCCACAGTTCTGTCATATCAAGTTATTGCTAAAACAAATAAATTCTATCACCCTCCATACTTGGAAATCGATGCCAGATGGATGGACTTTCCTACTAAACATACAAAGAAGGAGAAAGAGAATACATTTCTAGATGTTGATATGATGCGAGGTGAATATTTCAATGTAGAGATCACGGTGCGCGGTTTTTATAAAAGTCGATTGTAACTGATCTTGTTGCCAACTGGATTATGTTTATAGCAATTTCAAAATGTCGTGTATTTATTTTAACACATGCCGACACCCTTGTGTAAGTTGTGCTCTTGAAGCGGAAAAGAATCAATCAACTAGTCGATCTATCTGTGAACCCATCTCTCTAACATTATGTGTAGACACTTCAGACAGCAATGACCCACAGCTAATAGCAAGGTACCGCTACAATTCAAAACTTCCTGTACTACAGGATATTCTTATCGAAGGTTGGCTCACTTGATACTGAGTTCGCCAAAAGAGAAGTAAAACTATATACACGCACGCACTCACACACAAACACATTCTCTCTCTCTCTCTTTCATTCTCACACACACGCTACAGAGTGGGGACACGGATGGACCGCGGGAACCAAAACACTAACACACATATTAAAAGCAAATAGGAGAGAGGGAAAAAAACATAGAAAACAAGAGTGATAACATTCAAAAAAAAAAAAAAAAAAGATTTCCACGGGTTTTGGTGGCTGACGCAGTAAACAACGATTGACCAGGACTGGATGCCTCATTGTGCCTGCAATCTTGTGTCTTCCTGTGTGGATGGCTGTCCAGTCGGATGGGTGTTGTTTACAAACCAATCTTGAGTGCTGATCAGGACGTATCTGACGGTGAGCCACTTGGATCCGGAAGAGTATGTCCGAGTGTCCCTGCTGTACACCACGTGTCACAACACCAGAGTCCTTGACCCTGACGCGACAGGTCAGCCTCGCGATGCAGGGCGCGCCATGCTGTGCTACAAAGTGTGATAAGGCCTGGCAGGCCCTGATGATGGCTGACTTCACTATTTCCTTCCACCACGCAGCACATATCAGCCAGGAATCCCCTTATTTTCCCCACGAATTCTGCCAATGACCCGTTCTACGCATGCGCGAACAACCCAAACTGAGTACCGAACCTTCACCTAAACAGCCGTTTTCTAAATGATTTAAAATAAAAGTGGAAATCAAACTCGCAACTTTCACATTTAACAGTATTTGCTTTAGACACTGCTCCTACACCCGCTTTAGCCAAAACACAGAGCAGTTAATTATTGAAGAAATGAATTGGATACAAAGACAAACTAATACACGGTCTGCACATGCATGGCGAAACCTCGTGGGATAAATACAGTTGAACACATTAAAGTGATTCGGAAAAATAGTTAATTATCAGAGGAAACAAGCAGACCTAAGCCCGGAACACGAGAGTGGCGATTAGAGGGCCCAGTGATAGGGGAATTGATAGGGGACTGAGCAAGTGTGATGCTGAGTGCATCTCTCTGTCTCTGTCTCTGTATCGATGTACTGTCACGAACTACGAGGAACACAGTCATTTGATTCTCACACTTTGTTTGTTTTGTTGTTGTTGTTTTTTGTTTGTTTGTTTGTTGTTGTTTTTTTGTTTTGTTGTTGCTTTTTTTCACTTTATTTCAGTTTTGTTTCCTTTTCCTCCAATCACTAATTCCCTCAGTCTTTTCATTTTAAAACAATAAACCTACAACCTCTTAAGACAGTGGAAGTCTTAGTACAAGATTTACTTCACTCCTTCTTTGTTTTCGAGATAAAGCGTACACAGGTGACCATGCACGGAAAGATATTTTAAAGTCAGCCAATGAGTAAGCTGGATTTAAATATCTTAATCAGACGCAAAAGAGGACAACGCTGACGTCACGCAATGACCTCTTTCTGATGGCGATAGTTCTTTATGGAGCTATTCTCCCACATCAGAGGAAACAGTATGTTGTAGTGAGCGCAGTCACATGATTTAAAATCCTATTTGCATCCTTTGAACCCTTTTGTCTGTGGCAGGACATCGACTGGTTGGCTCGATACCCGGGTGATGCACGCAACACACCCCGTCTGCTCCCTGATTAACGGACAGCTGACGCCTTAGAAGGCCGGTGCAGACACTCATAGCCCATCTCACCCTCCCCCTTGTCCACTTTTGATACTTTCCTTCTGTTGTTTGTTTTTACATCCCTCGTATGCTTTCCATGCTGTCCATGTCTCATTTCTGTTGCACGCGCTAAGAGCATGCTCCGTATGAGTGTGAATATGCGCTATACAAATCATTATTAATTAATATTATTGTTGTTTTTAAATAATGACGAGGGGAAATAAGATTTCTAAAGTAAACAAGAGGAGGCTACTAGCTGAAAGGGGAAACTACTGACATGTCCAGAGCCCAGGTTACTAGTGACTAGAAATCAGCAACCAGCGACTGTTCACAGCTATTGGTCAGTCAGGTGTCTGTGAACACAGTTTGCGATCTGCTGGCAGGTGAGAGAGCAGTAGAGTGTAAACTAAGACAGGAATTGAGAGGTATGTACGAGTTGTCGTTTCTCTCGTTTTCTCCTCTTCTTTCATCATTTAGTTTCACGACTACCTTTTGTTTAACTCAAGCGTCCTCTTTGTGAACTCTTTGTTTATGTGTCAAATTAGGAAAGATGCATCTCATCGAGGTGTTCACTTTGATTGTCCTTCTATCTGGAGGCGAAACGATGAGTCCTTCGTATCTCGAGAAGTTCCGGCTTTTGCGTAAGTATTTCATCAATCGTTGTAATATTAATCATTGGTCATCCATGTTTATCGTTTAGTTTTATGTCAAATTAACGGCCTGATAGCGAATTTCTGAGTGTGATATCCGAATGTAAAAGTTACCATTTCGCATGATTTAAGAAAGAACATTTTCCGTTGCAAACTAAAAAGAAACAAAGCTTTATTAACAGAGTTCTTAATTACTGATCCACGGTATTTCCATTACATAAATCCCTTCTGTTTTTTTTTATTTATTTTTTCTGATGATGTTGCAGATGAAAGCGACTACGTGGACACAGCAGTAGTGAGGTTTTCTCCCCCTGGTGTAAAGTCATTTCGACGGTATGTCTTTTAAAAAAAAAAAAAAAAAAAAAAAACTTTTTTCTTAGTCTTCAGTCCGTCAATTTTAATCAAAGGAATCGTATGCACACATTCTTTTTTAAATTTCGAGGTTTTTTCTTTCTTTGATATTTGTAGTTAATATACATTTGATATTTTGATGTTCAATTTTTGTTTAAATTTATGTTGATAATAAAAGTCAACTCAATAAACTAGTATTTTAAATTAATATTTGACAACAAAATCCAACTAATTATTAAGCGTCTTCTTTCTGTTAAACTTCAGGTTCACGAAGCGAGAGGCTCTGAATACCTATCTTCAAGGGAGACAAGAACTTCGACTCACAATCACATTGACTTCTTCCCAAAGAGTTCTCGAAGTCAGTGCTCAAAGAATGGACGAGGTTCAGAAAGAAGTCCTCGTGGAAGAGCATTTTGAGGACAGTCAACAAAGCAACCTCTTTGAAAGCAAGGGATGTCACTATAAAGGAACGTTTCAAACTAGTGGAGTTGCCTCTCTTCATATCTGTGACGGTTTATTGGTAAGTTCAGCTCCTGTTACATTACTTACCGTAGGCATAATTAGTTTCGACTAAAAAAGAAAAGCACTAAGAATAACAAAGACATACACGATTGCTGACAAAGTAAAGAAGAAAACGATTACCTCTTGATGTTCTCTCTCTACCTTCAGGTGTTGTTCAACAGACATTTGTGATGGACTCTGTAATATGAAGATTTATTTGTGTAAATAATTTATGTTTTTCGATTTTCTTGTAGCTAAATAACTAAATTTTTCTTGTGACTGATGTAAAGGTGGCAGGTGCGTATGACGATGTCCACGAGTACGTTATACACCCTCTACCTCAGCACCCTGGAAGTACAGGTGAGCACCTGGCTGTCCGTCACGACTCACCTGAAGACAGTGAGACACCTGAGTCCGGAACTGGGTCAGTTGGAACTGGGCGTGTCCTGGTAGCCTGGAAAAAGATCGGTTTCCGGTCTTTTAGCGACGACGGTTGGGTGAACGCCAGTGTTCACATTCCGCTCAGAAACAAGCGCCAAGCAAAACAAAGCCAGTCTCTCAAAACGGACTCCATCTTTGAGGACTACGATGAAGACAATGTCTCTTCTAAGACTACTTCAGATGAAATGACGTGGAAGGGTGAACAAGAGCAAGAAGGTATTCTTCTAATTTCTTATCTGTTCTTTGCGTGTGCTAACACCGTGAATGTATTTACTTCACAGAGTGCCCATTAGCTTTCACAAAAAGGTAAATAATTATGAGAAATAAAGTATAATTGGTAAGGAAAGTAAAGAAAACAGAAGGCTATTGAAGAAGCTTAGCAGCGAGAGCAGCGAGGGAATATTAACATCAAAGTATAAGAAGGAAATCACAAGAATAGGTCTGATTTGTTTTTGTTCGGAGGACTGATTATCAAAACTTTTTCTGTCTAAACCTTTTTTTTCCTTTCATGTTGGGGTGGGGGATCTTGCAGTGGATGACAACGGCCGGCGGCCCATAACAGCGGAGTTTGCCGTGGTGCTCGACCAGGACTACGTCAGTCACTTACGGCGAGTGTACGGGTACAACTCCACCACAGACGTGATCAACTTCGTCGCCGTCAAATTCAATGGGGTGAGTACTGCGTCACTTTCGTAAGGGTTGGTTGGTTGTCGGGTGACTTTGTCTCTTTTTCTGATGCCAGTATAAACATTCTGTATATCACACAGTCAATTTTGTAGAGTTAGAGTTACTCACGTTTAAGAACCAGTTATTTTCCCTTAATGCCTTACAGAAATTGGCTTGGAGAACTTTTCACGTCCATCTCTCTTTTTTTTTCTTCTATACATCATCCTTCTTGTCTTTTTCTCCTTTCTTTCCTTTATGTGGTCCCTTCCACACTACGTTCCACGCCTTCCTTCGTTCTGCTGTTTTTTTTTTTTTTTTTTGGTTGTTGTACATAAAATTATATCTATCATAATAAACCCTGACATTACCATACTTGCTATCGCCTTCATTGTCATCGTGCTTATCATAATCATCTAGCCCAACAATTTTGTCATGATCACCACCACCAGCAGAAATGTGTATCAGTGTCATCCTCTTTGTGCACAAGTAGCCTCTTCCGTTATCGTGTTTGTACTGGACTAGAATTGTGTGGTTCTTACAACTGAGTATGTTATTACATATTTTGTTTGTGCTGTATCATGTGCATAGTCATCAGCGCAAATAAACATTTAATTGCTCACAGATGCAGGCTCTCTACGGAAACCCTGAAGCTGTAGGAGTAGTATTCAACATCCTGGTGCTGAAAATTGTTGTATTTTGGAAAAATCCAGTGAGTTTCTGATATTATAAATCAATGCAAATGATATAAATATTTATTTTTAAATCTACCAAACTGAGTCTTGGTACTGATAACTGAGTCTAGTCGATGAATTTCTAGTCGTGCATGATAAGCTGCAAAGTATAAAAGTAACTCTAGCAGTAAATAGCTCGTAAGATTAAATTTTGGTGACTTGTCTGCTGAAAACGCAACTCAAAGGCAAGGGAGGTAAGTCAATACTTTACCTAAATTGGCTTGTTTATGCTTACTTCCCTTTGACTATGCCGCATGTTCGTCCACTGAAAGAACTGATGCTTTTTATGCACTTTTTTTTCCTGCAGTGGTGGTATCAAAACCAAAGTAATTTCCACACAAGGCAGGTGTCCAGAGCACGAACTGTGTGCAGCGACTTTCCGGGTGACGCCATGAAAGTCTACGATTCCGTGGCCGTCCTGACACAGTGAGTGACTGTAATTCCTCTCACTCCCTTGCTGCTGGTGAGCCATCCTGACACAGTGAGTGACTGTTATTCTTCTCACCTCCTTGCTGCTGGTGAGCCACCCTGACACAGTGAGTGACTGTTATTCTTCTCACCTCCTTGCTGCTGGTGAGCCACCCTGACTCAGTAAGTGACTTTGCTATTCCTCTCTCTTCCTTGCTGTTGGGTGAGCCACCCTGACACAGTGAGTGACTGTTATTCCTCTCACTTCCTTGCTGTGGGTGAGCCACCCTGACCGCACCTTCCACTAACTATAGGAATGAATCCTCATCTCATACATCTGAAGTTCTGAGACACCATAAATGCCGTATTTCAATCTGCTGTATTTTATTCATTTTTATATTCTGCTGGGCTCTCTGGGTAAATGATCTTGTTTGGACTGAGTGACCATGGCTACTTTCAAAAGGCCGACAGTTCTCTTTTTGTTTGATTTTTTTTCGAATTTAAGTTTTCGTTTCTTTTTGTTTTTATTTCTGTCTTCCTTTTCTACGTGTCTCGTTACCTCCGCCTATCTCTCTGTGTCTTTCATCAAGGCTCATTATGATTATTCAATAGTTCATATTTAGGAAGCTGTGCACAATGTCACACGTCGTACATCCACGAACACATCATTGATAACCTTCACGTGCCCACAAATGTCCAAGATGTTCATACACAAACATTTCTACATATTTCGATCCATTTACAATTTAGGACAATATTTATGTATAGAGAGATACATTTATATACAGAAATGCACATGAAATGCTATTAAGCTCTAATGTAAACATAATTGTCGAGTTTGGTTTGATTTTGTTTAAACAGGAACATTGGAGGGAACATTGGCGTGGCATTTGCGTCTGGAGTTTGCAGTCGTGCTTTTAAGTGTTTTATTTCAAAAAACACTCGGCCTACCTGGTTGTTTGAGGCACACGAGTTTGGCCACACGTGAGTTGCGCTCACTTCTTCACATGTCTGTGCTCTGTTGAGGACCTCAAATCCCTATTTGCTTCTATGATATGGAAAAAATAAAGGAAAGGCTACCTACGATACACGAGGCTCGATGCCTTTCTCTAATCAGGTGTCAAATGAGTTCATGTCTTTCTTCCTTGCAGCCTGGGTCTGGGTCATGACTGGATTGCATGTGGACCTATTCGTGGCTTTATGAAAGGAAACCAAAACATATTCTTGCCTTGCTACAGGGAATTTCTTTTAGGAAGAGTTTAGTGAGTATATGCTGAGCTTCCTCCATGTTTCGACTTTTGACTATAGTTGTGTTTGTCTGTGTGTCTGCGTATGGGCAGACTATTCATGTGTAGCGCTATTTCCACTACCTCCAACATAAAGCTCGTATTTCTAGAATATTCTATAATCAATGAAATATTTCTTTTTTGTCGAAATGTGTTGAGAAAACGGCTCCAATAGTAAGTCTCTTTATACTTCTTCTCATTATGATTGATGGTGAGTGATAATTAGTAATGATGAGCGATGGGGAACAAAGATGATTGATGATGATTGATCACTGCTGCTGGTCTCTTGTTTATGTTATTACTTTTGTTTGCATGCGCGATCTCGTTTAAGCGACCCGAAGATTGGTTGTCTGTATGTAAGAAGTGTTCCGGTTGGTACTGTCGTAGCACTGAAGAAGACCTTTCCAGGTAAACAACAGTTTCTTATCTATGATGTACTCTCAAGTCTATTAGTCATGACTCTTGTAAGTAGTCCGCTGTCTCCCGATTATTGAGTGACTGAAAGATAAAATGCAGAAAATGTGCAAGTAAATATGGTTTTATGTTGTTTACAAAAGACAAAATATTGTCGGTAAGACGTGCGTATGTTTATTGCCAGGCTGTACGTCGGGTCTGTCGATATTTTATTAGTTTTGTCATTATCGCCTTTTATCTCTCTTCTCACACTCGTCCCATCTTCTTCTCTTTCCTCATCAATCACAATCAATAGGACAATCAAAGTATTTCTGTTTTCTGCTATTTAATGTCTCTGTATACATTTTCATTGCGTGGAAATGTGAAATGTGAAGGTCGGAAGAGTGAGCTTTGAGCTTTTTTCTGAAAACATTGTTTTGATAGGATATTAATAGAGAAACATCAGTTTCATGGCTGTTCAATTTTCTCCGTTCACTAGTGCTTGCCTTAGGACTGGACAAATTATGTGAAACAACTTTCATGAGAGGCTCAGAAAATGTTCGTCAGCTGCACGACGGGGTAAGTGATTGACTAGACATCACCAGTCTTCAGAAACACTTGTTAACATGCATGATTTATTGAAATAAAAAAATACTTCTAATTAGAATCCCCCGCAATATTACTTCTGCTAAAATTCAAATATTTGTATCCTGTAATCCCGATCAAAGTTCAGAGAGAAAATGTCCTCTGTGTGACAAACCGTTGATTCAAAGACAACCTGATAGTATTTAATGAAACTAATGGTTTGATGTTGATACAAGTCAAACATGTTGCAATTGTAAGCTGATAACTGACGATTGATGTTGCTGCCAGCCCTGTCCTGCTGTGTACTGTGCTGTGGTCAACGCGTCAGACAAGCACTTTGGGCTCATGGGCGCCATATCTGACGCCACGGTGGGTCGCCCTTGTGGGGAGAATCAGGTAAAAATTCTGTCTGTAGTCGAGAGAAGACATGATATTTGGGCTTTGTGATTTATTTACTTAACGAAATAAACTACACTACCAAGCAATAACTATCGCAAGTCAAAAGAAAACATATAACAAAACGTCCAAATGCTTTTAAACCAATGTTAATAGAAATGTTTTCTCATTAAAGGTATTTCTTTCATGAAGAATAATTTGCAAATAAATATTTACTGTGCAGGACGTAGTTTACACTTATGTTGGTACGAAGTGTGTCTCGGCATGTCGCGATCATGTTAAGCTCTTCAGTCTATCCAAGGTGACCAGTCCGCTGTGACACACGATGTGTGACGATGGTCAGAAGTGTTTTCTCGGACATAAATGTTTCTCTGGAAATGCGTGGGCAGGTGTGTCTGAGGGTTGGCCAATGCATGAACATCACGAACCAGACAACCACCATCTCGCTGGCCCCGTACTTGCGGAGCAGACGGGAGGGCGGCTGGTCCCAGTGGTCAAGCTTCACGAACTCGTGTTCCTCGGACTGTGGCACGGGCCTCCTTCTGGCATCCAGGATGTGTGACAAACCCACGTATGATACTCCCCGTGTTGCAGTATCCATAATTTTGAGCACAAAATCATATTTTACTCTGTGTTTCAAGGCTGAGTACATCTCACCCAGTGTTGCCGTTTTGATTCATGTGTATCTACTTGTCTGTGAATAAATATAAATTGTTCCAACAACATGTTCGTATATTATTGGGTCGACAGAAGACACGACCAGTATGTCAGTCAAAAGTACACGTTTTTCATTTTGTCCTTTACTTGTCTGCAGACCCTTAATGGAAAACTATTGCCAGGGTTCAAAGTTCAAGGCGATTTTGTGCAATACTGAGGTAAATAGTAAGTTTCTTTGATGATTGTTAACTTGTGTTTGTTAGTCTGGACTTCGTGGTTTGAAAGGAACTAACGCTGTAAGCTGGCATTGTCACTCACACATTGAATTTTCTGTTTGCTGTTAAAGTGTAAAGACTGTTATTATTTATCAAAGGTGATTTATTTGAGCGACAGGTTAAGAAATTGAGAGTAAGCAACAAAAAAAGAGAAAAAAACCACAAAACACATGTAGATATCTATATATACATATGCACATAGACATGCACAAAAGTGCACTCAAATATGAAATCCATGATAAGGCTGCAACAATGAAAGTGAACGGGAGAAAAAATCTCGGTTTTATTTGTTCTTAGCCCTGTCCAGGGGATCAGGTGAAGAGCGACTCTGAGCTGAAGCAGGATCGCGCCACCTACACGTGCAGCCAGCTCCTCAGGCGCCGCGTCCTCAACAAGGACAAGTTTGCCATCAGGGGCGACAACATCCACGACAATGCCGACGGTAGTAGAAGTTTTTATGCCGATTATCTGCCCGACCTTTAGACTAGGTGCAGGTCCACTGCCCTGTAACCATCTCATCGCCATGGATCTTTTCTCCCAGAATGGGAACAACACAAACAGTTTCTACCGTGTTTCCCCAAAACAAGACCGAGTATTAATTTTGGCCCCAAAAGAGCAAAATTTTAAGGGGTGTCTTTGTTTTCGTGTATTAAAAAGATACATTTATTCAAGTACAAAAATATGTGCACAGCGGCCAGTAACTGTGCAGTTGGATGCAGGGAGTCCTCCTTTCCATTCTCAACCTCTACTGTCGTCATGGCCTTTCAGCCAGATGGCGCCCCTTGCGGTACCAAGGGCCTGGATTATTACCTGCGGGGTGTACAACACAGGTGTATGCGCGGCTTGTGCACAGTAGGTTGTCTTTTATGATTACTCC
Source organism: Pomacea maculata (assembly GCA_004794325.1). Taxonomy (NCBI): domain Eukaryota; kingdom Metazoa; phylum Mollusca; class Gastropoda; order Architaenioglossa; family Ampullariidae; genus Pomacea; species Pomacea maculata. The sequence continues at coordinate 41,671 of SRHC01002271.1, forward strand.
TTTTTATGATTGTGCCTTATGTCATCAGGTTTTCTTGTCATTGCCGGTTGTCGCCATGCGTCCAGAGTGTGCGGTGACCCTCGTACATCGTTCTTCTAACTCAAGTACTTGAATAAGAATAAAGATCTGGGTTGGTTTCATTTCTTTGAGATATTCCTTTCCATGAATAGACAAGATTTTTTGATATTTCTCTAAACAAAGGGTTTTGGCTGTAATAACCGATCCGTGGACGGTAGTGACGATGCTGTCGTCAAAGATGTGTGCGGTGTTTGCGGCGGAGATAACTCCTCGTGTGCTTATGGAATCATGAACGCTCCAGTGCCCGCAGGTAACTTCAACCCGCAGGATGAAAGTGTGGATGTGATGTGGGTAGGACGAGAATAAAGACAATGTGGAGACTTTATACACTCATTTTATTTAGTACGCGTTGAAAGCTTCTTTTTCAATATGTATTTTTACACACTTAAGTATTACTTTGGTAAGACTATAAAAGATGCTAAAGTGGTCAATATTTCCATTGTACTTGTAAAGACATCTTAATATGCTACAAGTAAGCAAAGTTCAATCTACAAACGGACACGAGAAAAAAACAATTGTTTCTATTCACCTTATTGAGAAAGTCTTTCTCTTGTTCTTCAAATGGATTGTTCTGTAGTCTATTAATGCTTACAATCTAAACGAAATGTTTCAAAAAATGAGCTTCATGAACTTGTCTTTCAGGTAAGAGGGTGAAGATCTTTAACCTGGCAGCTGGAACCAAGGATATCTTAATTGTTTTTGATTACAACGATCATGCCTGCCTGGCAACTGGTAAATCGCTTTATAATCGTGAACAGAAGAGTTCCGAGTTATTTGCTTTACAAAACGAGCACAACAAATTTATTGCAAAAATCTTGAAAAATATTACAAGAACCAATGAATGAAGAAAAATGGGATAAACATGAGATGGACGGGAAAAGAAAAGAGAACTGTTAATAAGTTTTCACTTTTTTTTTAAACTTCAGGGCTCACGTTGAATGCATGAAAGTAATAGTTTTGTTTGTTTTCGGACTGACGTGCATGATAAGACTTGGTTATCATATAACTTCGAGTTCTGTCAAACATTTCTGAAGTGGATTATCGTCTCCATGTTGTAGAGCTGTACACCAAAGACGAGCAGCCAGTGATCAAGCACAGCGACCCCAGGCGGCGTGTGACGGACAACAGCCACAACCCTCGGCACTTCGCGGGCGCCTACTGGACATACGTCCACCGAGCTCAGCTCCTCTCCGCCACCGGGATGTTGACACAGCCAGTGATGCTGAGGGTCAGGGTCAAGTTCACTGAGGACATGCTTGTGTTTGCCAGTCGGATTCTGTTACTTCCTTTGTTTTGTTTGTCGTTCGTGTTTTAGGTCGAAACGTGAATAGTTCTTGGATTTGGAAAGTTGGAATCGAGAACAATGCTATTGTGTATTGCATACTGCGTTATTCATCCCACAGTTAAGTCAATTTTCAAATGTTTTGCATTATCTTTGCTTGTAGCTGTACAATAGTGGAAGTAAGAACATCACTCAGACTGTAACCTGGCGCTTTGACAGTCCAATCTCGAGTGAGTAGGTTTATTTTTACATCTTTTGAGTTTGAGTTTCTGTTTTTACAAAATTTTATGGTACTATATGCTTTATCTCGGGCATAACTACAAAGACGGTCGGTTAAATGCAGATCCATTCTTTAGTCGTTGAAGAAATCAGATTTGTGAGAATGTTAAACAAAACTGAATAGTTTGCCTGTGTGTATGTATACGTGTGTGCATGCACCTGTGTTTATGTTATGCTGTCGTTTCAGTGCCGGTTGTCAAGTGTAGCAATGGAGGAACCCCTTGGCTTGGCGGCTGTCTGTGTAAAACAAATTTTTATGGTTAGTTTCATAATTACATATTTGTTGTTAAATATTTAAAGTTAATAAAATTATGATTTATTATCTAAAGATTCCATAATATCGCATGTTACTATTCCATAATTATCCTACAGCGTGTCATGTAAAAAGTCATCACTAGATGTACTTAAAGACATTAATTTTCCAAACAAAAGTAGTACACACAGGAAGGTGCAATATCTACCCACCACAGATCGGTGGCTTCGATGACTAAAACGCTTCATCTGGTCTTAAATAAACATTATTCTGTTTCTTCCTGACACTAAAATGAATCTGGTTTAAGTCTTCTGTGAGTGAATATTCATGTCGCAGGAGCAAGGTGTGCCGACACGTGCTCCCTCCTGTGCCACAATGGCGGCTACGCCCACGACAGACGATGTTCGCGCTGCACGTGCAGTGAGTTCGCTCAAGGCCGCTTCTGTGAAAGATGTGTGGAGGGCCGACGGGGCCCTGACTGCAGGGAATGTGTCGTGAAGGTCTGCTACAATGGTGGTGTGTACAACAACTCAAACTGCTCGTGTTCCTGCCCCGTCGGGTGTCACGGCAAGGACTGTAGTGGTAAGTTCCTCTCTGGAGATACTGTCATGAAGTAGGAATAGTTACCCTAGAGGTAGTTATGCACTATAAATGTTTGTTGGGTCCTGTAGTTGGGAACAGTCACAGTGACAGTATTTATTTACAGAGATGACTGACCAGAAAGGTATGAGGGAAAGGTGAGAACTACTTTGACATCTTTCACAAAAATGTTTCTTTTTATTTCATCCTTTCTTTCAGATTGCAGTGAGGGTCTTAATACTGAACATGCATCGACGCATTATCGTGGTGGCTGGATGTCCGAAATCGAGCCTATGTCAGATAACACCAGATCATCTCGAGGTCCAGAAGCACTGAATATCACAGTGAACGACGAAGCAAAGAAAATCCAGAAGTCAGAAGGTTCTCGAAAGTCAAGTGGACGCGGCGGGGTCTTTGTATGGACGAATCTTTTCTTTTGCTGTATGTCTTTCTTGGGTTTTGCTGTCATTAAAATGTCTGGAAATGTAAGTTAATGCGGAGACAAAACAAGTATTTGTCTTGAGGACAGGCCGTGAGTTTATCATTGAAGTCTAGTAAACACATAAACTCGTAAAAATCCTAGTATAATAAACATCTGTTCTGTAATCTCTTAAAAGTTTGGTCATCTTTTTGATAGAATCGACAAAAAAATACGTTTAAGAATCAGAGTAAAAGTAATTTATGGTGGAGTTTCTCAGACATAAAATGGTAAAAGACAAAGAGTGTTTATTCACTTGCTACTCTACTTTTCTACCCCATCATTAACACTATGTATGTCGTAATCGGAAAAATAATGTGCGTAAGACCGAGAAATCTGCTAAATATTTCATTAAGAAATTCATAAATAGGCAGTTGTTTATTTTACTTTTTATGTTTTGTTTTGAACTGTTTTCATGTAGTTTTTTTTACCTCAGAGTTTGAATTTCTTCTCAACTAGCGATTTCGTCACTGTGTATTAGTCTGTATATTGTCAGGTATATTCTTTTTGTGCTCAAAATAAAGATTAATGGAATAATATATTGCATTTTGTAAATGTAGCTACTTTGAATAGTTCACAGAATTGTTAAATCGTGGGGGGAAATAATCACTGGCTCTACCGCACAGGGAGGAAGGGAGGGGCGAGGTAGACTGTCACGTGATGTGACATGAATTGTTCTCTACAGTTTCGACACGATCAGAGGGGTTCTCACTGTTCTCAATGTTTTCACCTGTTGGTAGCGAACACTTTGTCGACCTGTACAGCTAGATGGATATTATTTATGTGCCAAAAATGACCGTGGTAGTGACCCACATGGTTGTACAGCAGCAAGAGCATCTTCCTTTCAATCGGTGTTTTCTAAAAATCCATCTTCACAGCAAATGAATTGTTATGTGTTCTACGGACATTTGTAAAAGTTGGACTTTATTACTCACACGCACGCACGAACTTATTCACCACAGACCAATTCCAGAAGAGGAGCTCTGTACAGTAATGATAAATACCGAGCGTTTAAACTCTCCTTCCCAAGTCTTTTATTTCTGAAAACGATGAACTGTAAGGTCAATAACAATATCGCATTTAAATAAAACTCTTCGATATCATTTCAAAGAACAAATTACCATAAATAGCAAATTTTAGCAAAGTCTTTCAGGTGCTAGGAACATCTATATGATGAGGTAAAATGGTTTGAAACCGCTCAAGCCGTCTGCAAACACCAAACTCACTGGCCATCAGTCTCTCTCCTCTCATTAATCGTGGGCAAACGATTTTATGGACGTGCCTCAAAACAAAAAAAAAACACGCGTTGCTCGAGAAAACCTCCAACATGTCTGGCATTCCTCTGTCGGTGTCGCTGTCACCGTTGTTGAAGAATGCTTAAATAAAACAATATTTAAAAAAAAAAGAATAACGGGTAAGAATCCAGATATTCTCCACGTCATCCTGGTTCCCGAAATTTGCTTTACCGGTCGTGTTCAGGTCCCGCATGCTGATCTAAGCCGTTGGAGCTGCTGCGATATGATTTGGAGATGATATTAAACTCGCACATCACGCTGACACTGTCGATGATGTTGACATGGAGGCAAACACAGCTACCAGAGTCTTTCTTTGCCATCGGTCTGTAAAGCTTCCTATGAGCAGCATGAAATCACGATGAACTGGAGACCTGCATGCTTGGAGGACGGGAGATTAGTATCTGCTCTCACTCAGAGCTCGTTAACTGTTCGCTTCCGGTTTCACCTGTGTACGTCACACCGGTGCGTCAGACAATTAAGAAGACAGCAACGGGATGTAGAATCCCCACAACGCTCTTCGTGTCACGTGTTTTGGGGAGGGGGAAGGGGGGATGACGCCAGGGAAAGCTTCCCCTCAACATGGCTGGTGTTCGTCTGTGTTCTCTACCCGTCTGTGGTGTTCTCTAAAATGAAAATGAGAAATCGCACCTGTGCCACAACCACTCTGACTCGTCTAACCTCAAACCTCCCATCCACAAACATTTCAGCGCTTCACATGCTCAAGATGATAAGGGAGGGGGTAGAGAGAGAGAAGGGATAGGAGAAATAAATTTGATTTAATTTTTTTATGTCGATCGCTAAGAGTTCTGTTTACTGACCAGTTATCTGTGCCTTCAAAGTCTTTTAGTGTGTGAGTGTATCATATCATGAGAGGATGGACTGCGTGCAGACAGGGTTGAGGTTCAGTCTGCCAGCACTCGCCCATCAATGAAGAGCCTGTGGCAGAAGCTGAAGGTTGGGTACTTCTCTATGTCGGGCTCCTCACAGCCAAGCGGTCCCCTACACGAAACGTGAGTACCAAGCATTCTGGGACTACATTTTTTACAGTTCAGTGTTTATTTGGCTCTTGTTTGTTCCAGAAACGTTTCTCTTTAGTAAAAATGTGGACAAGTATTTGTCCACAGCTATCACATTCTTCACCAACCATCCAAAAGAGATTTTTTAGAGAAATGTAAAGGTGTTTAAACAGTTGGTAAATCATTTTCTCTGAGTAGAAATTTTATATCAGCATTTTCTGAGGTCACTTTGAAACACTTACTACAACAGTTGTGTCCGTGTGTAGAATGGACAGCAAGCAAAAGATGGAGAGACAGGAGCCGGACATACACGACGTGAAGACGCTACTCAAAGGCTTCGCGGAGCAGACGTCGATGCACGGGGTACGTCGGGTGGGCTCCAGTGACCATCATCTACTCATTCGTCTGCTATGGGCGGCGATGATCCTGAGTGCAGTAGGTAAGCATCCCATCTCGCTGTCCTGACCGGCCCCGACTGCTCTCACATTTTGGTGACCTCACAATGTTCTTGAATGCTGTAGGTAAATATGTTATCAGAGTACACACTTTTGCCATGTTGTTGGTGTTTATTTTGTTTTTTGGTTTTGTTTTGTTTTTTAGTCGATATTTGTTGGTGAGCAGGTAAGACGTTCATGATTCTGTACACATGTAGTTGTTGGCGTGTGCAGGGTTCGCATCGCATAACGCTTGTGAGATGATCATACAGTTCTGGAAGAACCCTCTCTCCACGACGGTGTCCTACCAGTACGAGGTGAGTTATGGACGCCTATCATGTAACAGTTAGCTTTAGAGAATTATTGAGCTATTTGACCAGAAAATTATGTGTGTGATCTCTCTCTCTCGCAAAAAAAAAAGAAGAAAAACAGTATGTGTGAGGACATGTCTGTATCTTTGTGTTTTCTTTCCAAAAGAGTTCCTGTATATATGGTGCGTGTAAGTTTTTGTATATGTAGTTCTATGTGAATTCTACGAGTTTTCAAAATACTATTTTTTTATTATTACTTGCGCACATTGATTTGTCAGTATAAGTGTGTGTTTGTTATCTCCTGTATTTATATGAGAGAATGTATCTGATATTGCTGTATGTCAAAGATGATAAGTGTATGTGTGTTTTGTAAAAATAATGCAGTCGTTTGTGTGTGTGTTCAGGATGCTGTGGAGTTTCCTGCTGTTAGTATCTGCAACCTGAACATACTGCGCAACTCAAAGTTTGAAAAGGATGCTTTTCTGCAGGTCGTTATGAGAGGAGCACCCTTTTGCGAGTCTCGCTTTTTAATGTTCTTTAAATTAATATCGACAGATAATGTTCTATTACCTAAGATCTTCACAGTGTTTTCATAGTATTTGGATTATCACATCATCGAGATGCAACGCGCACTGAAAGTCCTTCCACTGGAAGGAAACTGCATTATGGCAACACGATGGTAAAAGTATAGTGCTATAGTAGTTGTGGCCGTTGTTGAAGTTTAACTATTTAAAAAGAAAGATTTTAAAGTTAAATCATGGATTGAGCAAGGAATAAAAGTGTGAGAAACGTCCGCAGCACAGCAATAGGCAATAGTTGCAGACAAGCACGAAGGGAAGTTTCACACGCTCACTATTTCCGAAGAAGCACGAGGCTAACTAAAGTGAGAATCGCTTATTTCGGTTTGTAATAACTGAGAGGCAATACATGTTACAAAGTCTACTTTTAATCTTTTCTCTTTTAAAACGATCTCTAATATAAATAACAATGTATATAAGCATTCTTACATTTTGTCCGGTTTAACAATCTTTAAATGCACCATCTGCCTGCCTGCCTCTGCCTGGCTCTTTGCCTGTCTGCCTGCCTGCCTCTCTGCCTGTCTAATCCCGCAGCTCTATACTCTATACTGAGATCAGATGCTACTCAGATGCTACTACGTGTTTGTAGAGACGACACCCCTCAGTGAATCCGACGTTCAAACGCAAGGATGAAGAATTCGAATTCTTCCGGAACTACATGTCCTCCATCGAGTACAGCCAGCGATACGACTTCGGACATCAGCTGGAGGATATGCTGGTATCCTGTAGATATCCGGAACTTGAGTGCAATAAGAGGTAAGTGAGCAGTCAGCTTTAAACTTGTTTCACATATTGTAGCAATCTTACATGAAAAGGGAGTGAGTGGTGAGGAGTGGCTAATAGTGGTGATGGCGATGTCGACAATGAAAAATGTATTGTTTCAGTAACATCGCGTAAAGATAAACAAGATTTAAGTTGCACTTCAAGAAAACAAAGGTTGTGTAGATTCCAGGAACGAACCCCTCAATCTGAATGTCACGTCTGCTCCTTTGATTATGCAGTCATTCAATCAAATGTGTAATAATAAAGAAAACGCAGAACAAAATGAATTTAAAACATCCATAGAAGTGGCGTTCATAAAGTTTGGTAGGTTTTCATCATTATGACTGACATTAAATACACTTTTATTAACAATCCCGACACGAATTCACTGCAATGTCTCTTGTCTATCTTTTTTGCTGGAATCTGTTAAGTTACAATGGTCCGGATTTTGACATTTTCTTTCCATAGTATGAAAGAATGTAGCTAATTACTACAATAATGTTATATTTTAAGGGATAAAATATTAAGAAAGATTAAATATACAACGTAATATTTTGTTGTTTTTTTTTTGTTTTTTTTTTTGTCTTCTTTACAGTTTTTTTACTAAATTTTACTCCCAAAAACTGGGTAACTGCTACACGATTAACAAGGATCTCCGGATACCTAACGTGTCGATGACGGGACCTGAACATGGTGAGATGTTGTCAAACTGGTATTGTTTAGGTTTATGCAAATGACACAAATATGCACATTTTTGTGGACACTAGAACAAGTTTAAGGTCAGAACTCTTATACCCTTAGAGAAAAGATTGGCTGCCCTGGGTTCAGATCTCATCTCAGACACGCTGTTCTTTTTCTGCATGTGGCCCCTGTCAACAGGGGGATGTTTGTGATTTTGCTTCCCTGCAGCTTTCATTGCTCAGACTCATTTTTATGGACATCAGAATTTTATCTATGGGTAAACCACCTCTCTGAATACCCTGAATTAGCCGCTATCTGTGAATAGTCGATTATCAAGCTTGGGCAGAGTCACGGGCTGGGTCAAGATGCTTCATAAATACGATCTTTGGTACTTAATCTTTATAGCCTCTCGTGTATCATCACAAATCATCATTGACGACGACGATGACGATGATGATTTTACTTAATCAGCTCTCACTCCAAAAGCTTTGGACTCACAATTTATTTTTCTTTTGTGAGGACTTGAGCTGAAGCTGCACGTTGAAGAAGACGAGTACCTGCGTATGTCGATGACGACTGGTTTCAAGGTAGTTGTGCATTCGCCGCAGGAGATGCCGTTTCCTGACGATGAAGGCGTTGTTGTTGCCCCTGGATTCTCCACTCATATTGCTCTGAGCAAGGTAAGAGTACACAAATGAAAGATTGAGGAAGTAGAATCCTACTTACTAATAAAAAAATGTGACCGAAGTCCTGTACCCATTTGGTTGATCGGAAGCGAGGGAGGCAAACAATTTTTTTTACCTGATTCTGAGACAACGGGACTGTCACCTACTTTAAAATATTCCTCAGGTTGAAATAAAGAGAACCCCCAAACCGTATGGGTGTTGCCAAACATTTGACGAAAACGAGGACACACAGTTGAATATGTATGCGAAGCTGTACAATGTGGGATACACTGAGAAGGTAGGTCCTTTTTTTTTTCTTTTTCTGACGATCTATCGCATGAGTAACTGTGTGTGACCAGTGTCTTTCGTTCTTTCCCTTTATCTTCTTACCTCTCTACCGTGTCATTTCAACAAGACACATAAGGCAGTTATTTATTTTTGTGGCTGCATTGTGTGAGCATCTGTACTACACACCATTCAGACTGTGTTTAAGTGAAGTTTGTCAACAGGCATGTTACAGAACCTGTTACCAGAACAGTTTGGCCGAGAGGTGCGGTTGCTGCAACAGCGAGTACCCGTGTTCTCATAACCCAGACGGCAGCATCATGACAACTTGTAACAGCTCTGATATTGAGCAAAGTAAGTTACAAACACAACTTTACACTTGTAAGTTCAATACGCAACTAAAAATACTCGCCTGCTATTAATAGGATTTCACACCTCAGATCCTTACAAACTGATTCTGATTTGTTTTTTTAGTGTAAGCATCACCACGTATCATCAGTGTTTCCATCCGAAACGAAGAGTCAGCTTTTATTTTTTCATTTATTTATTTATTGTGTTTATGTATTTATCATGCGCTGATAATACTAGTTCAGCAGAATGCATGCATGTTATATAATATACATTCGTGTACACATTATTTGTTATGTTGTCCTTATAAAGGACAGTTTTCTTCACTACACCACATGTTGTCATTGCTGCTTTGTAGAGCGCTGTTTCGACGTAGTATCCCGTGATTACTTTCGCGGAAGTTTGGGATGCAAGGTCCTCTGTCGTCAACCATGCAGGTCACAATTTGACATATAAATTAATGTTTTTGTTAACGAGCGATAAACTGTTAGACATATGCTATCAGGCGACTTTATTACGCGCTGTCAGATAGGAATTGCATAATTACCAAATTAATAAAATTAATATATATATAGAGAGAGAGAGAATTTGTCTACGAGATTACTGACTTGCAATATTTGAACCTAGTCTAGATGAATATTTAATACTATTTTCTGCTATCTAAAGTACATCAGCGTGCCTTGCGAAGATTAACCCCTCATTACTGGGTTTGGATAACAAAACGATGCTTAGACTTTAATGTCGTCTGCAGCCAAACTATATACAGCAACGAACTGTCGATGGGTGTATGGCCATCAAGCAAAGCATTGCCGTTTGAAGTTCACCAACTTCAAGAGTTCTTGCAGAGAAATGGTAACGAAACTCACCCTTCCTCCGAACAAGAACAAAAGGATTATCTCAGGTAAGCCGAGCACGCAGTTTTTCTCACTGAGAAATATTTAAAGAAAACCAGAAACAACAAAGAAACACTAGCTAGTAACTCCTCCTGAAGTAATAGTGAGTAGAACACGAATTCGTAGAAAGAGTTGTAGGTGTAGAACTAATAGTTTTAGTTGTTGTAGTCGCAGTAGTTGTAAACGAACGAATAATGTAATATTATTACAACTTGTAGAGGTCGCAGTAATATTATTACAAGATGTGGAAGTCTTAGTAATGTAAGTTTGTCTAAGCCTTGTAAGGACTACTGTCAGACTACTGTTTGTTTTCAGGAGAAACGTTGCTCATGTGAATGTTTACTTCAAAACCCTCTGCAGCCAACGAGTGGAAACATTTCCTGCATATGATGTAAGTTATCCCTCATCCTTTAGAATCGCCACCTCACTGTTGTCAGTTGAAAAAGAAGTATTTTGTACGTTGGTCTTACTACAATTAGGAAATTGTTTTATTAACTTTCATGAAAGGAATGTAGACTCGACTAATTGAAATGAATGATAAAGTTGTGCTCATCGCCCTGAGACAACTGTCCATGTGTTTTATTTCCTCTGTCTGCCATCTATAGTGGTCAAAAGTTCTGGGTGATCTTGGCGGAAACTTTGGCTTGTGGATCGGCTTCTCCATCATGACAGCTGTGGAGGTTTGTGTCCTGCTCCTGGACCTATGCCGCCTCTTGGCCAGGAAGATCGACCTCAAGCGAGACAGTGCCAGGCTCCATGAAGTCAAAGTCGCATGCATTCAAACTTGATTTGCAGTGAATTTATAATTCGTTTCTATAATGTAAGAAAACCATAGCCATCACCAGATGAAACTGTACTAGTTTGTACATTAATTATACTAGAGGAAAGCGCAAATTAACTCGCATTATGTGCAGTCATGAGCGAGGTCCGTGATGAACTGTGGATATGTCCGACGGTGATCTGCACCGTTGTCAGAATTCTAATTTCAAAATCAGAGAAAACTTTCGTATGTATAATTTGATTATTTTCAAATTTGCCAGAATGTACCCAACTTTATGCATTCTTTGTCGCACCTCTCTCTTTCAAATGTCGGTTTTCACAACAGTGGCAATCAAGCGCTAATAGCGGTGACGAAAGTAGCAGCAGTCGGTTTTTTATTCATTATATTTTGTCATTCAAACTGTATTCACAAAATAATCACTTAAGGGGATGTTTATCTAAAGCACTGATTCTATAATGTAACAACAGCTTTATTCGTTTTATGAATTTTCTTGAGAAGTGTGATCTAAATTTTCGAAGTCAATTTTGCTATTTTTTTATATCAGTCTTTCTGTAACAATGTATGTGGTCAGTAGTATGCTTGGTTTGGTTTACTCCTAATCTACCGAGGAATGTCTTCTTGTTACTTATCTATGTCTGGTTTTAGTTAGAGTTCTTGCCTTTCCTTTTCATTTTCTTTTTATGTGGGGTAATTACCTCGTACTGTCAATTAACTCGTTATCGAAAGTAAAAGGTCTTGTCACAGCAACACGTGTCTACGAAACTATAACAAAATCATATCTAATCTTTAATTTGTAACAGCTATTTAACTTCTCATTCTCTCATAGAGATCGTCTACAACCTATTAACAGAAAGTAAAGGAAAATTTAAACTATCATTTCATCTTAGTGCTTTCATTTTGTACAAGAGGCAAAGCTGCTCGCGTATATGTATGTATGCATAATTTTGCAAAGAAATGGCGTTGAAAATAAGTTTTGATTGAAAAACCATGCTCTAAATCAGTCGAGAAATGTGTTTGGAAAACCTATCATGATGACAAGCTTTTATCTGATCGCTGGGCGTACCTCAGATGCTTCTTGTCAAGCATGAGCTAAGCCGATCCACCTCTTCCTTTTTAAGGTATGGAAATTCAAGTCTTTAAAATAAATATTCTCAACTATAGACCGATTCTCCAGATAACCTCACTGGGGTTTTTTTCTACAAACCTGCTTGACATTCCACGCCCACGTCCTGGATGTGGGCGCAGTTATGCAATCTGATGCCGCTGTGTCGACACCGGTGTAGGTAAGTCTCTGTTTCTTTGCACCTGACCTCATCCAGAAAAATGTGTCCACTTCCACCGTCCATCCACGTATACCTCCACTCGGTTGTTTTAATTATTTAAGGCATGAAGTTTTAATTACAAGTCCTTTCCATTAATTTCCATGGTAAGCTGCTCCTGTCACAAATATTCATATATAAGTAACGTAAAAAAAAGCAAGGCGCTGATTTAAATTAAGAGGCAGAAGGAGAGAGCTGGTGCTTATCACCATGACAACTAAAACTAAAGTTCTTATAAAATTTGCTGTCAAATATGGTTCAAAAGATACAGATAAAATGTGTGCTTTTGTCGCGTTCTATAACCTCAAAAAAGAGCATTTTGAAATGTTTGGTTTTCATTTTAGCCCAGAAGAATTTGCAGGACCTCTTTAGAACCCAATTGCCTTAAATGAAAAAGATAAAAGTGGAGTTTTGTTACATTCTTTATTTATGAATCCAAAATCAAAATCTTATTGCTGACAGCCTGAGATTTGTTTTGCTGATTTAATGTTTTAATATACGGAGTACTTGAATTTGTATCTTCGGTAAACTGAATGGGTGAATTGAAAGAAGCGTGTCTTCCCACTGGTGTCTCACTAGTCACCTGAAAAACAGGATTTCAAATCGTTCATTGAGCATATAGTTCCATGTAAGTCTTAATAAAAAGAATTAATGTCCATTATTTTCGAACCACCAGCTCAGACTGGCTAAATAATTGTCTGTGCTGAGCTATAAATCAATCATTCCCTTCCATAATTATAAAGAGAAGAGAGGGAAGTCGTTGTCATCCCCTTACCCCATCGCCCACAAAACAAAAAGAAAAAAAAAACAACAACCATGGTGCAATAAGTGAGAGATATTACGTCTCCTCACAAAGAAGTGGTCTCAAAACCTGGTGGATATTGGATACTGCTGCTGTACACCAAGCCATCTTTGCCACAAATGCTAACCCATTGATAAATTAACATTCACGTGGTCGGGATACCGTTTGATAACTAGTGATTTACTTTTTTATAGGTGGTGATACTGTCTTGTTATCTATACTGTCTTCGTGAATGTATTCTAGTTTATTCATTTACTGTTTGACTGTAGGAATAGCTTGTATTATTTATATGTAAGCATAGGACTACTTTGAAGAAAGACGCTTGCGAAAAAGCTTGGCAGAGGGTAACAATAGTTTCTAGGCTTCAGTATTCAACTCTCTTTGAAACACATCCATAAATTGCTTCCTTCTAGGCTTTTTCTTTTCTTTTCTACCAGTCGTAAAGGAGCAGTCTAATGAAGTGCAGTAAATGTAATATAGTAAAAGTAACTTAAATTGGCCAGTCAGTAAAAAAAATAAAGACTCGATTAAACCAACGCTTGCTTTCATGAAAAAAGAATACTTAAAACTAGCTACAAAATAAAGGATAAAGCACCAAAACATCTCTACGCACGTGTAAAAGGAAAGCACTTCAGGCCGACGTCCTCGCCGTGGTCGCAGTTGTGGCCATCCCTAAACGAACACTCCTGCAGGTTGCTTTCGTTTCCAATGCAATTCACGTTGTCCATCAGGATGGGGAGTGTAACTTCTCCGTAATAGGCTCCTGGTCGCACTACAGGATCACTGCTGCTCAAATCAAAGGAGGGGGAATTGGTGTTTTACGCGGAACCAGCAACTAAGGCTATATCACGGCAAGGCAGCCAGCCCTGTAAACACGTGTCACTTGCAGAGAAAGAACAGCGTGCCCGAGACGAGAGCTGAACCCGGGACAGCCAACCTTCAGTGTATTGGTGACAGGCGCAAACCTTTACGCCACTAGACCGGCTCTCAAATCAAAGGAGCAACTGAGCACATAGTAATGCAGTGAGCACCGTTAGAGTTATGATTATAATAAAACCAAAGAATTCTATTACCTATTGAACCGCAAAGGGTTCTAAACTAGTTGCCAACCTGTTGAAGCCAAGAGACCGACAGGCGACAATAGCGTCCACCTTGGTGAAGCCATCGTCGCACACAGTTCCCCACTGGCCGGATACCTCCACCTCCAGTCTGCCTTCCCAAGAAGAATTTCCTCCTTGCAAACGGACACGATAATCCGAGCGTTTTGTTTGACCTGCATTCAAAATATCTGCTTTATCCACTGTGCATGATTAGCGATGTCTACTCGACTCAATTATCATCAGGAAGTAAAAGAGTCCAAATCTCTAGTATTGCCCACTCTTTCGAAGATGGCGTTCAGGTTACAGCCAGTAGGAAAGCACTTTAGTAAACGTGTACCCACGTTAATGGCACGACCAATGGCAGTTGTTTGTCGGTGTAGGGAACGTTAGTGACCTTCGCTTCACGTTTGAAAGGATTTTATTTGTCTAGCGATTGGACAAGCGCGTTTTTCTGTACTCAATTAAGCCTGTTGATTAAAGCAAAAAGTAAATAGCTATTCTGTTCAAGTATAGTTGATGATAAAAGCAAAGGTAGATGAGACACTAAATTCATCCACGATACGCTGAAAGTCAAAGTAGCTATCAAATAAAGGCTAAATCACCAAACGAAGGCATGCAGTCCACGACGACATCCTCGCTGTGGTCGCAGTTGTGGCCATCCTTATACGAACACTCCGCCAGGTTGCTTTCGTTTCCAATGCAATTCACGTTGTCCATCAGGATGGGACCTGTAGCTTCTCCGTAATAGGCTCCTAGTCGCACTACAGGATCACAGCTGCTCAAATCAAAGGAGCAATCGAGCTCATTGTAATGCAGTGAACACCGTTAGAGTTATGATTATAATAAAACCTCACACGACCGTTGTGTTTATATGAGTGTATCGATACTGAAAGTGCGCCTTTAAATTCAAGGGACGTCGTTTAAAGTCATAAGACAGAAACTTCTCTAAATGTATATTTAAATAACGTCTGAATTCTTTATCTCGTTATGCGCCAATTTATAAGACTATAGCTAATCTTTATTTCACAGTATCGCAATGTAATTAGACCAGTTTTGACAAAGAGAACAGCATCGCGACCTATATTTGAATTCTCATACAAAGCTTCGTCACCGCAACCAAACCGTGTGTATACAGTGTTCCCTCGTTTATCGCGGGGGATAGGTGCTATGATCAGCCGAGATAAACGAATTTCCGCGAAATAAGGACATACATGCAGAAATAATATATACATGTAAAACAATATCATGTGAGTGTAAAGTAATATAGTAATCATGGTATTAATACAGTACAATAACAAATTAGTGTAAAAAAATTATAACTGTACTCAGACAAACCCAAAAAAACTGATGCGAACTGGCCGCGAGATGGGAGATAACAATCATGGCTCGTCGCTTACGCACAGCAATGGATTTCTGTTACACAATTATTTCTTTCTTTCTATCTACAAAATAACCATGGTATTTTAATAGAAATACAAATATAGCTACATTTTTCGTCTTTTTCCTGTTGAAGTATCTATGGTATTTTGTAGAACGATAATTCCCAGCACGAAAATATCGATCGATACTTCACTCAAAAAAAAACCGCGAAGTAGTGAATCCGCGATAGATGAACCGCGAAGTAGCGAGGGAACACTGTAGACATTTTCTTCTTTCCATATGTTCAACTATTTATCTCATAATATCATCCACGAAATAACACCAACCTTGTAAACGAAAACAATTCTGCAAACTACATTTGAATTCTGACACAATGCTTCTTCAGCTCTACGAAAGATAGTCTAAAATCACTAAAAGCTTGGAAGCAACTTCAAAACAACTATTATGCAACTTAGATCACCAATAAGTCATTACACATTAAGGTAACCGAATTCCCTTAATGTCATTAAATACAAATTATATCATTTCCAAGTTCACCGATAAAAAATAGAAATAAAACAAGCTTAGTAATTAGTTACGCAAACAAGCTTAAAGACATTTAAGCACGCGAGGTGCTGCAAACACATAAAAAAAATCGAAAAAGAGTTTATCGTCAAACAATAAACGGTTACAAACATCATGGAGGGTTCAATACACCGAATATTCGTCGAGTTCTATCCTATGTAAAACAATATATTCAAATATATCTATCGTTATACAATGTAAATTTTCCAAGTAAAATACTAATTTTCTGATTTCTTTCTCTTTCCTATTATTTTGGTAGTTGTCTAACGTTTCGTACTAGTATGTTACATTAATTTATATATCCGATAGAAGGATTAGCTTTAAATTACTAGTAATATAAATATATCTATATATAAATCAACCAAAGAATTCTACTACCTATTGAGCCGCAAAGGGATCTAAACTAGTTGCCAACCTGTTGAAGCCAAGAGACCGACAGACGACAATAGCGTCCTCCTTGGTGAACCCATCGTCGCACACAGTTCCCCACTGGCCGGATACCTCCACCTCCAGTCTGCCTTCATAAGAAGAATTTCCTCCTTGCAAACGGACACGATAATCCGAGAATTTTGTTTGACCTGCATTCAAAATATCTGCTTTATCCACTGTGCATGATTAGCGATGTCTACTCGCCACAATTATCATCAGGAAGTAAAAGAGTCCAAAACTCTACTATTGCCCACTCTTTCGAAGATGGCGTTCAGGTTACAGCCAGTAGAAAAGCAGAGATAGTAAACGTGTACCCACGTTAATGACACGACCAATGGCAGTTGTTTGTCGGTGTAGGGAACGTTAGTGACCTTTGCTTCACGTTTGAAAGGATTTTATTTCCTTAACGATTGGACAAGCGCGTTTTTCTGTACTCAATTAAGCCTGTTGATTATTGCAAAAAGTAAATAATAGCTATTCTGTTCAAGTATAGTTGATGATAAAAGCAAAGGTAGATGAGACACTAAATTCATTCACGATACGCTGAAAGTCAAAGTAGCTATCAAATAAAGGCTAAATCACCAAACGAAGGCATGCAGTCCACGACGACATCCTCGCTGTGGTCGCAGTTGTGGCCATCCTTATACGAACACTCCGCCAGGTTGCTTTCGTTTCCAATGCAATTCACGTTGTCCATCAGGATGGGGCCTGTAGCTTCTCCGAAATAGGCTCCTAGTCGCACTACAGGATCACTGCTGCTTAAGTCAACGTAAAAAATCAACTTGCACTCTAACACTATTTCGTCAAAATATATTTACCGTGTTTAGGAGAGATTATTTATTAAATATCTTGAGATTGTTTATTTATATAAGATATACATTAGAAGTGGATAAGAGTGAGCATATGAAAAATTACGTCTCCAAATTTCAAATTACTAACTATAAAACCATTTGCTTCACATTACTAATCATACACACTAAACAATACTTTTCAATTAGGTATAGACTTTAGGGAGTATAATTATTAACAAGTTGCAAACCTGTCGAAGCCAAGAGACCGACAGGCGACAATAGCGTCCACCTTGGTGAAACCATCGTCGCACACAGTTCCCCACTGGCCGGATATCTCCACCTCCAGTCTGCCTTCCCAAGAATGTCGTCCCTTCAGACGGACACGGAAATCCGCGCGTGGTGTTGGACCTGCAATCAAAATATCTGCTTTATCCACTGTGCATGATTAGCGACATCTACTCGACTCAATTATCATCAGGAAAAGAGTTCAAAACTCTACTGTTGCCAACTAATTCACACATGTCGTTTAGGTTACAGCCAATAGGAAAGCACATTTAGTAAACGGGTATCCACGTTAATGACATGACTATTGGCAGTTGTTTGTCGGTGTAGGGAACGTTAGTGACCTTTGTTTCGAGTTTGAAAGGATTTTATTTGTCTAGCGATTGGACAAGCGCGTTTTTCTGTACTCAATTAAGCCTGTTGGTTAAAGCAAAAATTGAATATTGCCCATTCTAGTCAAGTATAATTGATGATGAAATCAAGTGTAGATGAGACACTAAATTCATCCACGATACGCTGAAAGTCAAAGTAGCTATCAAATAAAGGATAATCACCAAACGAAGGCATGCAGTTCACGACGACATCCTCGCTGTGGTCGCAGTTGTGGCCATCACTATACGAACACTCCTCCAGGTTGCTTTCGTTTCCAATGCAATTCACGTTGTCCATCAGGATGGGGCCTGTAGCTTCTCCGTAATAGGCTCCTGATCTCACTACAGGATCACTGCTGCTCAAATTAAAGGAGCAATTGAGCTCATTGTAATGCAGTGAACACCGTTAGAGTTATGATTATAATAAAACCTCACACGACCGTTGTGTTTGTATGAGTGTATCGATACTGCGCCTTTAAATTCTAGTGACCTCAAAAAAGTCGAAATTCAGAAACTTCTCTAAATGTATATTTAAATAACGTCTGAATTCTTTATCTCGTTGTGCGCCAATTTATAAAACTATAGGTAATCTTTATTTCACAGTATCGCCATATAATTAGACCAGTTTTGACAAAGAAAACAGCATCGCGACCTATATTTGAATTCTCATACAAAGCTTCGTCACCGCAACCAAACCGTGTGTACAGACATTTTCTTCTTTCCATATGTTCAACTATTTATCTCATAATATCATCCACGAATTAACACCAACATTGTAAAGGAAAACAATTCTGCAAACTACATTTAAATTCTGACAATGCTTCTTCAGCTCTACGAAAGATAGTCTAAAATCACTAAAAGCTTGGAAGCAACTTCAAAACAACTCTTATGCAACTTAGATCACCAATAAGTCATTACACATTAAGGTAACCGAATTCCCTTAATGTCATTAAATACAAATTATATCATTTCCAAGTTCACCGATAAAAATAGAAATAAAACAAGCTTAGTAATTAGTTACGCAAACAAGCGTAAAGACATTTAAGCACGCGAGGTGCTGCAAACACATCAAAAAAAATCGAAAAAGAGTTTATCGTCAAACAATAAACGGTTACGAACATCATGGTGGGTTTCACACACCGAATATTCGTCGAGTTCTATCCGATGTAAAACAATATATTTATATATATCTATCTTTATAAAATGTACATTTTGCAAGTAGAATACTAATTTTCTGATTTCTTTCTCTTTCCTATTAATTTTTGAAGTTGTCTAACATTACCTACTAGTACGTTACATTAATTTATATATCCGATTGAAGGATTAGCTTTAAATTACTAGTAATATAAATATATATATAAATCAACCAAAGAATTCTACTACCTATTGAGCCACAAAGAGATCTAAACTAGTTGCCAACCTGTTGAAGCCAAGAGACCGACAGGCGACAATAGCGTCCACCTTGGTGAACCCATCGTCGCACACAGTTCCCCACTGGCCGGATCTCTCCACCTCCAGTCTGCCTTCCCAAGAAGAATTTCCTCCCTTCAGACGGACACGGAAATCCGTGCGCACTGTTTGACCTGCAATTAAAATATCTGCTTTATCCACTGTGCATGATTAGCGATGTCTACTCGACTCAATTATCATCAGGAAATGGGTTAAAAACTCTAGTATTGCCCACTCATTCGCAGATGGCGTTCAGGTTACAGCCAATAGGAAAGCACATTTAGTAAACGTGTACCATCGTTAATGACACGACCAATGGCAGTTGTTTGTCGGTGTAGGGAACGTTAGTGACCTTTGCTTCACGTTTGAAAGGATTTTATTTGCTTAACGATTGGACAAGTGCATTTTTCTGTACTCAAATAAGCCTGTTGATTATTGCAAAAAGTAAATAATAGCTATTCTGTTCAAGCATAGTTGATGATAAAAGCAAAGGTAGATGAGACACTAAATTCATCCCCGATACGCTGAAAGTCAAAGTAGCTATCAAATAAAGGCTAAATCACCAAACGAAGGCATGCAGTCCACGACGACATCCTCGCTGTGGTCGCAGTTGTGGCCATCCTTATACGAACACTCCGCCAGGTTGCTTTCGTTTCCAATGCAGTTCACGTTGTCCATCAAGATGGGGCCTGTAGCTTCTCCGAAATAGGCTCCTAGTCGCACTACAGGATCACTGCTGCTTAAGTCAACGTAAAAAATCAACTTGCACTCTAACACTATTTTGTCAAAATATATTTACCGTGTTTAAGAGAGATTATTTATTGAATATCTTGAGATTGTTTATTTATATAAGATTTACATTAGAAGTGGATAAGAGTGAGCATATGAAAAATTAGGTCTCCAGAATTCAAGTTACTAACTATAAAACCATTTGCTTCACATTACTAATCATACACACTAAACAATACTTTTCAATTAGGTATAGACTTTAGGGAGTATAATTATTAACAAGTTGCAAACCTGTCGAAGCCAAGAGACCGACAGGCGACAATAGCGTCCACCTTGGTGAAACCATCGTCGCACACAGTTCCCCACTGCCCTGATATCTCCACCTCCAGTCTGCCTTCCCAAGAATGTCCTCCCTTCAGACGGACACGGAAATCCGTGCGTGGTGTTGGACCTGCAATCAAAATATCTGCTTTATCCACAATGCATGATTAGCGACATCTTCTCGCCTCAATTATCATCAGGAAAAGAGTTCAAAACTCTACTGTTGCCAACTAATTCGCACATGTCGTTTAGGTTACAGCCAATAGGAAAGCAACTTAAGTAAACGGGTACCCACGTTAATGACACAACCATTGGCAGTTGTTTGTCGGTGTAGGGAACCTTTGCTTCACGTTTGAAAGGATTTTATTTGCTTAAAGATTCGACAAGCGCGTTTTTTTGTATTCAATTAAGCCTGTTGATTAAAGCAAAATTTGAATATTGCCTATTCTGTTCAAGTATAGTTGATGATGAAAGCAAGTGTAGATGAGACACTAAATTCATCCCCGATACGCTGAAAGTCAAAGTAGCTATCAAATAAAGGCTAAATCACCAAACGAAGGCATGCAGTCCACGTAGACATCCTCGCTGTGGTCGCAGTTGTGGCCATCACTATACGAACACTCCTCCAAGTTGCTTTCGTTTCCAATGCAATTCACGTTGTCCATCAGGATGGGGCCTGTAGCTTCTCCGTAATAGGCTCCTGATCTCACTACAGGATCACTGCTGCTCAAATCAAAGAAGCAATTGAGCTCATTGTAATGCAGTGAACACCGTTAGAGTTATGATTATAATAAAACCACAGACGACCGTTGTTTTTGTATGAGTGTATCGATACTGAAAGTGCGCCTTTAAATTCGAGTGACCTAAAAATAGTCGAAACTCAGAAACTTTGCTAAATGTATATTTAAATAATGTTTGATTTCTTTATCTCCTTTTGTGCCAATTTATAAAACTATAGTTAATCTTTATTTCACAGTGTCGCCATATAATTAGACCAGTTTTGACAAAGAGAACAGCTTCGTGACCTATATTTGAATTCTTATACAAACCTTCGTCACCGCTACCAAACCGTGTGTACAGACATTTTCTTCTTTCCATATGTCCAACTATTTATCTCATAATGTCATCCACGAAATAACACCAACCTTGTAAAGGAAAACAATTCTGCAAACTACATTTAAATTCTGACACAACACTTCGTCAGCTCTACGAAAGAGAGTCTAAAATCACTAAAATCTTGGAAGCAACTTAAAAACAACTCTTAAGTAACTTAGATCACCAATAAGTCATTACACATTTGTCTGCTTATTGAATCTCTTACTAGTTGGTTTATTATTAGGTCATCAAAAAAGGGAGCAATAACTTATATGGTAACCCAATTCCCTTAATGTCATTAAATACAAATTATATCATTTCCAAGTTCACCGATAAAAATAGAAATAAAACAAGCCTAGTAATTAGTTACGCAAACAAGCTTAAAGACATTTAAGCACGCGAGGTGCTGCAAACACATCAAATAAATCGAAAAAGAGTTTATCGTCAAACAATAAACGGTTACGAACATCATGGTGGGTTTAATACACCGAATATTCGTCGAGTTCTATCCGATGCAAAACAATATATTCATATATATCTATCGTTATACAATGTAAATTTTGCAAGTTGAATACTAATTTTCTGATTTCTTTGTCTGTCCTATTAATTTTTTCAGTTGTCTAAAATTACTTACTAGTACGTTACATTAATTTATATCCGATAATAGAACTAGCTTTAAATTACTAGTAATATAAATATATATATAAATCAACCAAAGAATTCTACTACCTATCGAGCCACAAAGAGATCTAAACTAGTTGCCAACCTGTTGAAGCCAAGAGACCGACAGACGACAATAGCGTCCTCCTTGGTGAACCCATCGTCGCACACTGTTCCCCACTGGCCGGATCTCTCCACCTCCAGTCTGCCTTCCCAAGAAGAATTTCCTCCCTTCAGACGGATACGGAAATCCGTGCGCACTGTTTGACCTGCAATCAAAATATCTGCTTTATCTACTGTGCATGATTAGCGATGTCTACTCGACTCAATTATCATCAGGAAATGTGTTAAAAACTCTAGTATTGCCCACTCATTCGCAGATGGCGCTCAGGTTACAGCCAATAGGAAAGCACATTTAGTAAACGTGTACCATCGTTAATGACACGACCAATGGCAATTGTTTGTCGGTGTAGGGAACGTTAGTGACCTTCGCTTCAGTTTTGAAAGGATTTTATTTGCTTAACGATTGGACAAGCGCGTTTTTCTGTACTCAAATAAGCCTGTTGATTAATGCAAAAAGTAAATATTACCTATTCTGTTCAAGCATAGTTGATAATAAAAGCAAAGGTAGATGAGACACTAAATTCATCCACGATACGCTGAAAGACAAAGTAGCTATCAAATAAAGGCTAAATCACCAAACGAAGGCATGCAGTCCACGACGACATCCTCGCTGTGGTCGCAGTTGTGGCCATCCTTATACGAACACTCCGCCAGGTTGCTTTCGTTTCCAATGCAATTCACGTTGTCCATCAGGATGGGGCCTGTAGCTTCTCCGTAATAGGCTCCTAGTCGCACTACAGGATCACTGCTGATTAAGTCAAAGAAAAAAAATCAACTTACACTCTAACACTATTTCGTCAAAATATATTTACCGCGTTTAGGAGTGATTTTTGTTTTCTATGTTGAGATTGTTTATTTATTTAAGATATACAATAGAAGTGGATATGAGAGAGCATATGTAAAATGAGGTCTTCAGAATTCAAATTACTAACTATAAAACCACTGGCTTCACATTACTAATCATACACACTAACCAATACTTTTCAATTATGTAGGGACAGTAGGGAGTATATTAACAAGTTGTCAACCTGCTGAAGCCAAGAGACCGACAGGCGACAATAGCGTCCTCCTTGGTGAAGCCATCGTCGCACACAGTTCCCCACTGGCCGGATATCTCCACCTCCAGTCTGCCTTCCCAAGAATGTCGTCCCTCCAGACGGACACGGAATTCATCACGTCCTGTGTGTTGTCGATGTAAAATATCTACTATAACGACTTTGCTTTGTCCACACACCACCATTATCATCATGTACGAAAAATGTTCTTAAAACTAGACGTTTCCTACTTATTCGCAGCTTTCGTTTAGGTTAGGCGATATTAAAGCCGGTTTAGTTAGTGTTTTCCACTGTATTTGAGATGACGTCTTTTGTCGGTGTGGGTAAAGTTATTTGCTTGATCTTTGGAAAATCGTGTTTTTGAAATTTAATTTATTTCTTGAAACAATAATGACGGAACAATATCAAAGGAAACTTACTTAATCCTACTGTGTTGATCAAGAGGACACAAACCATTGCTTATAGGTATGTTTTTCTCAAATATTATTTTTTAATCAGACTTTAGAGGACTGTATCCACACAGTTTGTTTTGTTTTTTTTTAATTACGATCAGAATGTCCATGATAGGTCAGAAACTCAAGCTTTCTTCACCCTAATAGCTGTGGACAGAGCGAGACATGGCTGTTGCTTACTTCGGTCTGTCTACATGTAACTGTCGTCATGATAAGATCGGCCCACATCTACCCTATAATGCCACTTGCCAGAATATGATTGTCTTATGCGATTAAAGGAACCTACATCTGCTGCCTAAGAACTCTGTCTACATACGATTGGTGCTTGGCGAAGGGGAGGGCAGGCAGTCAAGGCTTGCATCCTGACTGTGGTCATAGTCCCCCCGGCCAAAATTGCTGCATTGTCCCAGATTAGTCTCGGAACCTAGGCAGAACAGATCGTCCTGGAAAATCCTACCACTTCCTCTTCCAAAGTATGCTGAGGGTAGAATGGCTGGTGAAGAACTGTAATAATGGTGTAAGTAAAAAGTGCCAATTATGCATAGTGAATACCATTTCAATTACCACATGTTGTCTTTATTACCTAATATCCTCGTTCCGTATTGTTTTCATTACCTGATGGCCTCTTTTTATGTAATGTTCTCTATACATAATGCCCTCTTTGAGTAATGTCCTCTTTATTCAATGTCTTCTTTAATGCCTTTTTATGTAATGTCCTATTTACGATTCAAATCAATCACTTCTATCTTTAGTTTTTACTATTTACTATTTATTCTGACTTACTGAAATACTGTTTCTAAAATTTCGCCGATAACAGTTTTTACACTTATTGAAGTGAAGTTTTGCGCGTAAAAAATGCAGGTAACTGGTATTCTTTTTTTCTCGTTTATCTTTTGCTATTAACCTATGTTTCCTTTTTTATTCTTTCTTTTGTTCTTTCTGCTCGCTTATAGCGAGACATATATACATATAAATCGAGATACAGCTAAAACAGATCTCGCTTGTTAACTGTCAGTTATGCTAAGCAGCTACCACCAGCAGTCACATGGCATTACCTACTGCCTGCACTTACCTTTTGAATCCAACAGATGTGCAAATTACCCGTGCAATGTTCTCAGTAACACATTCGTCGCACATTGTCTGCCACTGTCCATTCCAGTACAGCTCTATTCTACCTCGGAAAGGGGCTCCTCCGTTCACAAGGCGCACTTTAATGTCAGGAACAACTGCAACGACAGAGAAAGGGACTTAAAGCCCGCTTCTAAAAAAGCAGGTCTTGATTACATGACAGTGGGTGAGGTAAACTTGTGAGAACCTAATCTCTTGTCATAAGAAAATTTCCCACTACAAAGACTTACTGAACAAGACATTACATTATAGGCCTCAAATTTGACATATTTTATCATAATGTTACGGTGATTTTCTCACAAGAACACGCCTTCTACTTCAGGCAAGGACTGACTAGATAACCGGTACAGTGTGTTTATTGCCGTAGATTCACAGCTGGTGGCCTCTAAGCTCTTCGGCTTCACAGGTTAGAAGAAAGGTAGAGCACCAGGTTAAGACTCAGTGTTTTGTCAGACAGGACTGGTATTCTTGTCTCTTGTCAGCAGGTCGCATGTAGCTATGGGTACTTTAAGTCTTTCTGCTGCTGTACATGTCGATAACAAATTTTGATGTCAATTCGTGTTTACTGTTCCTCCATTCTGCGTCACATTAGTCACAGATTGCCTGCATGGTTGTTTTTTCGTCTGTATTCTTTCGAAAAATAATCAAGTGCGGAAAAAAGACAACCCAGGAACTCTTAATATAGATGAACCAAGGTAAGGATTGTTTGAACTGCAAGACTGAAGAGGGGGTAAACTACTGCTCACCTGGAACAGTGGGTGGCGGCTCACATTCCACCCCAACGTCCTCGCCATGGTCACAGTTGTGGGTACCTTTGCCCCTATGCGCACACTGCGACAAATTGCTTTCACAACCTTTGCACTCAACGTTGTCCAGCCAGATAGAGTCTTGACCTTCTCCGTAGTAGGCATGGTACCTCACGATGGGGTAGTTGCTCCTGCTCACAATTATTTCGTGATTAACTTCGACTCGTGAAATATGGATGCATTTAATAGTAGTTCACCTATCGAAAAGTATATAAAGAAGCTTCTAGAATCTAGATGAATAATGGAAGCATCCTTCACGATGCCTATGCGTAACAAAGTTTCGGTTGAAAGGCGGTATTAACATTATCATAATAATCATGTTCAAATATATTTACTTATTATTTCCCCATATATACGTTTACTTCAAGGGGGCATTTTTATCTTTGTGGTGGTTTTATTTTTCAATATTGAAGAAGTGGCGGTGACTGACGTATTAAATCCAAGCTGACGACAGACAACTTTGGCGTCATTTTCGTTGAAACGATCGTCGCACACAGTGCCCCAGCTTCCATTGATAAACACCTCCAGTCGGCCTTGTGCATCGGAAATACCACCGACCAGACGAACATCAAATTCCTGAAACTAGAGAAAATTTGTAAAGAATGAAGATTAGATTCTATAAAATTAAGATAAAATTGAAAATTTTCCATCGGTTTACCTGATTACAGTGTTCCCTCGCTACTTCGCGGTTCATATATCGCGGATTCACTACTTCGCGGTTTTTTTTTGAGTGAAGTATCGATCGATATTTCCGCGCTTCTACAAAATACCATAGATATTTCAACAGGAAAAAGACGAAAAAGGAAGCTGTATTAGTATTTCTATTAAAATACCATGGTTATTTTGTAGATAGAAAGAAAGAAATAATTGTGTATGAGAAATCCATTGCTCTGCGTAAGCGACGAGCCATGAGTGTTATCTCCCATCTCGCAGCCAGTTCGCATCAGTTTTTTGGGTTTCTCTGAGTAAAGTTATAATTTTTTTACACTAATTTGTTATTGTACTGTATTAATACCATGATTACTATATTACTTTACACTCACATGATATTGTTTTACATGTATATATTATTATTGCATGTATGTCCCTACTTCGCGGAAATTCGTTTATCGCGGCTGATCATAGCACCTATCCCCCGCGATAAACGAGGGAACACTGTATTTTTGTGTCTAAAAGAAGAAATGTTTTATGTTTCCGGCTGGCCAGTAATGTTGTCCATTTAAGTTACACATGGACGAAGAAGTCTAATAGCGTCGCAGGGCTGTATTTTTTGGTTACATATAATAGGGGAAGGGTGTAAAATGGTAGTTCAGCAGCGTTGTCAGCGTCATAGTTGTTGCACTGAGAATTCACTAATCGGGAAGTAGGTCAATCGTTAGAAATCAACAAAAAAAATATTTACACGATTTAAACAAAGATAAAGTACCAAACAAACATATTTTATTACAATATACATTAGAATTAAAATATTACTTACTGTTTTCTTCTTATTTTCAGTTGTTTGAGTACAAATCCATGTTGAATTGAGTAACCTGTAACCGACTTTAAGATGGCGCTTGAACGCAGAATTCTTACCTACTTTCAAAGTTAATGAAATACCTGATAGGGTAACTTTCTTAAAAGGGAAGTAATCTTTAGTGGAACAACTCCTAAAGGCTCCAGTACTTGTCTCCCTTATATATTCATTCATTTGTGGACAGAGAGATGTTCTAAGATGCTCTAAATGCAACAGAATAGATACAAAATAACCCCAAAGCAATGGTCACAGTTGACAACAGAGATGGCTGTGCTTCAGAAGTCATTAGAAGTATCTGCTCAGCCACCAGTTAATGACATAAGCAAACAAACTCTTGAAATGGTAAGAATATTAAAAGTTCGGAATAAAGGAGTGTTTTGTATTTCAACTATACATTATTAGTGATTTTTAAAGCTGTTATTGTTACAATAATTATTAAAATAATAAATTGCATTATCCACTCTTGCACCCAT
The DNA here is from genome assembly GCA_004794325.1 of Pomacea maculata. Lineage (NCBI taxonomy): Eukaryota > Metazoa > Mollusca > Gastropoda > Architaenioglossa > Ampullariidae > Pomacea > Pomacea maculata. The sequence goes on from SRHC01002271.1 coordinate 69,514, forward strand.
TCATTTTCCTCCAGGCTTCCCCATTCCCAACCACACATTAGACATAATGACTCAGTCACAGTATATTAAATTAATGAATCTAATAATTCATTTGAGACAGAAGTATGGCTTTAGATGCATAGTGTACATATGTAAAGCTAATAGCGGACCTGTTTCATGTATTTCCGTTTATCAAGTACTTGCTGGTATGTTGCTGGTCACCCTAGGCAAAAGAACTGTCAAGAAAAATAAAAGAATCATGGTGAACTCCTATGTGTCTCCCAAAGGCAATGAAATCTAAGTAGCTTACACCTGCCTTATTTCGAGTTTTGCTTTCTCCTATTCATCTGTGATGTTTGTTGCGCCGTTCTGCTCTGTTATGGATTGTTCTTCGCTGTCAAGACTGCGCCATTTCTTGCAGCAGACATCTTCGTCCACTCACGGCTTCTGTCTCCTGTGCTGCCATCTTGATTTTTTACTTTTCTGGATTCTGCGCCTCCTTCACTGACACTTTTATCTGGCCTGGCAGTGTGAACCAGTGTCGACTAGTGTGGACCAGGCCGCTTTCCATTTTCGATTTACGAATCACGTACGTTGCTTCATGTTGTGTACATTAGATTCTGGATCTATGCGCGTCACGCTGTCGTCTGCTCATGAGCTGTCTGTGTGTGTCGTCCTCCATCTTGCTGCCTGCGGGTCACTCTGTCGTCTGCTGATGAGCTGTGTCTGTGCACGAACTTATATCCCCTGGACAGCTGGCAGAAGATTTTTTTTTCTTCACTTAACTGTTAGAACGAGGCTCCAGACCACAAAACTTCCGATTTTTTCACATTTCAGCTTTACTACTAAAAAGAGGCAGGAAACGACATAGCTTCCGGTTTATTAACATTTTTTTGTTACGGCTCGCCGAGACTAACAGCAGATCACTTCGCAAGAGGCCAAGAGTGAGTCTCGGCATACAAACATCAGTCCATAAATACACGTACATGGTCTGTGTGTGTCATCCTCCATCTTGCTGCCTGCGTGTCACTTACCGCTGTCGTCTGCTATGAGCTCTGTATCTGTGTGTGTCATCCTCCATCTTGCTGCCTGCGTGTCACTGACGGCTGTCGCCTGCTCTTCTTCCGTGCCACGACGGTATTCTCTTCTCCACTGTGTTGCTCTCAAACTTCAAATTCCGTAATCCGACGAATCTTTCTTTTTACTGGCCTCCACTTGAAGTGCAAGATATTAGACCCATCCTTGCTTTGATCAACTTCAAGTCTGGTGCTGGCGGGAAGGGAGCGGGAGTAAGTAATAATAAGAACACTGAAACATTGTTTCTGAGACCAGCATCATATACCGTGCTGATCTCTAGTTACAATAAATGAACACGATATACTCACGCCTCGCGCAATGCCGTAACTTGAAAGAAAAAGGTTTCCTTATGGGCATCTGAGAGACCGATTTCTTTTTGTAACTTTACAGTTTTCTGTGTGTGTGTGTGTGGGTGGGTGGGTGGTTTTTTTTTATTTTTTTTTGGTTTGTTTTTTTGGTGTGTGTGCATATATATTCAACCCCTGGCAGTTTATGTTAGATGTTATATCACTCCTTTGGTTACAATGTCTTCAGACATTATTGTATGAATTCCTTTTTAATCATGAATGCAAAGTCATGAAAACATACAAGAAAGTTCCTTTTTGCATATCCTGACGTCTGACGTCCATAAACTTCTTTCCTGAGACTAATGGTCAGTTTGAAATGAACCCTGGAATAATGGAGTTGCACTAGTATATTTTAAATTTTCTTATTAGGATGGGTTTAGTGTCACTGACTAATTTCTTCAACATATTTCTCTACGTTTCCTGTCATTGGTATTGTAGGTTTTATTTAACCTTGCTCTAAAGACACATCACTCTCGTCCTTAGCATGAAACATACTCTACTTCATCTTCACGCTGAATGCCGTCACGCACACATATCATATCACATCATATCATCATCATCATCATCCTCACGACGAGGCGAATCACTGGCATGGATACTCACTGCGTGAACAGTTGTCCATGACAAGTAGCAGGTAGCCAGCACGACGGCTGGCAGAAGGCTCCCGGCCATGATGAGGTACTGCTGGACCCTGTGCTACAGGTATAGCCTTTTATAGGACCACGGTCTGCAACGTGGATCACATCCTGTCACGTGGTGTAAGCTGGGAAGGAAAGGGTCTTTGTCGTGACTACATTCGATTGTCCGACGATGTAAGAGCTTCTTGTCGAAAACAGCTGCCTTCAGAGTCTGATTTAGCAGTGGGGAATAGAAAAGTCGATGGTTGACGATATTTGTAAACCAGGCCATGCACATCTTAATGCAATTCTGGGTAGTAAAGTAATATGAAATTTAGAGGCGTAAGGTCGTCCCACAAACTTTTTCCGGTCGTTGGAATCAGCTTTATGTGAAGGTGGTGCCCATCTTCTCTACCTAGCCGCTTCCCCAATCCTCTATGGATTCTGATAACCGTAGCAGATGAAGGAGTCATAACGATTGTGGAACTGGCGGTAGAAGATCTGCTGCAGAAGACAATAATGATAGAGATGGTAGTGGTAATTGAAAATCATCATCGTCGTCGTCGTCATCGTCGTCGTCGCCATCATCATTATTATTATCATCATCATCCTTTTCTTCTGTTTTTCCCTCGTCGTCGTCGTTGTCTTCTTGTCTGGGCCGGACGATACTGTAAGGTGCAAGAGACTGAAAGGAAGACATTAACAGGGCGGAGACTGCTGTCTGTTACCAATAGTGATGACCATTCTAATGTCATAAAGTTCCCCAGACTGAACGAGAACACCTCCTCTCTGAAGATTTAAGGTGGGGAAAGTCTCTATTACTATCAGGCAGGTCAGAAAGGTGCGATTTAAAGTAGCATAAAGAGAAAGACACAGAGAGATAGGGAGATAGACGAACGGACAGGTAGAAGGATGGGTGGGTACTTGCATGAACAGATAGAAGAATAAGAAACAGAAATAGAGACAAACAGTGCACTTTATTGTGTCAGACCTTTCTCGCTTTCTCTCTCTCTCTCTGACACACACACACATCTTGATGAACCGCACTCAAGCGAAAATTGGGACCTCAGTCATTTCCATGATGCCTTGCCAAGAGTTTCAAAGGACCGTCCGCTAACTGACAAATGTCGTATTTAAATCATCTAACAACCTCCATCTTTCAAAAGGTTTTAATCAGACTAACGACACCGTTTTGCCATTAAGCTCCGTAAAAGCGAGACGGAAACAAGTGCATTATTAATCAATTATATTAATCCCTTTCAATAATTAGTAAATAATTGGAAAATGAAAAACACATAATGTATCTTCACGCTAACACAGACATAGAAAGTGCGCTTTACTTCTAGCAAGAAAAAAAACCCCTAAAGAGCAGTTTTCAATGCTTCACTTATGTGTATGTGTGTGTCAGCTTGTACACCTCCTCTTGAACGATTTCGTAAACAGAATGCATGGTAATAAACACGCTTTGCGCTTTACTGTTTACGTAAACAATAGGTACTAAAGACTTATGGAGCCGCCCATCTCGTCTCTAGACGGCAGGTAGTGGTAGAGACTGTTTGATTTTTCTCTCAGGAAGAAAAGCCTGCTAAATAAATCTTCTCAAGTGTATGACCCTTCCGAGTACTAGAAGCTACAACTGCTCATGTTTACTAGGACCTGTACTGCCTTCACTCTTATTTGTCGGAAGATCAATTAACATCACATGTTGCAAAAGAAGATGCTACATCCTTTCCACTTGGTCTGACAATGTAAGGAAAACATCGAATATAGAGTGTATTTTATTTGTATACAGTTTACTTTTCTTTTTCTTTTGTGATCGATACATTTATACAGAGCTTAATATTTATCGTTCAAATCATCTTTCATTTTTGACACATATTCGTATTAGGAGATACGATATTCTTTAATGATTCAAGCCTCCGACAATTTCCTAATTTCAACATGATGATACACAATGGCCCATACACGTTTGTGTCCCAAACTATTCTTTCTTGCATAAAAAGATCAATGACAAATTATTAGAACTGGATTCTCGAAGTTTGCTCGACTATGTATAAATGTTTACATAGAGATTTCAGTCTGTTGCCGTGCAGTTAAAGTAAAAAGTTGTTTTGAGTCTGTTGTCCATGTCAGCTTGACCATTCTATGTAAAAGGTAACACCTAGAACACGACCTGAAGCCGTGTATCAAGATACCAAACGACCACAGGTAGCACATTATTCGATTTTTCTCTCAGGAAGAAACATTCACTAAATCTCCGCGAAAGTATAGAAGTACTGAGTCCACAGTGTACATCGTTATTTACAAACACAGAGTCTCACTCTCCCTTCCTTTGAGAAGATTAATTAATGTTGAGGTGTTGTTGGCGAGATGTTGTTGCGGCCCAAGGAGAGTGATTTTTCTCTCAGAGTGAACAGCTCCTAAATCTCCTTAAGTCTATCACCCTCTGGAGTGAATAAACCTGTAATGGTTTTTTTTCTTCTTCTTCTTCTTCTTCTTCTTCTTCTTCTTCTTCTTCTTCTTCTTCTTCTTCTTTTGCATTGGGATCAGTCGTCTACTTTTTTTCTGTCTGATAATAAACTCATTTTCGGGTTCATTCTATCAAATAATATTTTAATATTTTGTTGCCACGACATGCCATGTGAGAGGTATGTAGGTATATCTTCTCCACAGAATACTCTCTCTCTACACCATCTCTCTCTCTTTCCTGCCACCTCCATAGTATAAGGTAGGCATCTTTCAAGATGGATATCTACATAAAACTGGACGCTGAGTGGTGCGTGAACGCATCGTGTAACTTGTCAGCCAGCACAGGTTCACTGGGTCGACATCTTGTAAATTCTGGGAGGTCCTGGTCACCGTACAGTGCACACCACCCACGACAATGTCCCTGACGGAATCAGCAAGCTTGTGCCTTATATTTGAAATTTTATTATTATTTATTTTATAAACGCAAGAGTTAGGACAGCATAACGAAATAACGGACTAACCCTTGCCCTCTACGATTTGTTTTGCTCCTGATGCACGTTTCCAGCTGCAGACTATCCTGACAACTTTTATTTATTTATTTTTGTCCGACAGCATATATTCTCCCTTCTGACTGCAATATTATCCGAACTAATGTAACTTTTTACTAGCCTATGAAACAGACAAGAGAAACGGAAAGATATTTCCTTACATGAATTTTTGAGCAAATAAATATTTACAGATTATTAGATAACAGTTTAGTTTAAAAACATTTTATGCATAATGCTCTTTTTGAAAAGTGAACTCCTTTAGTTTCTAACAGCAGTAGTATTTATGCATTAAGTATGCAGTAGGTATGGTATTATCGTAATAGGTAGTAATAAACTACTAAAACGCTGGCATCAGTGTGTATATAAATCAGAAAGTTGGCTTTAAAATACTTTTTCTTTAAATAATAATAAGCTGTTAGGAAGCTGGATTATTTTCCTTAAGTGTACAGCTTTACGTGTATAAAATATGTATTTCGTTATTAAAAGAATGCTTGTGGGGAGTAATCATTACTAGATTTCTAGAGGTACGTGGGATATCAGTCCAAATATCGCTGTACTTTTAGTGACTATGGGAGACAACCCTTTTCTTCCATGTTAGCCAGAAACAAGTCATCACTAGCTTATGGTTCTTGTTCTCTGGAGCTTTACTTCAGTGTCATTCACACGTTGAGAAAATGCTAAATAGATAGGCCAATTGTTTTCTACCTTTTGTATTTGTATCAGTGATATATATTTATACATCACCAAATAATTAGAAGAGGTGTCAGCATCTATTTTTCAGAAATGAGGCTCATTTACTGAATGTAGTGATGGTACACGAAACGCTCTCTACTGACGCATGCGTGCTGAGTTAGATCCTTTTCCTCACTGCTCAAATATTCATTTACTTTCAAGTGTTTTCTTACCATCCAGTACACAGCCCAGAATAAATCCCTTATCATTCAGTACCGCAATATGCAAAACACGGAATGAAGAATGCAAATGACAATTAAATGACCAAATGTATTAATATTATTTGATATATTAATAATTATATATTAATTAAATGTAGAGGATTACTACAACTTGTAAAAGTATGTTAATTAACACAAAAGTGAAGAAAGAAAAACAAAGATAACTAGAACCTAACATTCGTAAGTCTACAAAGCCCAGAGTAAAGAAACCTTGCAAAAAAAAAAAAAAAAAAAAAAAAAAGGGTCAACAGCCGAATCTGATGGTGTTAGAAGCGTGAATATACCTAACAGTAATCGATAATGTCAACCCTTTGAAGACTACACTTGTGACAGATTGCCATATCATAAACTTTTTTCCCGACAATCGAAACACGTTCAAACTGTTGTTACAGACCTGCGGTTATTCGTGCACGACTCTAGTAAAGTCAGCACGTGTGACGCGGGCTTTAGCCAGCCGACACGATGTCATGCGCCAGGTCGCGCGCGGCGCTGCAGTTGTACGCAGCTCGTGCTGTCGGCAGGCCGTCTATTCTCGCCAACCTCGGCAAACCTACTTCTTGTCTCATCGATACCCGTGCCTTTTCCCGTCTACCTTTGTTTACATGCGAACTGGACAAAGGATGACTTGGTTGTGGGCGCCCCCAGGCGAGTGCTGTCAGCCTCAGTGGCCGACACGGCAGTGACACGAACACTACACAGGCGGCTGACTACACGCTGCTGCACTGCACACCACCTCGTCACAAGCCAGGTACAAGCTTTTCTTTACCTGTTTATACCTCGTTAATTAGGCTCGCGACCGATGAGATGGAACGCCAGTCCGTGAACTTTCAGTGACCCTTAGATGTGTAATTATTGGGATGAAGTGTGTGGCAGTAGTACTCCATCACTTTGTTAGTTGGGTGTCAACATTCATGGTTTGTCTGCACTGTGGCTGTCACAGTGACACACAAACACACAGTCTACACGCTGACTTACATCGGGAGTTTCTCTAGCCGCCTCCACTCGCTGTGGTGTGTAGTGTGTAGTCGCTGTGTATAGACGTGTGTAGTCGCTGTAGTCTACATTCAGAGAAGGTATAGACGAATCTTTTGTCTGTGTAGCCAGCGTGTGTATTTGGGGGACGGTGTGTGACATGTTGTGCAAACTTCAACCCAGACAAACAGGTCTTGGCTTCAACATTTTTAAAGATTGAAACCTGAGCTTTCAGGTGTGTTGGAGATCATCGTGTACACGACTCTTACCTCAGTAGGTCGTGCCAACCGACAGTCACCCCACAACAAACACAGACTTGTATGGGTACAATACATCCCTCTCTTCTGTCCCTCCCTCCTTCTTTCTCTCAGTAAAATGATCGAAGTCTTGTCCAACCACTGGCTACTGGCATGTCATCTAACAGCTGTCACTGATAAGTTATCTTTATGGTAATCTCGTCAGCAAGAGCTCTTGACTGAAGCAATTCCTTCTCCTTGACTACCTGGCTTGCCAGTGAGTGAATCCATTTCGATGTTTATTTTTAATATTATTTCGCTTTTTGTGATGAAAACTTTAAAAATTACTTTTAAACAATAATACAATAAAACAAACTTTTTTTGTCTTTCCTCTCCCCCAACTATAGAGGTCTTTCTTTCCTTCCTTAAAGGAGGTACTTAAAATTTGTTACCATTGTTAAAAATGTTAGTGTGAGCAATAAAATAGCCTAACCAGGGTTACAATAGCTTGTCATCGCCATATTTATGACTTTTTTCCCCTGGACTAAATTTTTATTCATATTTAAGGTTTGTGATGGAGTCTTACAAAGTGTGAATAAGAACATCAAACGATATATTGGACGCTGGGTGTGTATGTATACAGTCTGCTGACTGTGCAACTGTTGAAACCTCTCCAATACCCGACAGTTATCGGTCCGGGGATCAATAGTGTTTGGTCAAGGAAGAAGTAATCATTGATTCGCGAACAGCAAAGCTTTCACGCCCTCGGGAAAGGAGGGGAAAATCCCGGAGTGTGGAGGAAATGTTCGGACATGTGAAACTGTGGTCACAGGCGGTGGTCGATGGCTGGAGGTGAGCAAAGCATCCCGAGTGTTTGATGTGCTCATTGTTTTCACGCCTGCCACGTTTGTCATCCGCTTCTTAACGTGTTGAACGCCGGAGCGGGATGCGACCGCTGCAGCTGGAAAGTCGGGACTGAGTGGCAGCTGCAGCGTCAGATGTAAGTAACTCCGTTACAGACTGCCAGATGTAACAGGAGTAACGACTGTCAGATGTAACACCGGTAAGGACATACAGTCAGGGCCGCGCGTGTGTGTGCAGGCGACAGGTGAGAGGATGTCTCTCACCAAGACAGGTGCACATTCGATGTTTTATTTAATTTTTTTAATGTAAATAAGTTTTGAATGGCGCAGCTGCTGAAAAGGTATATAATTTGGACATAGGATAATTCTGAGAGATGTTGATTTTGAAGTCTTTCCCATACGAGTTTTGACCTGCAGAACTGTGTTGTGGGTAACGGAGCTGGTGCCGCGCGTGTCACCAAAGTAACGGCGAACCATTCGATCACAAACTGTGAGTCAGCGGTTCTGTCGTCTGCACTGCGAGCCTCGTGTTAAACAGTCGCAGGTACATTTCTTGACTGCACGCCGCCAGGTAATCAAGATGGAGGGCCTCGAGCCAGATCGCGCACGTCACGTGCCCGGACAGGCTGTTTGTGGCTATAGATGCTCGACACGTCACGCGCTAACCGCACGCTTACTGAACGTGAGCACGCACGTGCTTCGACTGTAATCTTCGAATTGTAGCAAACACACACAGACACACCGAAACTTCTTGTAGTCGTGTTGTGGATGATGTTGCTATTAGTAACGCGAAGGGTTACCTTTCAGGTGTGGGTTTGTTTGTTTGTCTTCGTCCACCGGTACTACACGAGTGCCCTCGTCCTCACCCTCGCGGTTCGTGCGTGTGTCCGTGTGTGTGCAAACTCTGTGCGTGATCTAGTTTCTCGCCACCTGACAACAAAAAGCTGTGAGCAGTGAGCACGCCATGTCACCCTGGCGAGCCGCTAAGCATTATTACGCCGGAGACGAGTCTGGGTGTGGGTGGGATGGTGGAGGTGGCTATGATCGGTTAGGGAGATCCCCGGCTATCACTCCGACTATGATCCTCTCTCTTCCTTGTACAGCTTTCGAGTGCGCATGCGTGCTCAGCATTGTATGCAGGTGATAATTTACAGTCACGCGACCGTGTCGTCTTGTGTGTCACATACAGTTTGAGTGTGCTTGAGCCTTGTTGAGCATGTTATTATGTAATTTACTGCTTGATGGTCTAGAAGGTGTTATGTAATTTACTGTTTGAGTGTGTGGCCGCAGTCAGGTGCTCGGTTTCATGAACGTCCCTGAGTCGAACGACTTCAAAGGTTAAGTTTGCTACAAATTCTACATTTTTGTTATTTTTGTATAATTTTTGTGTGAATTCGACATTTAATTTTGAGGTGATGTGATCTATGGTTCTGAGTTACTTCTGGATTTCACAGATGAAAGGACAAAATGTCCCTTGTGAACCGGTCGACCTTTTGTACAATGTTGTCCCTTCGCCGGCCAGTCTCTACTGTTAAAGCGTTTGTTGACAAACCGCGAATTCTTGTCCGACAAACATGGAAACTGCGTGTTTGAGGCCACTAGTGGTAGATGCTAGAGGTTTGTTTACATAGTTTACAGTTTATATGAGGCTGTGTAACTTCGTCTGTTCACTCCTTTCGGTCAGGATATGTTGCTGATGCTCTTACATGAGATATATGATCTTCGGATATACGAGTGTGCATCCGTGTGTTCGTGCGAGAGAGTGTGTGTTCTGCGCGTGCGCGTGCTCGCGATGAAGTAGTTTTTCTGATGTACATGTATTGAGGGACTGACATGCTATGGTAACGGTCGTATTATTCAAAACCAGCGAAGCCCCCTATTCTCATTGTTTTTCATTTCCTCCCTCCATTTTGCTTTATATTGCACGAGGACAAAGCCCGGCTATACACCCCCCTTCAATGCTCTCACAACCTGTTCCAAGGTCTTTCCTCCTCAAGCGATGTTGGAAGTCGTACATGCTCGTTTTTCCTCGGCTCCCATTACCTCAGTTTCCTCCCCCACCTTCTCCAGCCACCAACGAAGAAGACGAGGTTCCTGTTGATTGATTTAAAGATAAAACAAATATACTGTTAAGTCGATAGCACGGATGAGTGGTTCCGTGCCGGTTGTAAGGCAGCAGGATTCGTATTGACCACCGATGTTCCTCAGCAACACCATTTGTTGGAGGCCTCCCCGAGTTTCTGCGGTAAACGGTACAAGATGCCAACAGAAGTCCTCTGAATCAGTCGGAATTCCATGTATTAATGAAGTCTCTCTCCCTTTTACGCACAATCAGTTACTGAGGTCAGGAGGTCGAAGGCGCACGTGCGGTTTCGCGTGCGCGCCAGGCGATGCCAGTGTAGTGTTATCTGTTGATGAGTGTACGTCACACGGGCGAGGCAACGGTTGAAATGAGGACCGACGTAAGCGACGAGGTGAGGGCCGAGTGAGGGCGCCCATCCGGCCTGACAGTAGCTGGAGAAACTCTGGCATCCTACAAACGGTTTCCCGACAGCCTCTGGACTGATTGGTGAAAGTCGTAATTAGCGTTACGGGGCCAGCTACACAAGGTTCCACATTTTAAAAACTTTAGGCCTTTGGTTTGTTTACATAAACATTTATATATAGAAACACAGTGACAGCACAATTTTATATCTAGTTTAACAAAAAATGGTTTAAATAAGTTTAAATAAGATAAAACTGCCAGACTTTCGTTTCTGTCAGCACATTTTTCGTGCAACGCATAGGAGTCATTTCAAAAAAAAAAACATTTCCAAATCTGCTTCTTAGAACAGTTTTAGAAACATTATGCAGCCAACCTCTGCAGAAATCGTGTATATGAGATTTTATAAAGAATTGAGGTGGAAGTGTGGGTGGTGGACGCAGGCCTACAGAAACTGTATTGAACAGGAAGTGATGTGATTATTTTTGTAGGTGGATGGATTGAAAGAATTATATCAGTCAGCACACAAGGTATGGATTTACTGCGCAAGTTCGTGCTGATGGGTGTTCTTTTTTCTGTTTTTGTTTTTTGTTGTTTTTTCTTTTTTTTTTTTTGTTTTTGTTTTTTGTTTTTGTTTTTGTTTTTTTGTTTTTTTTGTTTTTTTTTTACTGTCTGTCTTTTTAGAGATTAGAGTGTGTGTTGAGTGTGTGTATGTGAAAAAGAGAGACAAGTCAGTATTCGGCAGGTTTTTAATTTGCTGTTGTTGCATTTTTTTAAACAAGTATCAGGTGATATTTGTAAAACACTGAACATGCCAGGATACAGTGTTCTGCGTGTTGTTGTTGTTATTGTTGTTGTGTGTAGACGCTAAACACATGTTTATATGACACAATCGTTAAACAAGTATATTAATGCTTGTCCCCTAGCAAAGATAGGTTTTGGCTTTGTCTGAGTGCATTGCGTAATCGTTGCGTTGGAAACAGGATTTGAGGTGAAGTGTCAGCGCGGTGCTTGCGTGTAACGGGTTACCTGTAATCCTGCTCAACGGTCCGCGAGGCGGGCAAAGGATTACAAGGTGACTGAACGAAGGGATCGCGGCTCCAGTCGGAGCATTGAGCTAACCCTCCCCCACAGAACAATGTATTGCGTCATCAGAGAAAGAGTGCAGGTCACACACACACACAAACACATGCACACACAGACAGACGCGCGCACACACACACATGCACACACATTACCATCACCATCTGTCTGCTATCTCCATACACAGATTCGTACCCAGAATTCCATGGATGTGAACACCGAGCTGAACGATCCATTCATGTTCTCGAGTCTTCCAGCCCTAGTCTACATCTTATGCTTCAAACAATTTCTTTTGCCTGAGACATTAAGGAAACAGAAAAAAAATATTCCGTGAGTGGCAGTTATCATCGTCAAAGAGGCTTCCAACTTGACATGGAGCTGAGACTGTAGTATGGCAGCGAACGGTAGGGGGGAGAATTTAAATGTCAGGAAGTACTTCTTTCCTAAACAAAATGTTACTAGGTTATACTGTTGCCTGGCAACGTAAAATACGAGAACTGTCAGACAACGGAAAAGCCTTGAGGAGCGCCTAATGCAAATGTCAAAAAAAAAACACTTTTTTTTTTAAACCTTGGATCCGAGACATAAAGATACCCACGTGGTATTAAGAAAGGTCGAACGCCCACCAGGTGAACACAAGCAGTAGAAATCACCTGACCTCCTTCTAAAAGCTGTGGTTCTGTCAGAAATCGAATCAATCTCGTGACGAGTTCAAGCAAGGCGATTGGCTTTCCTGAAGTCCCAGTTCTGACTGCGGAAAAGAACCGGAAGCTAAGACAGTAAGGCCACGTCACCGAGCAACGGTTTTTACGAACATTGTTTTTGCTCATCGGCTGCGGGGCAATCGTCTGGCCTACATCTGAGGTTGTTAGCAGATCATGACAGGAATGAGAACCGTGATAGAGAGCAGACGATGGTCATTACAGGGGCAGACAGGGGTTATAGCGGCTTTGATGGTGATGGGAAGGAAGAGGTCAAATAGCAACCCAGGGTCCTGAGGGCGAGAGTGTGTGTGTGGTGTGAAACACAAGAGAGACATAAAACTATACACGCAGAAAATAGAGGACGAGCTGTTTACTCACATCCCGCTAACCCTATTGAAAGAAGGGCAAAGGGTAATGCTTGCAGATTAACTCCGGGAGATGCCGAGTGTCTGTTGTCGCTAGGTGTCGCCACAAGAACGTGGGAACTTTGATAAACACAAGTCCAAACTGGTTTGCCTATACAATGGGACTTTAAAGGTTACCCATTTCGACCCCTTCCCCTGTTAAGAACAGCTATAAAAGTACTAACTAGTTCTTCTTTTGTTTTTGATGTCCTCGAAATGTCCAGAAGCCACTTTCTTTGTTCTCATACCCTTGCCATCGTTCTCAATACATGTAAAATAAAACTAATGAATAAATGTAAAGTGTCAAACAAATAAAACCTTCAACCCCGTCAGTACTGTAAACTCACTTTTCGTCTGCCTTGCAAAGTTTCTTCTCGGTTAATTCATTGTACACACGTTTCTAGAGACTGCTGGTGCAAAAGGTCAGGTGGGGTCGACCCGGCAGCAGGTCACTTCGCCACTGGAGTGCGTGGACCATGGGGTTAGAGAGAAGAGCAAGCAAACCTCATTTAAGGACTCGACCTCCCGACAAGGGGTGTCGGCATCTCGTGTACATTGAAGCGTGCATACATTTCAGCCAACGACAGGCGTTGTCGGGTGCAGGATCTCTTACTGTGTGGATCCTTTAATCCACAGAGGGGAGACACAGGCTCAACGTGTGGTTGTGTGTTGAATGGCGAGAAAGTTCTTGTCAGAAATTGTTGGAATTATTGCCATTTTGGGGTGCAAATTGTTTCTTTTTCTAATGTTTGGGTAAAGCCAGGATTTGTCATCTCTGAATCTGGGTGGATACATCCTTCCTTCCGGTCTCGAGATTCACGTTGATGAACATGATGAACAGGTCAAATTCGGGACATCAACCTACTTAACATGTGGTCCCTGCTTTTCCATTTCACGAAGATCAGGATGTGCTACAGAAGCCACACAATATTTCATAAGATGCATTTGCAAGAGGTTAAACGGATCCATGTGGACCTGTGTCCTGTTGACCACCCTTGCCAACGGAGATGTTTACGGGTGTCTCGAGAAAGGAAGTGAGGTATTCATGTTGATTGGGGAAATATTATCTCACACTTTAGTGCTTTACCCGTCATTATAAAAAATGCACCCTCTACCCTTTTAATTTAATCTTACATCGTGATCAGCAATTAGTGATTAATGTCACCCTATCCTGCCTTCTTCAAACATACTAAGTTCGTTATGGCTAATGCAATTTGTGCCTTTTCTCGCGAATTTTCTAATTTGTTTTCAAGACAGTACTTTTTTTACCACCTTTTTTTAACTCCATGGTTTAAAAATACCTGTTCTTAGGGTAAATTTTGGTCTTCCGGTTAAACTGTTGTAACCCTTTTGAACTTCCTTGTCATCGTGTCTCGCCTCGCTGGTTTTAGCAATTCATCTTCCCAATCCTGGCTTATCCTGTTTATTTTGATCTTACTTATTCTGCCTGTTTAACATTTTTGATGGTGTTATAGTATTTGCAGCTAACAGGAATTGAAACACTGACAAACAGTTCCAGCATAGAGCCGTGCTATCTCCCGGCGTTTTTAAGATTTCTCATTGTTTGCACGTCTGTCCTTTCAAGTGGCAAGTGTTGGCGAAGTGTCAATATGTTGCAGGCGTGGGAAATTAGCTCGATTTTATCAGAGAAAGTTAAAAAAAAGGCGATTGGATGTATATAGAAAGAGGGTGACATTTATTATTGCCTTTTATCGAGTCTTTTTTTTTTAAAGTCAGAAGTTCTCTCTTGGCACGACGATGAATTCAATCACCTGCCTGTTAACAGAGGCTGGCATTTCTATATATTGTTCTTTACCCTTTTAAACCGAGTTACCTGTTACCTTTTATCGGTAAAGTATTCTGTAATCGCAGGTTGGTTTATGTAAACAAGATTGATTAGGCTTCACTGTTAATGAACAATGAGAGCGTGACACGTGGTCTCTGGAAAAACGATAACAAAGTTGAAGCAGGGGGTCTGAAACATTGCCAAGTTGATAGAAAAATATAAACCACTAAACAAATCAGTGTTGATGAATCAGAAAAGCATGAGATAAAAGGCATTGTTTGACATTTTAGAAGGCAATTCATAGCATCTATATTAGACAGTGAAGGACGCAAAAAAAATTATTTTTTTTTAAACTGATAAGAAACAAAGTGATCGTGGGAAAAGTCGCATGAAAAATCTCTGTAAAAGTCGAAGAGGAAGACTTAATTCTTAATTAGGCAAATTATTGGCAAATGTTCGACCAAGTTTGGCAAAGCTTTTCTATAACAGTCATATAAAAGAACTTCCTTAACCGACAGACAGACGGTGGTGTGAGAGGGAGAGAGAGAAGAGGGCAGGGTGAGCATCTTTGTCAGGTCAGATTAAGGTCGCACAGCACTTTTGCAAATGTCTCTTGTGTCACCTACCACCCTCGCAGGGAAGAAAAGAGTGTTTGTTTAGTCTGTAAACAGGGTAAACATTGCCTGTGAACCCAGTAAACCTGTCGTTCCAGCATGACCGCGCAGCTTTCGAGGGTCGGTGTGATGGTGGTGTCTGATTCAGCTAAAGGACTGCACACACGTCGACACGGAGAGTGTGGAAACCGGTTTCTGTGAACTGTGATCCCACTCTGATCACACCAACTGCTTCATAAAGTGTGTGACTGGCGAGTGACATTCTGTTGACTGATCACCTGTTTAACCCAAGTCTCTCAGGTGCGCGAGAAAGACATTAAATAAACCGAACGGCAGAGTGAGGGAGCGCGGGGGATTGTGGGTGTTTGGTCAGTGTAATAGACTTGGCGGTTTTATTGTCATTTTGTACACAGTGTCCGGGAGTTTTAAGGTCGATTCTTGGCGAGGAAAGGGGATATACATTTACGGCGGATTTTCCCCCTGGTTTTTGCCATGTCACCATACTTTACTCACATTACTGGAATTACCCTGTGATAATGAATTAACTGCAAGGTCAGAAAGCCCTAACCCTTGTTTTACTTGCTGCAAGTCACGTGTTCTATACCCTTTGTAAATAAACATTTACCGTTCTCTATCATAGTGTTTACATTTGCGACATGTCGTGTGTGTTTAGCATCAGATTAATTAAATTGTTATTAAAATCAATCCCGGTCGTTAATTAATCGTTAAGTCGTTAAGTAACCGGGGAGACATCACGAGGGCCCCCGAGACGAGCGAGCTCTCAATCCAAGTGTCGGTGATGTATCAGCTTTGTTATCACCAGACAGCAGACGACAGAGGCAGTGACGTAACAGGTCTGCGAGAAAAGCTCGGCATCGCTCGCGACTTCAGACAGGTGTTCTCACTGTCCGTGATGGCTACTCGGCGGTCTGACCGTCTGACCTTTGAACCATGTTATTCAGTTTTAGAGACTGCATGGATTGGTTGAATTCTAGGGACGGACTCTCTAATCGTTCTGTACATGCAGGCGCAGGCGTCAATAAGTCCAGTGGACAACGCAGTACATCCGCAAAGAGAAAAAAATATATTCAGGTGCACGCACACCTGCAGGTGCGGCTCCACGTTGACAGCAGACTGACCACCCATCCTCCGTACTCCTCCCTGCACGTCCTTGTAGCAGATCAACAAAGCGCTTCAAAATATCCATCGTAATTTCCATGCACCTGGAACGAAAAACAAAGATCGACCGACGGCAAGCAATAATTATCACCTCCATCCGGGTCATTAAAGTCGCTGTCTTTATTCCGATCTCAGGTGGGTTCGATCATCACTCATTGTCGATCATTTCCCCAAGTTCTTGGGAGGGCGATATGGAGGTGTATTGAGCTTTCGTCGCCTGTTTTATTCTGTTGATCGTCGCAATTTCCCTCAACGACAACCACTTTCACATCTCAAGTCTCGTTTCTTCACCCCAGAAAGTCAGGTTCAATATTCTTTTTTTTTTTTTTTTTTTGGTGGGAAATCCCCTTGGGGACGAGTCTTATCGTCACAGTCATCCGTCATAATTAAGGATCGTTGGCCGCTCCGCAGAGCGTGATAACCGTTCACGTGACGTCACAAGCCGTTATGTCGGACTCTCACGTGGAGCTAAGGATGTGACGAAGGTTAAAGGTTATCACGACTGACAACACTTGTAAACATCGCGAGGCGCCAGCCACTTCCGAGAGACCTCATCAGCGTTATCTTCAAGGTCTCTGAGCGAGACTGGACAGCAACAACAATCGCAGTTTAAACTGGTGTTGACAAACAGCAGCATCCATTCATTAATTTACGTACTTTGCGTTTGGAGGACTTGTGGAGCGAACTAATCCAGGGAAACAGTTGAAGACTTTGGGGAGAGTCGGAAAGTTATTTAAAAGATGGAAGTCTTCAGCTTCCGCTTAGAACCGTTGACAGTCGCAGCCTGGTTCACCGGTTCCGGGGAAATGTTCCAGTGTTTGCAGAGGTTCGATGGCCACCGGAGTGTATCAGCCGCCGAACGAAGTGAATGGTGGGGTGGGAAGAAAAGTAATTAGGAGCACAGTGGAGGTAAAGACACCCCAGTCAGCTTGAGGGTGACAGGCAGGCAGTGAAGAAAGAGAAACAGTTTAGTGACGGCGATCAGTCATGCGCTGGGAGCTTCATACGGGTAGCAGCCTTCTGAACGGGTGGAAGGGTACGGAGGTGTGGCAACAGGGAGGTCAGCAGAGTAAGAGACATCAAGGTTGACGGTGACATCAGCAACCAAAAAGCGTTGACGGTGAAGAGGTGGCGGGGATGAAAAACACAAAAACGAGTTTTACCAAGGAGGATCATTGGAGAGAGTGAATGATGCCAAGGCTCATGTTCTGGACAAAGAAAGTGTTTTCTCACACCCGGATTCTGTTGGTTATGCAGGGACCTTTGACAGCAGACATCAAAGCATTGCTGTCACGTCATCAGTAACGGGTGTGTATAACATGCATGACCTCAGTTTAACATTTATAGTTTGTCACACTTGATGTCGCTTAGATAACGCTTTCACGATGTTTAGAAGGTAGAACGGGTATCACCAATGAATAATTCATGAAAAATTAGAAAGTAGACCATTTAATCGAAACAGGCTTTATTTAGTCCACTTTGTGATAGTGTGAGAAAGAAGGATGAGATTGGTTGATTTATTTGTTGTTCCACCCCCAGTGATTGGCACTAAAGGGGGTGGGGGTGAAGGAAGAGGAACGGAAGTACCCAGACATCCAGAGCGCGTGTCCCCGAGATGAGATTTGAACACTGGACCGTACAATTCTCGCAACAGTCGCGACAAACGAGTGTTATCACTGTATTACTGAGCCTCCAAAGAATCATTGTCAGTGTCCATAAAAGATGTAATTGTCAATGTCCACAAAGGACAAGTCATTGTCAGTGTCAACAAACAAATCGAACGAACGACGTGTAAACATGTTTGTTCAGCAAACGTCTCCAGAAGTTGGGTTGAGATGAGTTGTCCTCATTTTCGGTTACTTGTTTGATTAAGGACATCTTCGCCAGAACCACTCCTTTAATAATAAAAATAATACACTCGAAAGCGCTTGAGACAAGAACGAGACATCGATAGCATACGAACGATTGAAGGATAAACAACAGTGGTGATGACTAATAAAAGACAAATATAGAAAATGCATACAGGAGCCAAGAAAGTATAACTAAGAGTATGGCGAGGAAGACAAGTAGGGAAATAGCAATAAACGGAAAAGCAGGAGAGGGGTTGTAAAATGATTCGATTATATGACTTGTGAAGAGTAATGGTCAAGGAAACAATGGATACAAGGATACAATGGTTGTTTTCTAGAATATAGAGTTCTGTTTGTAAGGAAGTATTTTGTTTGAGAGAAGGTCACACAAAAAGCCATCCTATGCAAAGTATTTTCTCCTCATTTACACATGACTGGCTAATCCGGGTGTGAGGAAGAAGGTTGAAATAACAGACAAACAACGAACTACGAGGTTATGTGTTTCATAACTGGTTGGTCGGTTTTCAGGGCACTTTACCTTGATGGCAATAAGTCCTCCTCACCCACACAGTGTTAGCGGCTGGTTTCAAGTATCAATCCAATCATAGCCATGTGATCCTATACCTTCACTGCTGACCTGTATCTGTGTCAGAGTGCGGCTTTGTTGACAGTAATGAGTAAAAAAAGATTTTTATTGTTCATTCAGCATGACGAGAGCCTTGTACTGGCTGACATAGGCGCTATTTCTGCGCAGATCGCTCCGCCACACAGACAAAACATTAAAACCCAGAGCTGATGAGTTCACGGCTAATTAACAGTCTCTTCTCCAGCAGTTCCTACACTTACCTACCCGTGTTTCTGTGTGCGGGTGTTGATGGCTGCCGACTAATCTCGTGAAGTCTCAAGACAAACTCTCGTTGGTTAATTCACGCTTTAGGTCGTACGTACACCCGACATGTTCTGTGATACTAAATATGCTTCCGCGGTTCCCTCAAGAGTCGATCAGGTGTGTGGAGGATTGCCAGCACCATCTTGTTTCTGTGATATGTCGCTGAAGGCAAAGCGCCTCGTGCTGCTGCTCTGTGGACCGTGACGCTGATCGCTCCGTACAGCGCGAGTTGCTTCAGCAGCATCACTAGCATCGCGCTCTTCTGGAGACGCGCCAGTCGCTAATACACGTGTCATCTTTGTGTCACACAGGGGTGACATAAGGTTAACCAGTTAGCACAACGCGGGTGGCCGAGTTGCGTGAGTAATTTTTTTTTTTTTTTATTATTGTTTTTGTTTGGTTTGAAAGTCGGGGATAGAGTAAAGGAAGTTTAATTGCTCTGTTGACGACTAAAGAAAGAACGACTGAGTGAGCGAGAGCGACTGACAGTTTGAAACAAGGGGTTGATAGGGTTGAAAATGCAAAACAGCTGTGGGGGGTGACAGAGGATCAGGAGGGGAGGGGACAGTCAGAAGCAAGAGTTCGCCTTGTTCAACAGTTTTGGGAGGATGGAGATGTCTTACCGACACCGTGTGTCACGTGGTAGTGTAAGATCGAGGGTACATCCTCACGAGGAAGAGAGGCGAAATTATCAATTTCCTGCACGCGCGTCGGGGGGTCACGTGGAGGCACTGAGTGTTACTTGTGACGAGGTCACCGGCCTCTGCTCCTATGACCTCTCGTACCCATTTCCTGGCGTGTGCATCAGGGTTTTTTTTTTATTTTATTTTAAACACACTGGTTGCAGCAAAACATTTTTGCAGCACTTTATATTTTATAGAGCCCCGTCGATGGTTGTTCGTGGCGTGGCTGTAAACACTTCACAAGCCGATTGATAACTCCAACAGCTTTGTTACTCGAGATTGCATGACCCCCTTTGACCTTTCTGCGCATGCGTATGATGCCGAAAGTTTTGCCCCGATAAGAGCAGAAGGGCACGAACGGACTGGTGGGGGAGGGGAGCAGGGACTGAGTGGGTATGGTAGCTACATGCATTCAGCAAACAAAGCAAACTGTGGAGTGAGAAAGACAAAGGTTGACTGTGTATACGGCAGGTAAGTTAACATTAATAATAGCCAGGTGAGGTAACATTAATAATATCAGTGATGTTCCTTCGCCTCACTGGCTGTAGTCTCGTGCCTGGTGTGTGTTGACATGGTTGGCTCTTTTGCCTTAGTTACTGGCTCACTGTAAAACACCGAGTTTGGTTGTTGTTGGTTTTTTTTTTTGTTGTTGTTTTTTTTTTCTTTCTTTCTTTCTTTCTCTTCATGATGAGGTTCCTTGTTTCAGTTTCTCTGCGATTATAACTTTTTTTTTGTTTCTGATGAACGGACCATGCACTCATCACCTTATTATTACTATTTACGAGCTTTGTGCTTCGTCGCTACGTGTATCTGTGCTTGTACATGGTATCGATGTTCATCCAGCCTCTTCATCCATGGATTTTTTTTCCCCCGACTGATTCTTGATAACTCATACTTCCTCGCATCCAGAATAGAGAACCTTGTGTACCTAACAGTTATTTGTTGTTTTTGTAAAGAGTTTTCAGCCTGTCTTGATGGCACTATAGACGTCGTCGTCATCATCATCATCATTATTATCATCATCATCATCATCATCATCATCTCAACTACAGCTCATTTATGCTCTGCGTTCTATTATAATCCTTTTCCGAGCAAAAGTTAATGAAAAAAGTAATCACAAATATATTCCCACTGTGCTTCGTGCCTGTCTCATCGTAGAAGCCTTGACTTGAGATCCACATGTGTTTATGTCTCCTGCCCACAAATATAAACAAAATATCGGAGGACCTGTTTGTTTTGTGTACGATGTGACCGGTGTTGAGTGCAGTAACAGATTGTGCTTATCCTCCACTTTCATTTATCAGGTGCATTACCGAGTCCCGGGTGTTTGTGCACGCTGGGGTTCATAAACCTTTATCGCTAGGGCCTGGCCCACTTAGCCCACTATCAGTGGGCCCGCTGGTCACAGTATCTGACATAGAAATATGATGACAGGTGTAGAAGGATATCTTGTTCATCTACGTGCTCGACTAGCGGTTACATAATCAGCTTACTTTACATGACTGCTATTATTTCTTTCCAGACATAAATGTGCTCGTAAGGACAGAATCTTCTTTTTTTTTTAATTTAAAAATTTTGTTTTTATTATATCGAGGGCACACACCACCAAATCTACATAGCCTCGTTTGCGTTGACAGTTTTGTAGAAATGAATTCATTTTCTGACTTTTCTTTTCCAGCATCGTGATCGAAAATTCCGTGCCATGGAAATGAGAGACTGGCAAGCTCATCTGTCTGCTCTGGAGTGCAACCACCACATGTTCGAGAACCAGATCCACTGTGACGTCAACTTTCGCGTGGGGTCACGTGGGCAGGTGTTGGGCGCCCACCGGTACGTACTGGAGTCTCGTAGTGACGTCTTCACCGTCATGTTCCACGGACCGCTGGCAGAGACCGGCATCATCGATGTTCCAGAAGTGGAGTTTGACGACTTTAAGGAATTCCTCAGGTATGTGGACAGGAAGAGGAAGTGAAGTTGTGTGTGTGTGTGTGTTGACGGGGGTGAGAATAAAGATTTGAGCCTCGTCTAAAGTTCGCGATAATTTTCTGTCGAAACCCACGGTTTCGCTTTTTTCTGTAATCAAGTTTTCATATCTTAATTTGCTCAAACCTGTATCTTGTCTGAAAAAGGCTGCTCCATGTTTTATGAATGTTTAGGTGAGTTCTTGGGGTCATTATTTATCACAGGCATCGATGTAGGTCCCAGGTTAATAAAAAGCACCATGTAGTTGTCACCTGCTGTATCGTTCATCATTTCAATTTCTCAAGAATATATTTTTGTCTTCTGTCAACATGAGAGCCGGAGAGACTATCTTTAGACTCTCTTGACACGAGAGTTCACGAGACTATTCTCTCGTCTCACTTTACTCCAGAGCTGAGCCAGTCCACTTCAAAGATAGACGAACTCATGATAGATTCCCAAAGCACGTGGTTGTATCCTGAACCTAGTTTACGATCATGTTGGAACAAGAGTTTGAGGCACCAGTTCATTCGTTGTAAGAAACGAAACTGAGAATGGACGTTAATCTGATTCAAGTTCACAACGGAAATGATCGCCAGGACGGCTTTGGGGGTCAAACCCAAACAAACTTCCGCAAAATTCCCTTGTGACAAGACCTCACATGCAGGACAGCCCAGGTTGACATGGTGTTATAGAATTACTTGTACTTATTCTTCCCTGCTTATATATATATGTCATTTCTTTGATTGGACGATTTGGGAATTGATTCCTTACCCAGTTCCACGTGACGTTCCCCTCACTCCAATAATAACAATAAAAACGAAGATAGTATGACCATCATGGCAGTTACCAGGAGAACCATCTGTTTCAACTGCTGCAGTCATGTTGGAAAAGGTTGTTCTGGCCTGAATGGAGTTTGTTTATTCAGTGTGGTGCTGGGAGACGGCAGACTACGCAAGTAGCTGCTGTTGTTGAAGGACTGTACCCGAGTGGTGGACGGCAATATTGCACAAGCACAGCTGATTCATTATCATGAGTTTATGATTTACGAACTTGGTGACCCTGTACCCACTTGCACAGTTGGGCCCCTTTGTCCCTCAACCCCAGTCTGATCCTGGTTGTAAAGATAAAGAGAGATAACGGGATAGAAATGACACACACTAGGAACTTGTTACCCCAGCCACCACCACCATCCTCCGAACCGGTGAACTGACACTGGACCTTTCAAATACAAGAGCAGGTAAAACAGAAAAAGTTTGAAGTCTCTATATCTAAAGACATCGTAATAGAAACCACACGAGGTCTCTATTTGCATCAACATACATAACAGACCAAGAAGGCAATGTCGTGACACCGGACACAGCTGCCATCTGCACGGAAATTGGAGTCAATTTTACTTTTATGACATTCATATTTTCAAAAAAAAAAAAAAACCTTTACGATGTTTCCGACCATCATTTTAATAATCCATTTGCAAAATTTGTTTCCTTTAATCTTGCTTAAACTGTCTAAACTGAAACTTTATTGAGATGAGTCATCAATTATGAGGATGGAGCTTTGGTGTCACTGTCATTGTTGTACTGTGTGACTTGGTCATAATGAGGACATTAGTTCAAAGCGTGCAACAGGTGAACCCAGCGGGTCAGTCGGTGCTTTCAAGCAGACCCAGGTTTGTCCTCACCTCTCCATGTCACTGTTCTGTCCTTTTTGTTTGTTTGTTGTTTGTTCGTTGTTGTTTTGTTTTGTTTTGTTTTGTTGTTGTTGTTTTTTTTGTTTCTTGTTTTTGTTTTTTGTTTTTTTTTGTTGTTTTTTTTTGTTTGTTTTTTGTTGGTTTTTTTTTGTCTTTTGTGTCCCTTTTGTCCTTCTCTCTTTTCTCCCAGTGAAGACGATTGGCCAGTGAGCTTGTGTGGTTTAAACATCCTCATCGTTTGTCTGTCGTCACAGGTTCCTGTACACCGACGACGGCCCCATCGACGCCGACAATGTGCTGGTGCTGCTGTACCTGGCCAAGAAGTACAACGTGGACACTCTGGTGCGGCGCTGCGTGGCCTTCCTGGGCGACAACCTGTGCGCGGAGACCGCGTGCTTCCTGATGGAGCAGGGCCACATCTTCAGCGAGGAGGGGCTGCGGCTGAAGGCGCTGAACTACATCTGCGAGCATGCGCGCGTTGTACTCAACGGACCGCACGTGCACGACATTTGCAACCGCTGCCTGGCCAGCGTCTTCCGCAGCGACCTGCTGCGTGCACCCGAGGTGGAGGTGTACGAGTGTGCCCTGCGCTGGGCGGCGGCGGAATGCGAGCGGCGCGGACGCGCGGACAGCGGCTGGGACCGCCGCTCGGTCCTGGGGGCCAGCTTCAGCTACATCCGCTTCCCCTTGCTGCCGGCGAGATACTTCCTCGATCACGTGATGCGTTACGACATTCTGACGCTGCGCGAGAAGCTGGAGTTGACGCGCTTCTTCCTCGACAGCGACAAGTACCCGCTGCAGACCTTCTCCGTCCGCCCTCGAGCCTTCAAGGACCCTCCGCCTCTGATCCCCAAAAAGAAGGCGCCGATGCATCCGGAGACCGGCGGGTCTTCCTCCACGGCCCAACAGCAGCCACGTGGCGGGTGGCAGGCAGGTGAACAGGCGCAGTTCCTGGCCGGCACCGTCAACGATGTGCGGCGGAGACTGTCGGCGCGGCAGCGGGGCATCACGCGCGGCATCAGCTTCGCCGCGCGACTGAGCATCTTCGAAAGTTTATAACGTGGTGAGCTGTTGACCGCACCAACCGACCCCAGACCAATGCTGCCTTTCCTTTAAATTTTGTTGTTGTTTGGGAGCAGCAAATCCCCAGGTTAATTAATTTCCACGGCTTCGTGCAATTTGTGATTTCGGTGGCTGTTGGACCCACGGCAGTGTGGAGACTTCTTCAACAGGTGCTGCAGTCATGGCGCGGACTCCAAGTCCCTACACTACATACCTGAACATGAAATTTGAGGCTCGGATCGGTTTTGATGCTGTCGCCGACAGGTTGTTGCATCTGTGAAAGTATTGAAAACATCTTCCCATTTTTTTCTGGAGATGGAGAGTGAATCATCAGTCTTCAGTACAGCATCGGTGGATAGAACTAGACACAGCCTGGCTTGACTGATCACTGCTCATAAAGACTTGTATGAAGGTCTGCTCCCTCATTACATTGGCCCACGTGAGATTTTCTGCCACTTCCTTCCTGTCTCAATAAGTCGTTTGCAAGAAGTGGATACCCTTTAATCGGCCTAGCTGCTGATCGGTTTATGAGAAATCCAAATGCGCGTGTGTCTGTGTGTTGACAAGTATGCCTGAGTACATGAGGAGTTGTTCAGTTCCTGTCGTACTTTGTGTTCAGTTACAAAAAAATGAGACAGTGTTGCCCAGTCCTTGACAGCCTCGTCTGCAAGAAATCCCTCTTTGAAGCCAGCACTCTCTAGGGACTTGAAGGGTCAGTCAGTCGTGTCCAGTGATTCTTGGTGTCACTTTGTTGGCCCACAAACGAGACTCCAAACTATTTGCCTCCAGTATGCTGACTGCACTGTAGTTGTGAGGAGACTGACCAGCCTTATGACCACATGCTGTATTGACTGCTTCACCGAAGAACTGCAGGTGCAGACCAATAGTGACATGGACCTCATCGTACAGTCAAGGTCCGACACCCACCAGCGCTCTTCTCGTCATCATCGTCGTCGCTTGCTCACCTCACTCCCACCCCCCACAATCAACGTACACCACTTGATACAAACCACCAGTTTCACCATCATCTTTGAGCCGTATCGAGATTTTCTTGTCTCTAGGTTGAAAGCGATGCTGCTTATTAGAGACTTCGTTTGAACTTGTTCATGAACTTTGACATTTGACCTTAGACCATTTGAGCTTTGCTAACCGCAGTGTTGGGTCCGGTTATAAAGCTACCTGCCATGCCGGACCTTGAGGTCTTCTGTGTTCAAGCCATGGACACTCGTCAGTAACCATTCCCCATTGTTTCCAAGGAGAGTAAACCTCCTGCTTGGCCTCAGTGTTATAATTATCTAATTATAATTATCTAGTGTTTACCGGGTTCTGGCGCCAAGCGACTGTCATCAAGCTTTGTCAAGTCGCCATGTCCCTGCCGCTCAAGTCTTGTCAAATTGCTCTGGCGGACATTTACAAGTGACAATCCGAACAGTATGTCCAGTGACCATAACCTGGAAGTTCAAACTCTGAAAAGTTGTTTTGACAATCCTGTTGAGTGCATGGCTGAGTGTCACAGGTGTGCATGTGTGAGTGCGAGAGAGAGTGTTGTTACCTGTGCCTTCTGTGTCCGATTGTTTTGTTGTCAAAGTTAATGTGATATCTGTGTTTTTACCTGCCAGTTTTGAAGCTAAAGTTTAACGATAACTTTAGCCATATTGTGTGAGGAAGATAGTCTGCGGTTTTTGTTTAAAAGACATAAATGGAGGCGTGAGCTGATTCCGTTAACAGGAGGGACACTCACTGGCCGAGCTACAGGACTTCCTTGTGTCCTTAGTGCACAGGTCACACCTGGTGAGCAGACGCTGACGGCCATTTTAAGAGCTGAAGTAAGCATGAATCTTTAATTTCTGGGTTTAAGGAGCGCCCGAGGTCGACAGAAGATTTCCCTACCTGGACTAGGTAAGAGTTAGGGAGGGTCGCTCGAATTGGATGAACAGGTGAGTCACTACAGGTGTTTGAAGTCATACACGTAGGAGCAACAGAAATGAAGGTTAGCGTCACTTTTTAAAAAAATTATTTAAAAAAATCCCAGCGTGTAGTGTGGCTGCCTGCTGGGTTAAGTCGTCTGCTAAGGTGCGCGGGGCTTTTATCCTGGGGCAGCCGTGCGTCGGTCGAACTTCGGCCTCTCTGTCGCGTTTCGTTTTCGCGCTGCCAGGAGACCGTGTGACGTCCTTCCTTTCTGGTGACGTTCGACACGCCGTGTGACATGACAACACGAGAGGTCACAACGCTCTCGAGCCAACAGCGTGTCACAAGAGGTCACAGCACTATCTTATAGCATGTCGCAACACCCTCTGACACCATGTCACTAGGACGTCTGGTCGTGATGTCAGGACACTACCGTTCAGGATGTCCAGCTGCCATTGTTGTATCTTTCCTGAATTGTTTTCGTTCATTACCCAATCCGACAAAGGAAAAAAAAACCCCGGAGTTAACCGTGCTACCCAGCTATTCCCCTGCCTCGGTTCTCTCCCGTAGCCATCTGTCTGCAAGGCATGTAGTGTTCACAAGTGTTCACTGTCGATAGTGCGGCCATCTCGCGCCAAGTCCCAGTATGAATAATAAACAGTATTGGTAAAAGCAGTGTAAATAATAAACAGTATTGGTAGAGTTAGTGATGATGAAGGTAACTATGAATGATAGCAGCGATGTCGACAGTGATAACATCTCCAAACATCAGCAATAAAATCCTATTGTGTTTCAACGACATCGGGTTTGTTTATTTTATTTTTAATTTATTTGTTTGTTTTTGTTTTCTGGTTTTTTTGTTTTGTTTTGTTTTTTGTTTGTTTGTTTGTTTGTTTGTTTTTTTGCTTTTTTTTAGTACAAGTAATCGTTCATTATGGATTTCAGTGCTAAAGTAATACCCATACTGTGTGGTAACATAATGTCTGTAGTTTCATTGTGCATTGTTCGACGGATGTAATACGTGTGTAATGTCTGTAATGCCAGTCAGTAATAATTCTAGCTGTTTAGTTCTGTACCAATACCATGTTCGGTGTTCTTTTGAATGTGAATCGATGACACGCTGATGTTCCAAAGCGTCTGTGGCATCAGAATATATTCTAAGAGAATGCATGTATGTCTGCTTGTCATCTTGATGGTTGAATGGTTGGTTCATTTGTTTCTTTTCAGACGTGAACGAATGTAGAGACTTTTGCTCACGGTTGCCATTAAAAAAGGAAATTGATCCAGTGATAAGTTATCTCACCGCCTGGGGTTGGGTTCTAAAGCCACGAGTGTCGATAATCCATTCCATGTCGGAACAGCTCTCGCCGGGCGACAGTGGCGGAACACGTGATCACTGTGCAATGTTTATTTGTAACAATGGGGAAGTGGGTCAATGATACATTACACCTCCACCCCTTCCACCCACCCACCCACCCCACACACGCACCTAACAGGCAGACGAGACAAATGATGATTCAATAATGGATAGCAAAAGGTCTGTAATTTGTGCTCGTTGACAAACATGCATTTTTTATTAGACTGGAGTGTTGTGCTATCGGGGTTTATTGTCGACATCCCTGAACCTTAATGGTCAGGAAATTGACTTTAAAGTGTTTTTTCCCCTGGTATGCATGTATAAACGTGTGTGTCGAACTACTCACTACTCACTCATGCACACTTTGGCTTGTAAGGGCCTCGTTAATACAAATATCTTTCAAGTGGTTCGTTCTGACGAAATCCTGGTTGGCAGATGTTTGAAGCTGATATGCCGATGAAGTGATTTCTGTGCGTGAAACATTGCATAAAAATAGATTTTTTTAAATCATAATGTTCAATTCAAACTATTTATTTTGATATTTACATTTTAAGAACATCAACTTTTTTTCCCCACCTCATTTAACGAGAGAAATCATCTGATTCTTCTGCTCTGGTACAAAACAAAGATGCTTTATTATGGAATCGGTTCTATGTCCCTAAGGATAAACTCCGATTTTGAAGAGTAAAATTTATATCAAGAAAATCTTTTTTCATATATCCATTTACCATTCCTTTAAAGAACTTTTTTCATCTTGTTTCTTCTAGAAAACTTTGGCTGCATCTCTACAGTAAAGGTCTCCTGTCCACCAATGTCCCGGGCTGGACTGAAGTTTTCCTTCAGAAGTAGTTACAATGTGGTCGAAACCTGCCTAGAATAGAGATTTTTTTTTTTTTGCTCAGGAACCCGTAAGTCGGGAACCTCAGCGAATACCTGTGTGACGATGACGTCACTGTAGTACTGTTGCCCTGTTTGAGGAAGCATAGAAGAGTGTGTGTTGTCTTGTCTCGCCAGTTGAAAGGTCAACCTTACGCGTGTCTCTTTGTCAAATCTACAACTTTCATGTTTTGCTCAATGTTCAGTGTTTCCTTACATCAGACTCATCGTCGGTTGTCACGTCCGCGGAAAATACTGGACTGGTCAGCTGACCGTTGTTCTGACGTCATGGCTGAGATTGTGATCAGTTATTTTGGTTTTGTTTAATTAATAAATTTAATTCCAACAGACTTTCGTGGGTGTTTGTTGTTGCTGTTGTGTCAGCGTGTCGTTAAGTTGATGAAAGGCGAGCGATAATGCGAGAAACATGATGTTATCAAAGTATGTTGTTGTGGTCACGTGCGTGATGTGATTAGAGGATGTTATTGCTGTCACGTGCGTCATATTACAGAATGTTGCTTCAGTCATGTTCGTGTCTGTGGATGGTTCAGCTTTATCAGCAGGTGCTCGTTCATTCGTTTTGCTTCCTTCTTAACCTGTGGGCTTTTATCGCTCGTGCTACTCGTGTGTAGGATGCTCGACAGATGTTTCAACTATTCCCGAGATGCATCGCGCGGAGACACCTGAGTTCAGGCTTTAGTCCTACTAACTCTTGAACCTTGTCCACACCTCTTGTATTGCTATCTCTAAACCTTTTTAGAGAATTCCTTTCAGTCTGTTCGCCAGCCTAACTGCCTGCCAGTCTGTCTGTTCCTGCATAACAAAACGTTTGAGATACGAGTGGGGAGTAAGTGTGTACAGTAAGCTTGCAAAATATATAACAGCAGTAATATCAGTGTTATTTTATATGTAGAATGTGTAGTGCCTAATTGGAAAAATATTGTAACAAGTTTGTCTAAAAGAAACTAGCGACCCATCGCTACTCAAGTCAATGTTTTTGTTTGTCTTACTATTCATCGCTACTCAAAATATGTTTGTCAATAATGAACTAAAATCTGGATTTTTGCTTGCCGGAACAAAAATCAGTGGAGTAACAACCTATTAGTGTATCTTCCAGTCAACCAATGCAATTCTTCGTACAGCAATCCTGCAGCAGGTGTGCGTGAAGATTTGAGAAATATCTTGAAAAGGAAGCTTTGTCGGTAAGGGGAGCACTGTAAGAACTATTTGTCCGACAGACTTCAATGTTGGTAAAGTTGGTGTTCACAGCGATGATATTTATCAGAATGAAAACCGATACAAGCAGACATTTACAAGAGAAAAGACAACCCAAGGGGAAAGATTTTCTAAATTTCTAAGTACCAGCATTGCAAGACTTGCCTCCCATGGATAATCGTCTCGGTGAGCTTTCACAGAGTTGCTTTGTTGAACCATACTTTACTGAGTTTAAGAAAGCTGAAAGAAGAACTGATGTGTCAATGGAACTGTATCAAGATGTTTCTGGAAGAGATGGGTTTTGAGGCATGACTTAAAGGCTTCAAATGTATACACAATTCTAAGAAAGAGGGCATAGAATTCTAAACAGTGATGCCTGAACTGGAAAGGGATCGTCTGCTGACTTCCTCCCATCTGATGCGTGGCGCAGACAGGAGGGAACACAACACACAACAGACTGAAGAGACTGACTCGGGGGTAAGGCGTGGGTAGCTCAGGTACCCTGGGGTCAAGGCCGTGAAGACAATGGTAGTACTTGTGCTCATCTTGTAATCAGTGCGAACTTGGACTGGCAGTCAGTGAAGCTCGCAGAGCAATGGTGTAGTAGGGTCTGCTCTCTGCAGTAGGAAGACAAGATGAGGAACATTGAGTAAACCATTGAAGTTTGTCCAGTCAGCCGTCAGAGAGGTCGACGAGTTGAGAATAATCTATCAGGAGCAACACAAAAGCAGACGGGAGCTTTTTGGTGGCAGAAACGGACGGGGATGGTGGTATGTGTGGCCGTAGGAATATGGACTTACTGCACTCACTTGAATTTCAAGAGATAATGATGAGTCACGTGTAACAGCAATTTCCAGACGGTTTGGGGGTTGAGACAGAGACAAAGAGATAGATATGTTAATCCTAGAAAAAGTAAAGGTAGCAGAGGATGGCACACATCCCAGAATTTACCGGAGACTGTAGTCTCAGAGCTGAGAGCAATATATTTTTCTAAGTAGACCCGGGTGGGGTGAGCGCGTGAGGGAGGGGAATGCTTACGACATCGATCTACAAATATCCACATATACTTGAGCACTTGGAGCAAACAGTGATAACAGATCCATTTCATCACCTGCAACCTCTTCCCCATCTCAGCTCCTTCCCCAGACGCCGATGTCTTTCCGGTAACTTTGCTTACCTTCCTTGTCCTGGCGCAGTCGTGGTTGCGTCCCTTAGGTCAGGTTGCTGCTCTGTACACTGGTACTCATTCCTGCTTTGAACTTTTTGACTGTCCACAAATCTGATGGCAGCTGAAGCGTTTGTTTAAATGCCTTACCTGGCGACTTAGCAGAGTAATTCCCTCTTTTGAACATCAACAACTGTATTTACCGTTCTCTTTTTGATGCGGCAGGAATAAGCAGGTGCAGAGCGCCGAGGGGAGGGGACCCGTATAGCAGGGAGGACAACCCGACCCCAGTTTTTTTTCCCCTCCTAAGAACATTAATTTCCATGAGATGAACCACAATAATAACAATTATTCAAGGAAAAAACCTAGTATGGTACTGAAGAAACGGTTCCAGCCATTCTATTAGCGGTGAGTTGTTTAATTAAATTTTAAATACAGCAGGTGAATTTTTAAGGTGTGTAGTTTTGTGTCGCCCAAAAATTATTGTAAAGATATCAAAATGGACCTTGGCAGAAAAAAAGGATCGCCACCCCTGGGTTAAATGCTTGTTTCAAAGTGTATTGTAAGTATGCACGAATATGAAGAAAACTGGGAACTGCTTTGACACAATAGGCGATATAACAGTTTCACACACAATTGTAGGAGGAACTGTGATGAATGTGTAAGAAAGTTTCCGAGTTGATTGAGAAATGGTTAAAAAAAAATAAGAGTGAGAAATATACATCTTAACAGACGCAGTATAGAAACTTGCCTGTGCCACAGACCGACTCTAGTCCCAACACTGACTTCTATTTTTTCTTTTTTTTTTCTTACCGAGTCCTGAAGGTTCAAATTAAAGAAAGGGATCCTCTTGTGTACGTACGGATTTATTGCTGTCAATAGAATTGCTAGTGTAAATATAATTTTATTTTAGCCAGAAACGCTCACCTTTTTGGTATGTATAAAAATTAGCTCCAGAACATCATCTTGCGCATGCTCTCACTCATAAATTTAAACACGTCCATTGATAAATGTCTGTTTACTAATAAACCCTCGACCTCTACATGTATTATTGGATAGATGTCTGGGTATTCGACCATGTCGATAGTGTTTCTTTTTTTCTTTTTTTATGGCGGAGATCAAGTCTGCTATTCATCTCTCAGTGTCCATGCTCCTGGCTAATTGAGGTTCTGTCTGTGAAAGGATCGCGGGTTGTCTTTGTTGAGGAGCTGTAAGCAAACAATCCCTTCCCTACAGTCTCTCGTCTGCTCGGTTTTCTCTCAACACTTTCGCGAGGGTCGCCGGCAAGAAGCTGCGTGTACAAAAAACGTTAAGAAGTTGGTCTGGGGTAGACCATAAAAGCTCGGCTGTGTGCCGGCAACACTTGTATCTATAATGCGTCATCTAAAAAGGGGCTTAACTCAGGCACACAAGGGCCGGTAAACTGTCTTTGAAAGTATCTCATGTTACTAGAAAGAGCGAAGAGTCCTCAACACCCTTTGACAAACTAAAACGTTACTTACACACAGGAGTCAGTAATTTCATCTTCCAGTATTACTATCTTTAATTTATGGGGGCAAACGCC
The DNA here is from genome assembly GCA_004794325.1 of Pomacea maculata. Taxonomy (NCBI): domain Eukaryota; kingdom Metazoa; phylum Mollusca; class Gastropoda; order Architaenioglossa; family Ampullariidae; genus Pomacea; species Pomacea maculata. The sequence continues at coordinate 102,045 of SRHC01002271.1, forward strand.
GATGGGATTTCAATGCTAAGTAAAAACGAGTGAGTTATAGTCACCCATAGCTTTGTCCACTCACCAGAATGTCTACGCAGACCCATTTATACAAAATGTCTTGAGTGATATTTATTTTAACATGTTACAATTAAAATCTAGATTTCTAGCCATGCAACTAAGCAGCTGAAAAAAAAATTATGCCAAATATCAGATACATTTTTTTTTCCAGAAAGATGTCCTCGTGTGAAGTCTCGATGGCTCGGAGGTTGCGAGTTAGAAGGACACGTGACGGGAGGCTGCGGTTCGTCATCCATCTCCTGTAGTTAGTGTATATAATACCTGGCTGGGTTCTGCCAGCCATGGCTGACTTGCTGTGTGTCGTCAGGTATTGCCAGCTTGACACACTGACAGACATCGCTACCCTACAGACACTGACAGGACAGCCCGCACTGGGTGGGACGGGTGGATCGGTGAGCGTTGCTTACGAGACAGCGGGTGCAAGGCGTCGTCACGTGAGGAAGTGCAGACGACTGGGAGACGACTGGGAGGGTCGGTGTTTGTGGGGAAGGGGCTGCTGGGGAACTGCTACCTGCGTAAATGCTTGAAACGAAGTGCTTGCTATGTACACCTGACTTCACTGTTCGCTGATAGGGTGAGGGGTGTATGGAATGGACGAGGGGAGGAATGAGAATGGCGGAGGGAAAGAAATTCATCTCGTACACATAGGTTTGTGTCGTCACAAGAGTAGATAATATTTATATTAATGGAAAATTTGTAAAGTGCATGCTCACACTCCTAATGACTATATGCTCTTATCACTGAACGGAATAGTTGAGACATGGTACATATGCACACCCGTCCCCCCGCCCAATCTCTCCTCGTCACTATCTACAATGCTTTCAGTGCTGGAATGCTTGTGTTCTGGATTGCATACATGCACAAATTGTATCTGTGTCGTTGATAGAAGGGGGCTGGGTACTGGTCCTTCACCTACATACCCCACTGGACTACGTGATCACGTGTACGGTGCACCACGTAACAGGACGTTTCCTCTGGTCTTCCAGTTGGCATTCTTTACCATTTTTGGTAATCTCTGTTGTTTTTGTTGTTTGTTTTTTGTTGTTGTTGGTTGTTGTTGTTGTTGTTGTTGTTGTTGTTGTTGTCGTTGTCGGCACTGGCTCTAGAGTAAAGTATTTTTACAGTGATGGTTGAAATGCTACCCATGGTTACATAGGACTTTGCAATGTCCACATTCTTTCTCTACCTGGTCAGTCTGAACCTGATGAGAAATGTCCGTAACCTTTTTGCTTTGGAGGATACGAGTCAGGCTGCACATCAGCAGGGTTAATTACTTGTATTTCCAAGTTTATATCCATGTACACAAATACCTATGTATATAATGTAACTATTAAAGCACATATGAATGAAGTTCTTCGTGCAGGTACATGTGACAATCCGACAGGGGCATATACAAAGTCGAGTGGTCTAAAGATGGGGGAACATTGGACACTTCAATGCACAAAAGTTTCTAACGTTTTCGCTTTTCTCTCTCTCTGTGCGCCCTTTCACCCTATTCCTCGAGAAAAACGAACCGACCGAAGTGCTTTCAGATTGTTGTTTATGTTTGCCAACTACGTGTGTTGAAATAGGAGTGGGGTAGGTCGCAATGTTATCCATTACCGGCCAGGTTTTAGATGAAAATCCGTGATAAACTTTCCGCGTGTTGCCGATGTTTTGTGACAGGGGACGCGTTCGTTTGCACAGGGGGTCAGAGACAAAGGTCAAGGATGGTATTGCAGCACCATGCAGCGACCCTCGGGTCGAAGTCAGTGTACCCGACACACCAACCCCTCCCTCCCGCTCTCCCAAGACTACACCGCATTCCTGGAGTCTCACCAGCACCTGACCCCGCAGTTCGACCTTTCGGGCTGAAAGGGTAGTTGAAAAGCTCCGTGATAGCAGTGACACCTGGTGTCGTGCTGGTGCGAGCAGGTATGCAGTCGAGAAGATTCTCAGTCAAATGTTTGTGTTGTGGGTCATTGTGCTTTTAATCTAGTCAAAGTGTGCGACGAGACGACACATATACCGCTAAATTATAAATTATGATTGAGGGACCCCTGACCGAAGGACAGTTTATTGACTCGGAACTCTGGGGACTTTCTACCAATAAGAAGAAAATAACTTTAAAATAAACATTTACCATAACAAGATCACAGTCTTAAACTAAGTCTTGAATATTGTAATATTCTCTTGAGACTATTTAGACCTTTCAGACTATAAACTTGATTGACCCCAACTTTAAGAAAATCAGACTGTGCTGGTTTTACCAAAGAGACCTTTTGTAATAATTCTAGCAACTGTTCTTCCGACAGGGTCAACAAATCCAAAGAGTTTAGTCAGATTGCCGGCAGCACTTACATTCCCGCGGAAGTAAAAATAAGCTTAAGGGTTGTCGTTTTGTCTGTCTGTTTGTTTGTTTGCTTGTTTTTTTTTTAATAGAAAAATACTGCACTTTGGTACTCTTTCCTGAGAACCATGCTTACGATCAAAATGAGAGCATTCTCGCTAAAAGGGATCGCAGATGTTCTAACAGAACACACACACATACACGCGCGCAGAATTATGCTAGCACAGTATTTCCGCGCTGCTTCACTTACAAGCACTTCTACATCCGCGGAAGCAGAATAATGATTATTTTTTCAGCCACTGCTACAAAAGGCCTCTTCACGAACAGACCATATAAACCCTCGACAATCGAGCCCTGTAGCTCCCCAATACCCTTGACGATCTGTTGCCTTGCTTTAGTAATTTTTTATTGTCAGTTAAAGTCGGTTTTTTAGCCGGGCCTCTCCTTGTACGAAGGACGCTCGGAAGCCCGTGGAACACTTTCTCATTAGTAAGACTCTGCTTGCGACCTCGCAAGGTCACAGGTCACAGGGAGACGGTTCACGTTACGTCACGGGGACGCCAGTCTGTCATGAAGATGGGGAAGATTAGCTCTCCTGAGTTCCGATTTCGTGTCGGGTTCGCTATTCCTTCTCTGCGTGTGGCATTCGTTGACATGACCTGCAGTCTAGGCGAAAAACATCACCTTCGTCACCCCGAGACGATCGTTGCTTCTCGGTCCGTCTTGTCTCCTTGCTTCCACTTTTTTCTTTTTTTCTTTTTTGTGCTCCTTTAACTGGGTATGTGCTCCTCCCGACATGACTTTTAGGGATGATACTTGACTATACGTGTATAGTCGCTTGGTTTTTAGCACAGTTCTCTTTCTTTCATTCATTTAGTCTTTCGTTTCATTTTTCGTTTATTCTATCCTTCTCACCTTCCTTCCTCCTTTCTTTATTTGTACTGAAATTATGGGTTTTGCACTGCTGGTGCTCTCTGGTGTGTACAAAGTTGAATATAGGCTCAATGTACAGGCAGCACAGCCCCATACCAATGATCTTCATCTGGATCCTTATTTCTCTTACCTGAGAGGTAAGGTTGGCGCATCACTCCAGCCTCGTAAGATGCAGACATGAAAGCGCACGATGCAGACAAAAGAAAAAGGGCAAAGAACAAAGGAAAAAAAAAATGAGTGTGGTGTCATTTTCTCTGCCACGCTTGAGCGAGTCGTGGAGGCGGAGTTCCGCTGGCAAGTCTCGCGTTTCCTTCGGCGGCATGTGCACGCAGTGGCCGCGAGATCGATCATCGGTGTTTCTAACTGCCACCGCCAAAGAGCTCAATAAAATAACCGAGGGCTGCATGACTTACTGTCACGGTCACCCGGAGCTGCGGTTCCTGCCAGTTCATGCAGAGTTTGGGACGGACAGTCGATTCCGCTGATGCGGATGTCGCGCAGATCTCGTGTCAGTCGAGAAACAGCGAGAAGTTGAATGCTTGTTATAGCTCTGTCGTGGTAGATAAAAGTCGACAAAGGTGCAAATGTGGCCAAACATATTTTGAGACAAATGACATACGACGAGTGCTGGCTGAGATGAAATGTTTTACTTTCTTTGTCACCGCAACTTTATTTTCATGCCACTTGTAGGATAGATAGAGACCAGTTGGTCCCTCAAACTTGATTTTTGTGTCACTTGTGATCCTTGGATACCCTTTTTATACAGATGGATTATAAGCAAGGTTACTTTTTTGGAAGACTGGCTTTTGTCCAATGATGTGATTTTTATTTATACAATTTAATTTTTTAATACTATTTATTGGCTTTTACTTCACATGATTAATAGTTTATCAATTGAACCTTCATTGAGTACTTTTAAAGTATACCACAGCTAAATGTAGCGATTAGTCCCTATTATTTGTTGTATACAAACATTGTTTATGTTCTTCGATCTTTACAATGCTCAGCCATCAGTGAGGAAAACAAAATCTTTGGGTTTTTTTTCTGTATGTAAAGACTTTGAAAAAAAGCTTATCGCCATTATTCATACTGCTGCAATTTATATTTGGGGGAGTCTTCCTAAGAACCACTTAATTGTGCATTACCATGACTTTACAATCAATAACTTGTCCGCATGCACTAGACGCACCAATTAATGGTGTAGCAGGAGACGATGAAGATTATAATTCAACAAAAAAAAGTTCCTTTTTCCATATTCCAAAAGAAATTCGCGCGCAAACGAGTTTCAAATCTTTGTTAACGGTGCAAGGCACGTGACAGGCGACAGGTGAGTGGCGACACATCCCTCAGGGGGCCTCAGCCGTTTCTGCGTTCGACGACCGAGCGTGTCATGCGCAGACGACGCCGACCTACTGTCGTCTGCGCCTCACGCAATGACGCGGAAGCATGGCTTCCTTACCATGCTAGCGAGGGCTTTACTCCGTGGAAATGTCGCCGCCAGGGTGACTTCTGGCCAGAAAACCTGGACACACTCCTCCGACCACAGAGCCTCACGACTCTGAACTTACCTGGAGTAAGTTGGGCGTACTTTTCACAGGTGTGTGCTGGTAGTTCTTCCAGTGGTGCTGGTGTTTTTCTCACAGGTGTTTACTGGTGTTCAAGGACCGCGCGTGGATAAGTTAGAGACCTCCCCTTGCCTTGAGGCAGAAGAATTCGTGTTGCCTTGTTTACGACTTCTGTACAGGTGTGGTGGGTCAACTGTTTGTTTTCGTGGATAATTGTCAACGAACACCACCGCCATTACATTGTGGGGAATGGGCCGAGAGTGTGATATACGCTTCTTGATTTCGAGACTAGAACAAGATTTGCTGGAGTACCCTGTGTTCCACACTGGAGCCTAACCAGGCCGACATCGGGATATGCCATGGCAGGTGAGTGCGAGTGTCATCCTCGAGCGAAGGTTATGAATGCGTGACATTTCACCTGCTGAAAGAATTTTGCCGTTAAGATCATGATCTCGCATAACTGTCAGGTTGGATTCTGTGATGATTTATTGATTGTCATGTGTGACAGTTACCCTGTGGGGACACTGGAAAGCCCTCAGTCGCTTGGTTCACAAACAGTACGCTTTTTGTTTTTTTTTTAAAAATGAAGAAAAAACAAACCCACATGCATTCAAGCAAAGCAAGTATATCATATTCTTCGCCTGTGTTTGAAAATGATTGTGCACTAATCAATGTAAGTTTCAAGCATTTGTTTAGTATGTTTTACTTACAGTAGAAATTGGAAGGGAACTGTTTTTTTTTAAGTCTGTTACTAGGTTGCAGAGCTTTTGAACATGTCTTCGTTCTTATGAACTAAACTTTATTGACTGTAACATTAGTACACAGGTTACAAAGCCTATACATTTCCCTCTTTCAAAAAAGTTAATGAAGGGTGTAATAAGAATTTGAGTCGGTCAGCACCACACAATTGTTGAGCTGAGTCTCATTACAGCTAGAAAAATCTTAAGAAATGAAATTGAAGAGGTGGCATTTACCACGACCATAATGCAGAGTGAGATTGAAGTCTCATAATAATTCTATGCAATAGAAATTGTGACAAGCATGTCAGCGGGAGGCAGGACCTATAAAAGGCAGCTTTCACTGCCCCTAGTAATTCACTATTATTAGCACCCAGGACTGGTTGCTTGGCCCTCGTATACCACAGAACTGCACAAGTGTGCCAATGGCGTATTTACTATTATGGAGCCAACCTGCGGGCTCTATGTCCACAATTCATCCTGTAGCTTGGATCCACGAGAACCAGATTGTCAGAGAATGTTTTCATACACAAGGGCCCTACAAGGTGCCCTGCTAGAGCGGATATGTAGCATCAGTCGACAAAAGTTGACAGTGGCACCTGAGGGTAACCTGGTGAGCGGCATGTCCTGTTTCAGAAACATTAGGAAGGTTGTTGCCCTAGCAGCTGACATCGAACCTGAAATGATAATGCGGCTCCAGGCTGGGAAGGATTTGTATCACAATGCATTGAGAGGAAGGTTGTTTTTTTTTTTTTTTGTACCTTTTGTCTACAGTTGGAATTTTTAGCTTTGTGCTGAGGTTTGTGTGAATGTTGTATTCATTCCCTATGTGCTGCTTGGGTTCTTATGCCTGCTACCCAGACGCTTTGCTATATTGCAGAAGTGGATTTTTTCTGCAAGTGTTCAAAATCACAGGCACAGTAACTTGCAGCATTATTTCCTTGCCAACAAAGCATCATAAACTGTACAAAGTTTGCAATATTTCCTTTTTCAGAAATTAAATATGTATATGAATCATACAACAGTTTTGAAAATCTGCATGTTTTTCCTTGGTTGTGGATATATTTGTGTGTTAACAAGTATGTCCAACATTCATGTCTGCAAATAATTGATGAATTTCAGTTATCTAATTTCATTACTCTAACATTTTATTTTAAATGTTAAATTGGCATGGGAACCTGTCTTAATGTCAGTACTTAAATATCAGCTAGAAATAGAATTGTGTGGAGTGCGCCTTTGAAAAATTTTGAGTTAAACTGAATTTTAAGGCTGTTGAAACTTCCTTACAAAAGGGCAACATTTGAACATGAAAACAAACTAAATTATAACAGATCGGTTTTTCAACATCATTTTAATTTTTAATGACTGAGAACTTGTTTGACTCCTATGACTTGAGTAAATGCAGGTAAGGTTATTTTTCTCTTATTGCAAAAGACTGAAAAGGTAATGGATAACTCTTTTATATATGTCTGAGAAAAAAAAGGAGATAAAAAATGCAGCTATGGTAAATATTTGCTACAGCTAAATCATTAACTTAGTTCTGATGTACTGAAATGACTTTAGTACAGTATTTGCAACTGAACTTGCAGTTATTTTGAGAAATTTAAACTAAAGAACTAGCTACTGCTCTAGTGAAGAAACTGCTGCATTCAGAAGTGGAATATATTCTTTATAAAGTTGTTTGCCTTGACATTTACTTTTTATAACATCACAATTGATTTATATCATCTCTGTTATTATCTTGTCCCCATTAGCATTCCCTGTGGTGGTTTCGCCTGCCATGGTTGATTCAGGCCTTGGTGAAGGACATACTATTTAATAGCTCACCATAACCTATCAGAAAGAGGGTTTATGTGTCCTCCCAAGGCACAGAAGTTGGTGTGGTCCCCATAAAGATGTCACCTCAACTGCTCAAATGCCTTTATTTTCTGCCATGTCCCCTCAATGCAGATCATACTCATCACCTCAGCATCATCATGGCAGTACTTGTACATTTCCTACTGGGCGGGATTGCAGTCTCTTGAGGTTTTATTGTACTGAATGTTAACTGGTAGCCGAACATGTTTATAGTTTTTGCTGGGTTGAAGACACACACACACACCTGTGGAGGGGAGGGGTTATCGGTGGATGCGGCTTCTTTGTGGAAGTGTCAAGGAGTCAACTTTGACTTCAGCCTGTCAGTGCAAACTTTGTGGCAGGTAGTCTTTTACTGGTCGAGGCGGCTAGCCTGATGGAGCTTTTTGTACACGAGGATGTGTTGGAAAGCCTGACCTTTAACATCGCCACGCACAGTGACGCACACAGGGAGGGGGCAAGTCCACGGTGTCTACCTCCCTCGATCACAGGCCTAATGAAGCAATTTTCCCCTCCCTCTCTCTTTCTCAGCGTGAGCTTTGATGTTTGGGCACTCATTACAAGCAGGAGACGTTAGCACAGGGTTTATTATTCTCACTGCAAGTGTTTTTACCTGGAATTTCCTTTTTTGCACTGATGTGCATGTGCACACCATTCTTTGAACGCCGTTTTATAGTGTCCAGTGAAAATGGAGTCCTTAACTGGTGACTGCACTTTTCATTAATGCATAGGAAACACGTGCTGGCTTCAGTGCGAGCTATCTAGTTTCTTTTCTGATGAATATTTTATTTTATTTTCCCTTAGCTCAGACGCTTTGTTTATTTTCTGGAGAGCTTGTGTGTTTTAACATGCTAGCTGCACTTGCATAATTAAGATAGCTTTAAGGTTTGGTTTAGGGTTTTTGTGTAAGCTTTTATTATGTACAGAGGAGATAAAACAATTGAAGTCAAAGTTTGTTCCACGGACAACCACGTTCGGCTTAGAACAAGTTACTCGTCCAAGTCTGTGCCACAAAAAAGACAAACACAAAAACAAAAAACAACAACAACTAACTACATGCTTATGTGTGGAGGGTGAGGTAGTGTGAAATATGTCAGCAACAAAATAACAGATTTTATTTTATAATATTTAGGTTTGTAATTAACGCTGTTAATTAACACTGTTACTCTTCAGTGGAAATACAACTATGACTTAACATAAGTCCTTCACTTTTTAATATCAGAAATATTAACATTCAAACACAACACATGTGTACTTGGCAGCTTACTAGAAGAGGACATTTAGTAGCAATGAAAGCAATTACCTGAAGTTTATTTTTTAGTTCATTTCTTGCTTATCATATTGTGTTTGTATGAACAGACAACTCGTGCAGTGGTGAACATTATTGAATGAAAATAAACTAAGTCGTGGCTCTCGCAGGCTGTGCTGTAATATTCGGAGGATCAACTGTGCGAAGTAAATTTTTTTTTATCTCTTCCATTTTCTTTTCCCCGCTGTCAGCAACAAGAGTGGGCTGACACTGATACCAGTCTAGTAGTGAACAGAAGTAAGTACAGCTTCTAGTGATAACACTCAGTTACAGTGTTTCCAAGCGCGCCTCAAGACTCTACAGCTATGAATCGAGGGCTTGTTAATGTTTTCAACCAAGCCTTTAGTTTATGTTGGTCTTTAAGATGGAGTAGAACCTGTGGGCTTTAACATATTGAAAAAAAATCTGTCACCACCAGTGAAGACAAATCAATCATGATTATTGTAGTTTAGGTTACACACCACCTCCCCTTCCCTCTGCCGTGAAAACATTTAAGAAGGAAGGGAAAAGGTGAGCGTGGACTGGTGTCCCCTCCTCCCGTAGAAGGGCGAGACAGGTACAGTGGCTGGCGGCCTCAGCTGTTAACCCTCTAATGTTTGAAATGTTACGGACTTCAGACGTGTTAGAGCCAGCCCGGTGTTGACTCAAGTGCGTGTCTCAGAGTGAGTAATTCCTTCGATCTTTTATGTCGTAAGCTTTTTGTTTTCCGAGGGGGTTTGCCTGCTAATTCAGTCGAAGATGCCTTGTAATGTCCCGCTGATTTCAGCGTGCAACGCGCCCCTGTGCATGCGGTGTTTGCTCGTGACAGTTGGTGTTACCCACACCCCGCTGGCACTACCCTTCTTCTTAATTCCTTCCAAAGCACAGTTCCTTGGTGGTAAAGAACTTGTCACGGAGAATAAGTTTGTCTTCAGTTATGGATGCAATGCTGTACATTCTGGACTTGATGCAAGTGTTTGAGTGTTTGTTCTAATATATTGTAAGAAGCTGGTCTGGCTGTGTATCTGCATAATTAAAAGATTCACCAAATATAACACATTTCGAAAAGACCTTAAGTGTGTGAGCAGAGGGTCTTCGTATGTTTTGCAATGTTCCCTTTGTAAGTTCCGGTACAGCATGGCGGCTGCTGGCGTGTTACGAGGCCTCGTCTGCTACTGTGGCGCACGGCATGAGCACTTCTCACTCACACCTCGCTCAGCCTCGTGCTGTTTGTTTCACACGGCGCTGCTTATACAGTCAGAAAATCGCGGAGCATTTAATGTTAGCCAGCAGATCAGCAAGGGGTAAGATCATTGAAGGGATTAGGATTTTTTTCTGAAGGAGTCCCCATGTTGCGCGAGCTAGCCACATGAAGCAGTGTAAAACCACAGGTCAGGTGCCTCCTAGTTAACAGTATACCATGTCCATTGCTGGTTACAATCTAATGGACCTCAGTATCGCAACTCGGGTCAAGTGCACACAGCAAGACACTGACCTAGTCAGAAACTACACATGCATACAAAATACAATGTGACCTACTGAAACCGTGAGGTGTAAAGCCGCTGACATTTTCCATTTGATATCCGAGAAAACGTGGTGACAGCTAATTTATATGATACGGGTTTCCACTAGGGACATTTTACTTGTATTACTGGACTGCTCTTTTCCTAGTTAACTACTAAAACGAGGCAGGTGTGAACAAAGCTTACGGTTTAGTCACATTCATTGTTTAGGCTCGCCGAGACTAACAGCGGAACTTCGCAAGAGGCTAAGCGTTGGTCTCTGCAGACAGACAGCAGTCCACCCACACACATCCGTGCTTTTTGTTTACAGTAGTCCCAAACTTTATCATTATCCCACTTTGCTCTATAGTCTTCTTGCCATGAAGAAAACGCCTCGTAAAAAAATAAATACAACTTCTCCAAATATCGGTATTGGAGACCAGACAAGGTTTTTAAATAGAAATTGCTCCATGAAGAAACTGTCATGGTGTCTGTTTATTTTATCATATTTTCTGTCCACATTGCCCAAAAAGGAAAATTTTGTGATTTTGTTAATACGCACAGAGGTGGATAAAGGTACAATCACAGATGTCTCTGGGTATTTTGAAGCAAGATATGAATTTTTTTCCTAGGGTTGTATTTCTCTGGTCATGCTTCTTCAGAAAAGAAGCATTCTTGCCGGTGTTCCAATTTATAATTTTATTCCGAAGGCTTTCAAGCAAAAAAAAAAAAAAAAAAACTACACCGCCAGCGATAGGTCACACCCTCTGACCTCTGAACACAAAGGGAGTATTTTGCAGGATAGTTCCTGGTGTTTTATGAACATGTTAGTGTACGCCAGTTTTCCGCTGCTTTCATTGGCATGGTTCCGCATGAGATGTGAACCTGGCGGCCGATTGTCTGTGCAGACATAGAAGTGAATGAACAAACCTTGCAGCTCCCCGCAGACACTCATCCCCACCAACCTTGTCTGAAGACGAGTGAAGTAGTTTATGGTACTAATCAGCGACTGCGGGTCTCAAGTGCCGACTGTAAACTCGCCCAACATCAAAACCCTATCCTTAGCACATTTCACAAACAGTCCCTAAGTATTAATGTACACTAGAAACTGAGCTAATATCGCAGCATGAACACTTCAGGTGAGAACACCAGCTGTCACGACACCGGTGTGACACAAGGAGGGAACAGCATGGCTCCCAGTAGGCAAGTTCATGTGGTCAGTGCAGGCGGCTCGTAGAAGCTACCCCTTTGTCGACTGTCAGACAATAACCGCTGGACTTTTATGGGTTTTCCTTTGTTTTGGGTTTTTTTTTTTGTTTTGTTTTGTTTGTTTTTTTTTGTTTTTTTGTAGGGGGTATCGGGGTCGAGACACATATTGGGAAACATTTGTCACGAAGAGAGCAGCTTTCCTCTGTTAGATACGGGTTGATAAGACCAAGTCATTTTACGAGCTTTGATGAGAACTGTACTACCACGATATCGCACTACCCTTGACTGAGTCGCCCGCCTTTTGTAATGGAAGAAAAAAAATAAAAACCTCGGGGTGTGTTTTTGAAAATAAAAATTCTGCGCACATCAAGCTGGCCATTGTGAAATTGACGCTTTGAGATAGTGTTATCTTTGCCACATTCCACAAGCAGGGGCAGCCGCGGGGTACGACTGCTCAGTACCCCTCCCTCTCCTTCCTCTCGCCTTTGGCTAGCAAGGGGGACGGGGTTGGTGGTGGGGAGGAAAAAGTCCCCAAGAGCTGATAGGCAATCGACTGTGCCGACGTTTATTGATGAAATTGACACTACACAGGAACTTTGTGGCTTGGACTCGACAGCCCTGTGGTCTGTTGTTTATATTTGTTACACCTGGAAGTAGGTGTTAGAACTGTGCTGTAAGGATCTGTGTGTCTCTCACTCACTCGCATACACACGCGTGCGCAGAGAGGTGGGTAGGGTCGTGAGGACAATACAACAGGATAGGGAGTGTTGTATTTTATCTGTCTACAGCTCTAAGTCAGTCACCGGCTAACCTTTGACTTATTATCACTACCTGTTCTCGCCTCTGATGTGACCCTAGTTGCTGGCACGGTGTAAAACTAACAAACAACAACAGTCCCAGGTAGTCCCAACTAGGACAGACATTTATACTTACGAATGCTTTGTTACACTATTATTATTTTATTTAAAATATTTTATTGCATTTGGAAATGTTTTAATGTGCATAGAAAAGTGAAGTATATGACCAAAAGTATTTCAAAGTTTCGACTTACATGCAAAGTTGACTTAAGGGTGATCTTCGGGTCATGAACAGGTCACATTCCTACGACTGCCTTGAAATCATTTCTACGACTGCCATGAAATCAATTTTGCATGTAATTTTGTAAAATAATAAGGGTATAACAAGGAAGGAATGTGTTAGTTACTATAACCCCGGAGACCGCCTGTATAAGAGAAAATGCAGAGGTTACCAAGTGCAGGGTATAGAAATTATTTGCAGGTTTTTTTTTTTTTTGGAAGGAGGGGTGGTCTTGTTTTTTCCAGTTTTGAAAGTACACGCACCACTTGCATGATACTCGGGTACGTGTACCATTATCCACACCCGAGAACAGTCGGCACAAATAAAATGGAATGAGATTATCTTGTTCGTCCGGCGCATTACTTGCAGGGTTTGGCGGAAACCTTTTGTACGATGCCATCCCCATTACTGTGCGTGCTTTGGTTGTACCCGGAATTCCTCCGGTGGTAGCAAGACCCTGTGTAAGCATTTTAACAAAAAGGATTGGCAGTTGAGTCAGCCTACCCGCCTTGAACTTCCAAGCGTCCGGGTAGGGAAACGGCGAAGACCTGTTAGCAGACGAGCGCGCGGCAAGCAGTCAGTGTGTTTGCTCGCGGCCATTAATTTAAACTACTTGCCTAAAAGTCACACATACTGATCAAGAGTTGAGTAGAGCCGAGAATTACTGCAATAAGATGACAAGCGGGGTTCGGTTCTATGAAGAAGTACTGTGCTTGTGTTGAAGAATTGCCGCAAAAGACAAGAAAGTAATAATGATGTCGAAACATGGAACAGAACTAGATGAAAAAAATCGTCAAGAAAATGTTGTAGGGATTTAAAAAAAAAAAATACTGTAGTGTAGATTAACTGTCCTTTTCCTGGTGATTTATCGCAGCTCGGTGTTTATTGGCCTTTTGCTGATAAGTGAGAGATACCGTCACGTGTCCAGTGGGCACCTGTCTTGAGACATGGTCGTGTCGGGTGGTGGTGGTGGAGGTTGTGGTGGTGGTGGGTAATTTTGAATGGAAATCAGTGCAAATGGAAGAGCAGCGAGGGGCCACGACAGATGTCTTTCTATATTTGAAATGTAATAATCGGGTACCGTCTTTACACCCGTCTTGTAGATGTTGTTCCATCGTCCCTACTTTATAATATGTCATTAAGACCTTGCTTTCTAAGAAGCCTGTTTTATTTTGGAATAAATATTACAGTTAAATGTGATCTTTTAATTTCATCTGCTTGTCGGAAATTCGTTTTGCGCCATTTTCTATGGAAGTGGGTGAGGGTGAGGGGCATTGCCAGATGCATGTGGCTGATCAACAAAGGGGATAATGGTGGATAAGACACTCAGACATACGTGGCAAAGGTAGCTAGAGGAGTCCCCGCTTGTATTACCATTCAAATGGCGATTAATATCGCCTCGTGTTGACCGTCTGGACACGTGGATACGTTCGCAGACTTGTTGTAACCTCTCTGGATGTTTCTATTTCCCTGCCATTCTTCTGTCGGGAAGATTGAGGAGACAACGAGCTAAACAGTGGTACCTGTCTGAACGCTGATACTGATCTGTCGGGCACGGTTCTGAAGCTACAACCCTCGGAAATTGCACATTGTTTTCCTCCAGCCTTTCATGCCTGGACTCGAACCATCTTCAGCAAGGTAAAGATGAGCCAGAAATGACCACACAGTCTTCGTGCCATGAAAGAATCCGAGTGAGGCTTCTGTGGTTGCTGCTGTGCAGCAAGGAGAGGTGGCGCTGTGCTCAGCGACGACTCGGAGGGGTCGAACACATAATCGTGGACAGGTGTAGGCTGTACAGGTGTTTGCATAACAAAGCGCAGTCAGGGCTAAGAGGCGCGTTCCCTGGCTTGAATAGAAACCAAGGCATGATGCCACCTCGGTTCTCACCTGCAAAAGAAAAATTCCGCGCGTGCACACACGCATGCACAAACAAACAATGCTGTTAAATGGAAAAGGGCACAGAGTTTATCCGTACTTTTGTTGAAGCAATTAAAATATAGTAAAATATGCAAAACGAGACCGGTTAAAAATAAAAAAGTGGTCGTTCAACTAGGGTGGCATCACGGGGTCGAGTGAGGACAGCAGGTATTGGAGTTTTTTGGGGGGAGACAGAGAGAAGTGAGTGTGGGGGATGTCATGGTTCAGGAGGAAGGCTGCTGCTTGGAAACTGTCACGTGTCATTTGCTCTGATCGTTTCTGGATACCTGGACACAGGGACTTTCTCTGGCTAATGGAGAATTTCTGCTCAGTCGCACAGCCGGCACTTTGTATTGATATTTCATTTCTGTTCAAGTCGGGCACACCTGCCCCAACCAGCACAGAGGGTTGTGGGCTGGTTGTCCAGTTCCGACTTTGTTGAGGGTGTCGCTGCCAATGTTTTAGTTGGTGTCCGTGCCGCCTTTGGTCATGTGACAAACACTGTTCATTATGAATGCAATACATGCTTTGCATTCTTTCTCAGTGTTTCTTTGTCACACGAAGATCGCGCATGCTCGCGCATACTTTGTGAACCAGAACGATTTGCATTGGCAGTAACCGTGAAGAGGGTTGGTGTCTTCAGGACATCTTGGCCATTGTAACTGCGCACATTGTGTGAGATATGTGGCTGTTTGACTAGTCTTGTCCATAGCCGTTATTACTCTCCATATTTACGGTTTAATCAGAACCTCGGAGCGCTGAGCGCCCAATCAAATAGCATCACTTCCGTTGACAGGCTGGCCAGGATGTTTCATGATTACCCCTATGTCACGTGACACACCCCGCCTCTCATTGTCTTTTCATCTTACATCCCTGTCTCGGCTAATTTCATGCGACCCTGATGTCAGGAGGGTCTTGCCTTTTGTTATTTTACGCATTTTGTACATTAACTTTTCAAAGTTGCTGATTGGTATTTTCAAGTGTGTTGCTCATAAGCTGGTTCCCTCTCACAGTAAAAATTTTGCCTACCCTTCCCTCTTCTCCTTTACCCACAAACTCTTTTCCCTCCCTCTGTCGCCATATTTATATTTATTGGTGTTGCTCTGGCAGTGTGCAGGGGGGGGGATGAGGAAGAAGGTGGGGCGCCAGTACAAAGTTCAAGGGATTAGCGAGATGTACTCTGGTGTAAAAGCGAGTGCCACCTGAGCATGATAGAGTACAGTGCTGCCAGGCAGCCAGTGCCTTGCCAGTCTGACCGATCCTGCTTGCCTAGTCCGGCGTTGGCCGGACGGCTGTGCTGCCAGACCGACGCCGGGGCACGCGATGGCTCAGTGGAGAGACGAAGCGTTAGGAATGCACTGCATGGCTTTGAAAACACAGACGAGTTTCTTTTTTTTTTTCCCTGAGTCGTCGGTCTTTGAGTTTTGTGGTCAGTGTTGAGCGGTGCTGTCGATTGTTACAATAAAATATCACTCTAAATTATTTAGATGCAAAGCATGCATGTGCAAACATTGCATGATGCAACCTCTTTTATATCTATTCAGAAAAAAACTGCTGGTGACTACAGAGGTAGTCACGTGGCAGAACATAGGATTATAGCCTTACCTTTTCGGTTTATGTGCGTCGCCTCTTTGTGTCTTATCTCCCCCCCACCTCTCTACCTTTCCCCCCCCCCCCCCCCCCTTCACACACACAAAGAGATAAAATATTGAACCTTAACAGCTGAACAAGGTCACCACCCTGTTTCTTTAAGAATGATTATTCTTTAAATTATTTTTAAAAAATTAGACTACACATTACTTTTCTTACTTTACAATATTGTCCGAACGGACTTCACTTTTGATGTGAAAGAAGCAGTCACTGGGCTCAGTTCTGTAGAAAACTGTATTTGATTGGACATACCTATGCATGTTGACATTTGGAGGCCTTCAGTCTGTAATTATAGGTTCTTTTTATGTTGTTGTTGTGGTAGTGATAATGATGGGGTTGTGCATGCCAGATTGGTATTTGTGTTAGGCAGGATTTCTACCACATGTGTTACTCTCTGTGACAGTCTTGCATGAACTCTGTGGAATCGTCCTCGCTGACAGCCTTTAAAACATGTATTTTTCGGTTAGTGCCTTAATGTCCACGCTCAGCTGTCCTCCTTCCGTCCATTACATAAGAAGTCTCATTTGGAATGTCTGGTATTCGGCATTGGAAACATGAGCAGAGAGTTTGCAGAGAGGGCGGTCTCATTATAGACGGTGGCTGTTCTGGCGCAAAGGTCATCGACGAACGAGGGCTGGACGGCGAGCAGAGGGCAAGAGCTGGGGCAAACATTTGCATGTTAATGAACCGCGCTCTTTCTCGCCCTCTCTTGGCCATTTTGAGCCGATACAAGACGGGTGAGATGCTCACGGGACTTCGCCCAGTGACTGTACTGTCATCGTTTCCAACACTTGCAGGCATTTGTTTGGTGAGGCGGCTGGTGGTTAGGTATGCATTGTCGCAAAGTCGATGTCCGCCATTTATAAAATCCTGGAGAAGTCTTCTGGACAAGAACTCTACATTATCAGGAAGTGATGTCAGTCTGAACCTGGGTTCTATTGCAGTGTATTTAGTTCTAGTCAGTGCGGTACACTGCAAACTCCTACGCTCTATTTGTGAGGATAAATCCCGTTTCCTTGAGTTCGACAATCAGAGATTTTAAAGAGCAGGATAGGGAGGGATGGAATGCTTGTTGTTGATATATATAAAAAAAAAAAGGAGTCGGGGAATTTACACTGAGACACCGCTAAAGGGGAGATTTTTTTTTTTCGTTACCGGCTGATTGATGATGTCGTTTGGGCGGCGTTGCAAATACACTGGTATTAGCATATTAAAGGTCCATTGGGATGCACATTTTTTTTTTCTAAGTTCAGTACAAGATACACTTATTTTAATCTGGGTAAATATCTGGAGATATTGGAATATAAATCTCTTCCTGTAAGGAAAGAGGTGAAAGTCTTGTTTGAACACAGATACTTTAATGTTTCACAATAATTTTCCCAAAGCTATGACAGAGTAAACATACACAACAGTCCTGATGTCGATGTGTACACTGATGTTTGTAAGCGCGTACTCAAGAATGGGATTGGGTGAGGGATTGGCTTTATATAGTACAGCAAGGCAGCCAGCCTGTCAACAAATGACAAGAATAGGAGGGTAGTACTCGTCAGATAGTAAATATTTGTATTTAAATAGTATATCTGAGAATTACTCATTAGAAAAACATGGCGCCCACACGAGACCTTTAAGAAGTCCACGTTGTCTGTAACATCGCCATAAAGCCCATCACAGCGAAGAGCTCGTTGTTGCAGACATTTAAATACTCTCCTCCCTGTAGCGATTGCTTCAGTGATGCATTGTCGCAAAAGAAGTAAAAAGTAGAGTTCATGTTCTTGTGCCTGTGTGGTTGTGTGCTTTGGTAACTTACTGTTAAGTTTGTTGTCATTATCATTTAACTCTAACCTTTGTTGGTCGTCACGTGACGCAACGTTGTACAAAAGTCCAACAGCTTACATTGTCTTTCATCTAGTTTGCTTTCTTTTCTTGAAACCCCTTCCCCACTCTGCAATAGGTTTTTAAAATCAATTTAATCCTTTACTTTGTAATTTTTAAAATTGGCAAGTCATTTCCTTTATTGGGTTTTTGAAAAAAAAATATCGTTCATGCATCTTCCTTATATATTTTTTTGTGCTGACAATTTTTACTGTTTTTTTTTTTAAACCCCAGGGTTACATTATCGCGATAGTTGTTCATAGCGTTGTAATTACCAGCAAAACTTGTCTCCCCTGTAGGTGTTTGCACGCATTGTCTTGAATAAAGTTGTAGTCGGCATCTCCAATGTTCTTTTGTACTCGTGCAAATGGCCTTGGGAAATTGATATATTTCTGAAGCGGAAAGGCAATTTCTTGTGAGCATGTGAAGAGTGAAGTGAGCTCACGGTGTGCAGTAGCCAATCAGCAGCGGCGTCTTGACAACAGCCGGTCGTTGGTGGACGTGTCAAGACACTCTACTGGGATTACGAGGGCTAGGGAACAAGACTTCAGTGGGAAAGGGCGAATTTGTGTCCGCCCAGAAGGTCGGCCCCTGGCGGCTGGCAGGTTTTGTTTGTGTGCTTGGGGCCGGAAAACAAAGGTACCGTTGTTCACACGCCAGCAAGCCACTTAGCCCTATTTCAAGTGATACTTTTGCGTCCTGTGCTCGCTTGGTCTCTTCGAAACTAACCATAACTTAATTCGATCACCTGCTTACCAGGCTAATTAGATCACGTGACATGACAAAAACGCTCGCAGACTTGCTGTGTCAGGTGTCATCCTTCAGCTGGGTTTGTGTCCCAGGCATTGCTCGAGCCTGAGGGTTAACTTGTCTGTGACATGCGCACGCTGTACTCTGTGAACCTCCGATTTCCGGCTGTCGGTTGGCTTTGAACTCGGGCTCGGCAGTTAAAAGCTGCTCTGTAAAACGAGGTCGGACCAGACAAGCAGACGACCGACTTGTAATCCGTTCCTTTTGGAGGATGCAGTGGTCTTTGTATTACGGGGAGAAAGAAGTTGAATGGGAGGAGTGGGAGAATTTAACTAGGATTGCGAGTAAAGCAGGGCAGATATAGTGACCATAGACTTTGTATTCGATGATGTTTGGGATCTTACCTCAGATAACAGTTCTAGTGTCTGTACAGTTCTCCTCCGTATTCATGTTCAGACAACAGCGGCATGGTGACTGTCCCAACAAGCACATTCATGCTAAACTCATGTTGAGGATTTCTCCATTACCTCGCTTTCGTGTTTGTGAAAATTATAAGTAATTGTGCTTTTTTTCTGTTAATTTTTTTTTATTTCAGCATATTACAGTACAACCACTTAAATGCAAGTGTCGATTTCATTGATTCACAGTATAGTCTCAAGCGACTATAGCCACTATACTAATGATCCGCACCAAGTGCCATGCAGTTAATGGCCCTGTCTAAGCACATCTCTGTTCCTGTTGAACCTGGTGGTTGTCTTCCGGCGCCAAAATTCCACCTCCTTCTTCATTGGTTTTTGTTCATTTCTTCTGTCGTTTACCGTCCCATTAAACACACATATACAGAAATAGGCTCTACTAATGCGAGTGGAAATTGCGAGAATTTGTGGTATCGTTTTTAAAAAAAGATACGCTTGGCAGCAGTAGTATAAAAATCTTCAACGATAAAAGTGACAGTTTACATAATTTCCAGTAAGGCATTGAAGGTAAACACGCAGTTTCATATTTTGTTATTGTCTGTGTATCCGTTACCACGACTCAAGCGTGAAAATAGATGGGATTACTTTCAGGGCACCGCAGTTTGCATGAAATTAGTATTCACTCCTTTTCAGTTATGAACTATTCCCTCCGAGGAGATTTGTATACTTGTCAAGTGTCAGTAAGTTCTGGAGGGAGACGAGAATACTTCTATGGCGAGGGCAAGGCGGCGGGAGGGAGTGAACAGGGAGGGTTGTAAAGGTTGGTCCTCGATGAAGTGTGGGTTGAAGGTGTGAGTCTCGATGTTCATCGGCCTAATCCTCTTCTGGGTGCTGCACACCTCCCTCGCACACATCGTTAACCTCCTGAGTCTGGCCTGCTCATACCAGTTGTTCTGGGTTGCAGATGTCTTGCTGTTTATGGTTGGTGACACATTTTACGAGTCGTCTCGCTTGGGTGCACAGGAGAGGTAGAGAATGGAATCAAAACGAGGGATTAAGGAGAGGAGAAAGAAGAGGGGACACAAATGTCACTTTAAGATCTTTCTGGCCTAAGTTATTTCTTTCTCGCTCCTTCTCCCTGGTAGGCTATCCCGATAAATAGCATTTTCGGAATGCTTAACCCTCTCACGATCGCGAAATGTTAAAGAGCTATCCCATTGGATAATCGTATTTAAATCAGTGGACATAAATTATTACTGGTTCCCAACATGTGAAAAGCAAAGTCATTGAACCTAGTATTTATTTATCAGGGTTTTGGACGGTCGTGTCATTTCCCAGGAAGTCAAAAAATAGGTTTGCTGATAAGGCTAAAACGTGTGCGTGCGGAAAAGAAATGAAACTGTATAGAGAAAAATCCAGTTCCGTTTATAAAGGTTAGTGAGATTTGACCCTCGGACAGCCTGCAGCAAATGTTTCTGGAGAAGACGATCTGTAGATACAGATGTTCAAACAGAAAGGGGCCGCCACTTCCTTCGGGTCAATGATCATAGCGACGACAGGTTTCCCAGAAGACACCTGCTTCCTCACTGCTTCTGCTTGTAACAGGCTATTAAACACATCATACGGAAGAAGAATCTGGATGTTTGTCGTAGATAAATCATATTCCATAAGGCAAAGCTAAAGGCCGTCCCCAAACTTTTATTTTTTTTTTTAGGTCGTTAGTAGGTGAGATGTTAGAAGCCTCGGGGCTAGCATTTTTTTTGCGAGGGCGGTGCCTGTTTCTCCTCACTTCCCTCCGCAGGCAGATTGAAAGCTGGTCGATCGAAGTTTTTTCCTGCCTGCAATATGCCATCATCGATTTCAGCATGAATACCGCTAGATGTTTTTGATTAAAAATGTTTATTACCAGTGGTTATGGTCGCTCATTTTGTTTTGAATATTTGATGAGTGGATTGGGTCTTTGCTGGAGAAAAACTCTGCGGTTGTTGGTGTTACTGTGGGATCGCTGTGCAAAGCCGCGGACATTTCTTTATCCCCTTTAAAGTCATGTTAGCTGTCACACCAGTTTCTGACTTGTAGATTTGTACTTATCTTCAATGTTAACATTTTTAACATTTTAAGGTACGCCTTTTGAGTTTGGTTAATTAAAAATCACATTTTTAAAGGATTATCCTATTTGTGGGTGATGTACCGGTAAATTTAGGTGTTTGACGGTTAGGTTGTTGCTGATATAAGAATGTTGCTAATGTATTTCCAGACATGAGTTCAGGACACCCAGGCCCTGGACCAGTTTCGTCTCAGCCTCAACTGTATGACGTCAGTTCCGGCCAGGGAACTAATGCTGCGCATTCTGGTTACGCAGGCACCGTGCACGTGGGGTCGCTTGCAGACCGGTTGCGCGCAGCCGCGAGCAAGGGTCAGACGGACAAGGTCAAGGAGCTTTACCAGGCGGGAGCAAGATTCGAACCAGATCGGGTAAGCCTTTCCCTGCTTCTTCTAGGATGGCTTCCGTCTGCAGGTACTGCGTACGCAGCACTTATCAACTCTTTGCCAGAAATCTTTTGATGCTTATTTTTTTTTAAGTGAGAATAATGAGCAGTTACATCTGCAATTTTGAATACCCAGGGTATTGTACTAGTCTGTAGCCAAACTTTGTGCTAAATATTTGGCTAAAATATTTTTAAAAATATTATTTTTTTTAGAGCAAGTTTTTGAGCCAGTTTCGTGTTGTAGTGGCGTTTGGAGTGTATGCCGCTCTTTATTTTCACTTTGCCTTTGTCATTGCTGATCACATACCCGGTCTCTCCGTAACATTGACATTAGAGCTCTTAGTATGCACACCTGTGCAGTCCGTTAACTCTTGCTGACATGTGTGTTTACAATGAGTGGGCTTTACCTCATGCACACCGCCGCCACAGGTGAGTCTGAGGAGGTGCACTCGACTTCGTGATGTCAACAAACATGTGATTATACGATTCATGAATAGTTACTTCCTTCTTGTGAAGAATCTGACATGAAGCATTGTTGGGAAACACTTTTCAGGAGACAAGTCAACTTAGGATGTGGAATGACAGTGGAGTGTTGAAACTAATTATGCTAATCTTTAACAGCTGGCATGCTAGGATCGGTGTGACCCAGCACGATAACATACATGATAACATACCAATATGCATACTCATACTGCTGGCTGTACTTGGGAATACTTTACTGTGAAATCTGCCAGGCGATATTGCTATTTGCTACTTCGATTTTCATGTTTCCTGTTGACAAAGTCAGAATACATCTTGGGTTTGGGTCACGAGGACTTTCCAGGAAACAAAGACGAAGGAGAGAAACTGCAGTTCCCTAGAAAGACATCCAACTACCACATTCATGAACAGGTGCCTGGTGAACAGAGAAGCTGCGGGAAATACTTTCTGCTTTATAAATAAATGTCGTCTGCAACAAAGCAACGGCCGACTTATCCAAGTGTCGATCGAGAATGATTTGACCGCGTGCTTTGTGTTCTCGCCCAGCCTCGAGTGTCACAGTAACTGAGGATGTTCTCGGGAACAAAGGATGTTCGGGCTGTACTGTGTGAGGCAGTGGTACAGGCTGCATACAAAATCAGAGTTTGCTACTGTCCCACATTGTAGTCTCAGCTGGTGGGTTTTATTCTCTCATACTGACATGTGGAGGTCTAGCTGCCCCAGCGTTGACCAGCTGGGCTAGGAGATGGTCAAGGATGGACACCTGGTTTTCAAAAGATTGTTCGACATAAATTGAGACTAGAAGGTTCTTTTCATTCTCATAAATGTCGCCATGATGCTATCGTAGCTATGTTTCATCTCCATAATTCCGTTTGTCAAAGTTTGTTATCAAAATTTGTCCTGTCAGAGTTGATGTAATCTGGTCTTTGATAGTTTGTCATAAGTCGAGAGATAATGTGTTCTTGCCAGTCAGCAATATAGTGTCAACTCCTGTTTCAGTCCCCACACAAGGGTCATGAGACTAGATAGCATTGTACAGGCTCTGGATTAACAATAAATAAAAATCATTGGATCCGCTCCCCTGCTCTTCTCTTGGTAAAACTTCCTGAACGCCAGAGTTTAGGAAAGGAGAAAAATTCGTGGGTGGAGGGAATGTTAATGTTTTCATTTAAATTCAGCTCCGTTTACCGTGCCTGAGATCGCACGCGCGCATGTGTGTTTCTGAGAGAGAGAGATAACTAGATGGTGTTGATCAGTGTTCTCAGTTCACAGCAAACAGGCATGAACCAAAGAGTCAGATAATTTGATGAGGGGGAGGAGATCCTGCCTCAAAGAGTAAGGGAGCAGAAATCGCCCCCTCCGTCAGGCGTGCTTAGTTTATGGTCGTGCAGCCTATGAGGGCGATACCCGAGCCTGCAGATCAGAGAACAGAGTTGACTGCAGGCTTGGTTTGAGGGCCGATGATGAAATGGTTAATGGATGTGTCTTTATATAGCGAGAAGCATGGGGGACTGCACTTCAGTTGTAAACTGTCAAAGGCCCGCTGGGTACTAGATGGTTTTGTGAACCGCAGATCGTCGTCTTGTCTTCCATTTTGAAAAAAAAAATACTATTAAACTGTTTCAAATAAATATTTTCTCTGGTGTGAGCAGTTAAATGTGGACAACCGCGTGAAAATCAGACACCGTGGTTGATGGAGAGCGACTCGAATGTCCTCATGTATCCTTGCAAGCTAGGAATCGACCATTTTGATTGTTGTGTCCTCGCCAGTATCATCCCAGTTTCCCACGAGGAGGACCATTCACATTGCCTTGGCGGGACGGGGTAAGGAATAGTAGACTTTGACACAGGTCATCGGGTGTCCCCTGACAAGACTCTGAAGACCGGAAAACCACTGGTCCGTGGTCTGGCGCATCAAAGCAGAGAGCGAGGACACGAGAGAGATTGGGATCATCGTTCTTGATGCCTTTGAATATTGGGTACATGGAGCGTGACCCCTTATAGTCCGGGTACACCTTTGATGACACTTGACGGGCTCGTGTTAAGTAGGCGTGAAAAACAAGCAAGTACCTATACCTGACACCCGATCTCGTTAGTTCTTTTCTTCGTTTTTGAACTGCAGCGATACCCCATGGACACCGGTCGTTATTACATTATTCCCACGTCTGGGTATACACCGGGTAGCGTTGAATTTTGAACTATTTTACAATCCAGTCTGGTTTGAGTTAAGTGTTCATATATTTAAGTACTGCAGCTTTCACCATCGCGTGTAGACATCGCAGTTTGCCTCTCTCAGTCCCGTGTCCCTCCCCAGCCGCCAAAACACGCGCCTGCACGCGCACACATGCTGTAGATGTTGACCGTGCTGTAGATGGTGACCATGGAGTAGGAGATGCTGGCCGGGCTGTAGGATGCTCTTTATTCTGTCTGTAAAGCTTGCTCCTGCTGCAACAAGCCGTTTTTCCACTCAAGACCACGAAGACTATTTTGAACACGCCAGAAAGTTGATGCATGTTTCAACACCGAGAGTGGTGAGAAGTTGGTATTTCGTTTGTGCTTCATCGATGACCCTGTTAATAAATACTGTGGACGGACCGTGGCTCACCAGGACAAATTTACTCACGTGCTTGCGGCAAAGCCTCGGGATTCCCCCGAAGACTCAACTGTATGAGGAGGGAGGTTTAGCGAAACAAAGGAGTTTTGTTTGGCCTCGGTGCTATTCTTGTTTTGATTGTTGATTGTTGTTGCGTGTGCCTGGGAGGGGTATGGTGGCTTGTTTACTTTAGTCGTAGGGCGAAATACCGTTAGACATGCTTTGGAAGGAGCAAACACGTGGCATCAATCAACTCACATATTTCGATATTTTAATAATCTACAGCTTGCTTAAATTTATTGTTCTGGGCTTACTGTTCTTGGCCTTGTCTATCATAATCGCCTGCTTACCTTTCCATATTATTTTTACGGGGAAAATTGGAAGAAAGCCTGCAACTAAGGCTATAATCACGGCCAAGCAGCAAGCAAATAAACACGGGCACAGAAAAAAATAGCGTGCCCGAGACGAGATTTGAACCCACGACAGCCAACTCTCGCTATATTGGTGACATGCCAGTACCGAAGGCAGGGATGTGTGTGTGAAAGAGAGGGAGCTTGTGTCTTAGAGACAAGCTAGTTTGATGCGTGTAAAGATGAAACTGTTGTCTTGGCAGGGCCGGCTTGGGTGACCACACGGCGTGGTCAGTCCTTGGCGACGATGTTGACAAGTTTCGTGCTTGCAGGTGGGTAACTGCCTTGCCCGTGCACACACCTGGGCTGCCACGGTCGTTGAGGTCTCTTGATCTACAGTGGAGGACATTCACTGGCCTGCACGATGAGATCGGTGACGATGTAGCTCTGTTCCATCGCATGTTCCACACTGGCGAGTGGAGCTGGCTGCGGAGGGCTCGCCTTTCTGTCACCGAGATCACATTGCCTGTTAACAGGCAGAAGCACAGTCACCTCGCCTGTTAACGAAGAGTAGTACAGTGACATTACCTGTTAACAGGTAGAAGTACAATTACACCACAGAGGTAAAATGATAGTACCTGTCAACAGAGAGACAGCCACGGAGCCTCTTGCATGAACAAATCGCATAACCTCGCAAAAGATTGTGTGTGCGCATGTGCAGGAACTGGCAATTATACGTTGCCGTCTTGTCGCATACTTATTTTGTTTGTGGCTGGTGGTGTTGTAAGTGGGACAGGCTGTGTACGGAGGACACCGCCGCGCACCTCTGAACAGCCGTTATTAACGTGCCGGGGAAGAGCGGTTTCCGCATGGAGGGTAGCGTATGCTTGACCTGGCCTTTCACAGTTGCCTCTTTATATGCCTTTGTGACGGGATTCCCGCTCGGTATTTTACATCTTACTGAAGTTTACAGCGGTCTGCTTCAACACAAAATATCTGCATAGTCACGTGTGAGCACGCGCACTCATGTGCTGTTATAAACGAGAAAGCAGTCAGGCGAACACACGCATAGAAAGCGGGAGGGTGGGTGAGCAGTTATTCATGACTGGCTTCAATTTTTTTTTCTTGTTCACTGGCTCCTTCTGTGAACTAGTCGTGCTAGTTAGTGTCCGTCCCATTGTGTGGATGTCTGTCGGTCCATGATATTTTGTAAATATGTGTGGGCGAACAGTTTCTTCAGCCAGCAAACAAAATAATGAACGACTCGCTGTTTCTCGGGAACTTGAATGCCAGGTGCTTGTAGACAAACACATGCTGTTCACAAATTTTGGGGTAGGAGTAGGGGAAGGGGAATTGATTCCTACTTCTCAAGTTCACACTGCTTTACAGTGTTGTGCTATCCCATTGTTTATTCCTTGTTGCTCCCTTGAGGACCATAGGGCCGCAACAGTTCCATCCTGTACTACCTGTACATTCAGCTACCTGACCACGAGGTCAGCGCCCAGTAAACGCTGAGGTCACCTTAAAAACGAAATAACCCCCAAATTTTTTTTTATAATAATTATCATTTTCAGCTATGTACCAGACCATATAGACATACAGAGGGCAAATAGTGGTTTCTGTCTGTTGACAGAAGCACTCGTTTAGTAGGTGTTTGACAGATGATGTTCTGAATAATAATATAATTCCCAAAAGGTCTCAGATCCGTGCCTCACGTTTACCTTGGGTGAGGCTGGGGCATAAAAAGCTGAGCTATTTTTCCTTTGTGATCGTCCACCATGCCATCTTGGAACATAAAGTTTTACATCATCGTCCGTGGCTTGTGATGTTACATTTTACACTGAAAGCTGTTAATCAGATTTCAGCACAGTACACGTGACACTCTTACAAGGTTTTTTTTTTCCATTTCACAAATCTGTTTGGAACCCTGGGGCTTTTAAAACTTTCTATAATCCTCTCCTCATTCAGGGATGCATAAAGATGTCAGATACTGTGTGACTAGCCACTTTTGATCTTTGTTGACGGCCAGACTTTCACGCAGTTGTTGTGTTTTGTTTCCACTGCTGCATTTTAGTGCATCAAACAGCTTCTTTTTTTTCTGACTTCAAAGACGAGCAGACTGCTTTTGTCTCGGGGTTTTATTTGCAGACCTGTGGGAAAAGGCAGGATTTTTTTTAAAGGACTAGGGGCAGAAAACCTTCCCGGCCTTCTAGGCCATTGTTCTCTTGATTATACTTTGGTCTGTATTAGCTAATCTGAACTATGTGATGGTAAAATAACTGCAACTTTCTCTGTGAGCTACTGCGGAACGATCGTTCTGTCGACAACATTCCAGGATATGCGACTTATGAAAGCTTTCAGTCGTACTTGTTAGTCTTCAACAGCTTATGCAATGGAATGAAGAGGGTTGTTATATTTATTACATTCACTTCAAAGTGCGACCGCAGAAGGGAGGAAAAGAAGGTGATATCGATCTCTCACATCACACACACAAAATGCTGGCTTTGATTTTTGTTTCCTTTCTAGTACAATATTGATCGCTGCCTTGTTAGGTGCACGAGGCAGTAAGGGTATGCCACACTTACAGAGACCTTTCAAGCGGATATTATCTTTTAAAAAACTTATTGTAAATGCAACAAGAAAACCATTCAGTAATAGGTCACTGAATATGTAATGAGTTATTGTTTGCGACTGCGCAAAATAATATTTCCAAGTCATTCTTGGTTAAAAATAGATCACTGTTTGCTGCTTTTATCTTTCTTTTGAGGTGTGAATAGGTAGTCTAGGTGTATATTAATTGATGGATTCGTGCTCACTTGCATTCGGTCGCTGTTGTTAATCATTACTGTGTTTTCGCCGTGAATTGACATGTTTCTTCACTACCATCATCTTCATCATCGCCATTAACTCATCACTAACATAGCTTAATTGACGATGGAGTACAAAGGAAACAAATAGTCCGGGTGACATATGGTAAAAAACAATAAACTTGTAGACATAGTAACGTTTCGTTCTTTATTTTATTTATTTATTTTTGTGTGTGTGTGTGTGCAGGAAGGACGAACAGCTCTGCATTTTGCGGCTCTCAATGGATACGCCGAGACCTGTAAATTTCTTATTGAGAAAGGATGCGAACTGGACTGTCAGGATTCGGTAAGTCACAGTCTGTTTATGTCATTGTTAATTTTACTGATTTTGTTATCTACTGCTGGAATGTCTGCTTTCTTGGCAGCTACAGGCGGTCCGGTGGTGTAACAGTTAACGCCTGTCACCAGTACAGTGAGGATCGACTGTCGTGAGTTCAGCTCTCGTCTCGGACACGCTGTTCTTTCTCTGCGTGTGACATCTGTTTACAGGGCTGGCTGCATTGCCATAGTTGCTGGCTCGGCATAAGACACCAGTCCCTCCCCCTCCACACACACACACTTCCCCATCACACGCAAGCATGCGCACGGCCATTGGTGACGTATGCATGTGTGAGACTTGTTCAAGTTTTAAGCGGAGAGTGAACTTTTCTTGTATTATTTTCCCTCAAAGAAAGGAACGAAACTGAGGCGACGACGGGCTGTAGTGTTGCATTTGTGATTTTGCATTTGTGGGAGGGTTCGTCTTTATTTTGGATAGTCAGCACTAGTCCATTATAAATAAAGGAAGACTAGCAAGACCATAGACACACATTCTGTGTCTAGGTCAAGTGTGTATCACGAGCTGTGGTGGATTGAGATGACTCCAGAATGTGTCTTTACTCCTTCACATGGCGAGACTAGTGATTTGTGATCACTCAGTTGCTGACAGCGGTAAAACATCAACAATCAAAAGAAACAAGAAAGCACTTCATTCCATGTTTTTTGTTTTTAAATGAATACATTTTGTCGAGCCTATACCTCCCATCAGTGTTCACTAAATACAACCCATTAACTGGCAGTCATTAAAGAAACCCATTAATCAGAGTTCATTTTGCGACGGTGGCTGATTTGCTGTTCGGTTTTTTTTGTGGAGTCGGGCAGGTGGGCGGTAATCGGTTATTTACTGATGAGAACAAAGGCTTGGCCTGTTCAAGCCTGCACTTTAAATCACTGGGGAAGTAATTTACACCGGTCTGTGTGAATCTGCGAGAATTTCGCGTGGCTACGAGTTGGAGCGAGAACTTCTCTCCGTCACGTGCAGGCTGATAACCTGTGTTGGCCAGGTACAGGTACAGGTGTTCGCTGCATCCCTAGCCTCCTAGCGCCTTGCCCACATCTTGCATGTGATTTGTTTTTAATGCATTACCTTTAGTTTAATGCACTTTCCTACAATTCACTTCAGACAAAAGTCGAGTGCGGAAGCTGCTTCTCAATAGATGGCGCTGTCTCATTGTAATGCTGTGTGAGCAGCCAGAGGCCCTCCCTACAGTTTTATTGAAGTTCCGGACTACACAAAAACTTGGAATTGTTTAGAAACTAGTCGAAGGCTTGAGAAGATGAAAGTACAAGGCGTGTGACAGACAGCTGAAGCACCAGCTGTCCACCATCGGAAGTTGAAATGGACTGTCGTTGACATTTCCTTGTGAAACACAAACCTTGTCTTCATAACTTCAACAGTTTGAATGAACTGGACTGCAAAAGTTAATTTTAACCTGAGGTGCTTTAATGTGTTATGTATTTGGGTAGTTCCCCCCACCCCTCGAGTGCTCATGGAGAAAACCCTCGTATAAAGGTTGCGAAAGAAAATCATCACCCGCTATCTCAAATTTTCCTGCAGGACACAATGCTCTTCAAAGAAGCATCAGTGTCCTTGTGTTTTTACCTGTCCTTGCGCTTTATCGAGTTCCTCACAACAGGTTGAGCTCTTGAGTGAAGGGGAGATTATTGCTGATGTTCCTGTCGAAGGGCTCTTGAGTCGTCCACAAGAGTAGACGAGCGTCTGGCGCGCGCTGGGATGATGGCCCTCAGCGCGGTGGTCGAGGGCCAAGCCGACGGATGGATGTCTTAGCGCAGGGACTGGAGGTCGAGGTCCCCGCTAGGGGTGTGATAGAGTTGACACCTGCGGCTCGCGGTCAGGACTCGTGTACCTGTGTATCTTAATTCTTTTGAGGTCCTGCTGTGGCTCGGGTGGAGGAAGACGTCTATCAGCGGTCCCACCTCCAGTTCTTCACTGTCCAAGTACAATTAACTTGTCATGTCCCCCAGAGACAGGGAGCACGCACTGTATTCTCCAGCATGCTTATACTGTAAGCTATCCTATCACCATCCCATTCACATTTGCATAATTCCTTCACGAACCCTTGTTTGGGGTTATTGTACTGGGGTTATTGTATTTCGGGACAGGAAAACACAGGTCTTCTTTGACTTTGTCATGGCAACGATGAGAGATTGGATTTTAGTTTTTGGCCATTGATGTCACAGAATAAAGGTAAAGGCCTGTTGCTAAAGGTTATCGTTGGGTGCAGAACGACAGCTGGGAAGTAAAATGGCCGACACTAGAGCTGGAGCCTAGTCAAGACACGTTCCTGCTGCCCTCGAGTAATGAACGTCAGTAAAATTAGGTTCCTGCTGTTGGGTGTTATGACAGCTTTTATCTTAGCTGACATTCATACTTTTTTTGTCCTGGATTTAATTTAGTATCAAGAAAAATGAGCAGCCTGCCAGTCCATTTCCACCTCCAGCTTCGTGCTACGGCGCTTTAGTTGCCTGTTAGTTTCACACCTTTTCGTACACCTGGATGTTAATCTTTCTGATCATGCATACAGGTGCGTGCTTTTGTTGTAAGTCATGGCCGCCGCAGATACTGTAGTACCCGGTTGCAGGTAGGCATAAGTTGGTAAGCATTGCGAAAATTGTGACTGCACTTGCGTGTGTGACAGCATGATCATAAGACTGTTTGTCTGGACCAAGATCACACGAGCAGGGATAGGGGTGAGATATGGCCAAGACCAGGA
Organism: Pomacea maculata; assembly: GCA_004794325.1. Taxonomy (NCBI): domain Eukaryota; kingdom Metazoa; phylum Mollusca; class Gastropoda; order Architaenioglossa; family Ampullariidae; genus Pomacea; species Pomacea maculata. Next base: position 133,036 of record SRHC01002271.1, read on the forward strand.
CTTGTTGTACACCCTTTTAATTTTCACTTGCTTGAGGCCATTGACTTTGCAGATGGTAATAAAATCCCCTAAAACTGTGATTGTTGGTGTTTGCACATCCCACTACAACTTCTGATGGTTCATCCATGCTGGTGGTCACATATCACAATGATAACCATGATAACAGTCTCTTCTTGAAACTGTTTTGGAAATCTTCCAGGTACATGATTCCAGCAGACATGGAAAAATGTCCAGGAAAACTAAACCATCGGTTCGGCGAATTTGCAAAAAACGAGAAAAAAAATCCAGCCAACCTTTATCACTGGATGGGCGGCAGTTGGTGACCTACTGGGTCTGCAAACACTATGATTTACCAGCTGTTTACGAGACCTGTACGGGGCCTCAGTACTGTCGGAGACGACGACTGGTCTGTGTGTTGTGGAGGGTGCTGGGTGGGTGGTAGACGTTTGGGCAACCTGCCAGCAAACACCCGCGTATTCGCTAGAGTGGGGAAGGTCGTGCAGCGTAGGTGTCGTGCTGGGTGAGTCAGAAAAGGGTACAGAGGCCTACCCAATCCTCTTTTTCCCCCACCCACTCGGCGGGTGACAGTGTGCGTCATACGGTAGGGTACTTCACCGACGAACAACGCTACCTGAGGCGTGCTTTCACTCACCCGACCTTTGGCACCCGTGAAGCGAAGGTTAGGAGAGAGAACTCTTGTTACCTACTTTCCTTCAGTCACCTCCACCCCACCAACGCACCTCGTCCACCGACGACCAGCCCTACGGACTGCTTGAGAATATCCTCAGCAAGAATATCAAGTGCGAATGACATAGCAGACCAGGAATAATGTATTGCCTGGTACTGGAAGCCATCATCCCTAACCCCCACCACCCCCCCCACACACAGACTTAAAAAAAATCATTTCCATAGTTATCTCACCTCCATCTCTTCCCTCCTACTTTTTGTTTGATCAATGGATGCAGATAGATGCAAATAACCACATGAGCTGGCTTCATGATCTGCTGTCTCTTGGAGAAGGTGCATTTCCAGTAGGGAGCACTCACATCTGCTACCCCACCTTTTCAGATTTTTTCCACATAGTCTTCAGGAGAACTATGTCACTGGGTGGCATGTCCTAATCTTATTTATATGAGGAAGACAAAAAAGAATCATAAGAATAACATATGGTTACAAAAGACACAGGCAAACCAGACCAAAAACATCAGACTACAAGATATCCATGCATGCCAGAAATTTGATACATTCTGTTAATATTATAGCGTTCCATAACCACAAGCAATATTTAATTATGATTTTGTTGCATTATACTTTAAAAATAATGATTTCTTGCTCACTTTGAAAGTTTGCTTGCTGCGAGTGTTTGGGGTTGTTGTTAGGAAGAAATGAACTGTTAAGTTGTGCTGTGCATAAAGACATTTGGATGATCTGGATCAGTGGAGACAGGGAGAGCCCCTAAATTTGTTTTAACTTAAAAAAAGTGAAAGCATTTAGACAGCAGTGATTCTTTTTATCACATTAAGTTTTGGAATTCATAGACCGTCTTCAAGGTTCGATGGCAAATTTAAACAAAATAAAAAGAAAGTTCTTTTAATGAAAAGGTTGAAGAATTGTTTTGGAAACTCTTCATAACACGATTCCTTTCTGTAGCTTTAGTAGTGCCTTAGGGAATTATAGATGTTTCAAGAAGAGGAGGAAAACAAGAGGTCTTAATATAGTGTTGGCTCATTACCACTTTAAAAAACTCAGTTGGAGAGTATGTAGTTCATCTGGAAACAAAAAACTGTAACTTCTGTTCTGTTGGTGTGCTCTAGTTTATTTCACAGTACATTTCAAACCTGTGTTTTCTAATACAAGAACAAGGCTAACATTGTAATAACTATGTCACTAAAGAACATAAGGTACTTATTTGTATGAGAGATTAGACTGCAAGCAATTTGCCTGTTTTTTAAGTGGCATTCTTGTTGTGGCAGATGGGATGCACAGCGCTCTTCAGGGCTGCCTCACAGGGTTTGCTGGATGTGGTGCAACTGTGTCTGGAGGCAGGATGTGCTGTGGATTTTGCAGATGAGGTTTGTGGATGGCATGAGTCAAAACCATGATATTTGATGTCAGTCACAGCTACATTACCTACAGTTTCTTTTAGAAAGACAAAAAAAAAAAAATCAGTGCATAGAGAGCAATGCATTTTTGAGGAAAGTTTTGTAGACCATATGAAACATTGAAAGCTATGTTGACTGGATGAACTTCTATTACATGCCTGTTACTCAGTCTCCCACTAAGTAAGACTATTTGAGAATATTAGAAATTTACTTTTAAAGGTTAAACTGTTCATTTTGAAATTCTTAACATGGAATGTTGCATCTATGTCCTTTGGGAATTACTTCTGTGACCTATTGTGATAGCATGTGGTATTATTTACTAAATATAATTTCTCTGAATTCAACAGCATGGCAACACAGCATTGCATGAAGCAGCCTGGCAAGGATTTAGCAAAACTGTAGAACTGTTGGTCAAGTACAATGCCAATGTCTTCAGGACCAACAAGGTGAGTTTTCTTCTTGGTCATATGATATCTACAATATCCTTATGAACATTTTAATTTTTATTCATCACTTATAGCTTTTGATTTGTCTAGTGCGAGAATAGTAATCTGAAAGTATATGTGTCTCTTCAGCTTATTGAAGATGCTATACACTTTCAAAATTAGTCTAAAAGCAGTAAGAGAAAAAAAACAAAGTTATACAGATTTTACAGCGCATTATAAATAGTGGCATCATCTAAAGCCCAGATGGTTTGAAAATAAACTCTACAGCAAAAGTACATTTTTTGTACAAATAAAATTAATTTTGCAGCCAGTAATCTCTTTCATTAAGAAAAGTTAATGTTCTCTTGTTTATAGACTGGATTTACAGCCCTGCATCTTACAGCCCAAAATGGACACAATGAGAGCACCCGAGTACTGTTGTATGCAGGCATCAACCCTGACCTACAGAACAATGTTGGTACCACTGGCCATATTTCTGTGTCAATGAATGCCACACAGAACTGCAGCATAGCTGCACTGCTTTAACAAAATCTCTCCTTTTTTTCTCTTTTGGTCAGCTTACAGAAATGACCACTTAAAAATTTTCAAATATTTCAATCCTTTCAAGTTTTATTATATAAATTTGTACAAACCAATGTTGGTACCTTAGTGTCATTGGCAATTAGGTCTTTCTTTAATACCAGCTGCTCCTGTTTCCATAAAACTTAATTCGGATTTTATGATTCATCTGTATAAATGCCTGTTTTGTTGGCAGTACGGGGACACAGCTCTGCACACAGCAGCTCGTTATGGACATGCTGGTGTGACACGCATTTTGATAAGTGCAAAGAGCAACCTCAACATTCAGAACAAGGTAGCTTATCAAAGCACTTATTTTTACGATGTTAGATTCTTCTTTTTTCCCCAATGTCAGTTTTATATTTTTCTCTCTTTTGTTTGCATCTTTTTTTCTGTTGCTAGTTTTCTTCAGATTTGCTAAGCAAAGTAACAGAAGATAAACTAATAAAAACAGAACACTATTTTAGCTTTGGAATTTTGCATGATGCCATGCATATCTTTATCCCATTGTTTTTTTGTTTGTGTTTTTTTGTGAACGTAAGTACATACCTTTATTTTGCTTTATGCAGAATGGTGACACCACCTTACACATTGCAGCAGCTCTGAAACGGCGAAAGATTGCCAAAATCCTGGTTGAATCTCATGTGGATGTCAGCATTAGGAATAAGGTCAGCCACTAAGGATAACTTCCTTGGGAGTGCAATCTATATATATGCATGCCTGAATAAGTGTGAGAGTGTTCTGGAACACGTATTTATCTATGTAAATGTATTCATATTTACCTGCATGCTCAGCTACATATTACATTTATTTTTATGCAAGTGTTGATTCATCTAAATATTTTTTTGGTTTTTTTATATGTGTATCAAAAAATATGATAAAGAAACAGGTAATTTTTAGCATTAGAAAGGATTCATTACTAAAATTGTCAAAAATCATGTTCATGCAGCAAAATGAAACAGCAGTAGATGTAGCGAGGAGGAAGGAACATCCTGATATTATTCTTATCATCACATCCATGTCGAGGGTAAGCCTAACATCATTGCCCTATCCTTGTTGAGGGTCAGGCAAAAATTATAGTTGCATCCTTGTCAAGAAAAAGGCGACCATGATCGCCCCATCCTTGTCAAGGATAAGACAAAATTTATCATCAGGTCTTGGCAGCAGTTTTTTGTTCTTCATTTCCTCAGCACTTTAAGATCTGAATTATTTTTTTGTTTTATTATATTCTATAAATAAATACCTCATGCTTTAATGAAAAATAAATTTATTTAAACTTGATAATAAATTTTTTGTAGTAAAAATTACTTCTGGCTTGCACCCTTCATGAAAATTGGTTCCTGATTGATTTAACCTATTCCTGTCTAGTAACAATATATTGCTGAAAACAAAACTTTCTGTTTTAATGAATTAAAATAATAGTTCCTAAATTAGTATGGTGCATTAATATGCCATGATATTGTTTACAGCCACACTCCACTGGACCTCGAATTCGAGAAGCGCCAGGTGTGGTATTCAAGGATGAGATTGAGAACGATGATGGCCCTGTTGTTTGTGCTGATGATGAACCACCTCTTAAACCAGAGAAGCAAGAGAAGGATCGCAGGTTTTTTCCATTTTTTAAGAAGAAGAAGAAGGTTGGTCTTTATGCATGTGACAATGAAGTATTCTATTTCTCTTCTTCAGTTTGCTATTAATATTTTATAAACATTTTTAGCTGTCTGCTATATTTGTTAGCACCCAGCTGTCGCAACCAAGTATGCAGACCCTGTTCTAGATTTTCAGATTACTTTTACCATATACTTTGTTTTCTTGCAAGTGTGGTTGTTTTCTATTATACACCTTTCAGTTTGCAATGCTTCATTGGCTTTGTGAAGACGACTTTGTGGCACTTATTGCCATTTTAGCATTTTGACCAGAAACGTGGATTTTATTGCAGGATAAGGACAAAGAAAAGGAGAAGCAAGGCCAGGCGCCTGCCATGACTGTGAAGAAGGCAGTCCCCACCAGTCAAGTGCACCCAATAACTTCCAAACCTGTCACAGGGTTTTTTAGCCAGTACTTGCCAAGGTCTGGTACGCAGTATTATCGGGACTTGGCTGGCAACATCAAACAGGTAGCTTGATATGAAATGTATAGATGTGGATTCTTACTATCCTTACAGAGGTAATATTTCTTACAGGCCGTTGACTCAGGCTTACTCAAGACACAATACAAAACCAAAAACAGCATAATGCTGTGTCTACAATACACAAGGTGCTAAGTGAGTGAAACTGATTTGAGAAAGAAAAATATAGTTCATATAAGATAGTAACACAGAATTAAGTATTTCATATTGCTTATCGTGTTTTTCTGATATTTATCAAAACTGCATGCAATTAAAAAAAAAAAGACTTTTCCTTTAACCGTTATGTCAGGCTGTTGGTGAGAATTATTTTAGAAACTCAGTGGCTTTGAGAGAGATTCTGAAACTTGTAATAGTTTAGAAGTGATGATTCTTTGAAAGTGATGATGTTTTTTTTTCAGGGTCCAATTGGTTACACACCAGTTTGTCAATGTGGACCTGCTCTGCATCACCTTGAAAGGTCTGTGCACCAGACTCGGGAAGAACTTTATGAGCACATCGATGCTACTCACCAGGTATGTACTCACTCCTTAGGCATGCTAGTTCACCTCATTTCAGCAGCAGCTTCTGCCTTTTTTCCTGCCCTCAGAAATGAACCTCAAAAATGTTAACGTAAACAGTTTGCTAGATTGGTACTCATCACTAATTTGAAAAGGCTGGCTTGTGCAGCTGATGACAGAAGTTAAAGACTTTACCATCATGTCCCAGGAAATTGAAGTACCAGGCTGCCTTCCAATCTCAGCAATTTGTTTTTCCCGCTGTATTTTTTCATGTAGCTTTTTTCTGAGGCTAACTTCCATGCCTAATTGTTAAATATAATGTGTTTAAGCAGTAATTTTCCTCTTAAGTTGCCAGTGGTAGAACACTGATTTTGTCTACATTGTTACATTTTTTATAGAAGTCATGAAAAAAGTAGGTGTCAATATATGGATGAAGTCTTTTATTTAAAAAAAAAAATGTGTTTTCTATAGTATTTATGTGGCGTCATTCCTTATTTATTTGAGATATTATGACCTTCATGTTTTTCATTTTGAATTTCAGATTATTTTCTCTTTGCTGAACTTTTATTAATATGGTCTAAAGACAAACAGCTGGAAAGCTCTCATTGCTTTTATAAAATAGTTGATGTATGATGGCGTATGTGTCAGATAAGTGAATGAATATCTCTGTGTGTGTTTTCATATCAGTATTGTAAAGCTTGTCCACCACTCTTTTTTTTTAAGTCCTGCATTTTGATTTTGACAAATTCACCACAGCACTTTTGTTATCCTGTGCAGGTCCTGCAAGACCGCATAGAGCAGCTAGACAAGCGCACTGCACAGCAGGCACACTCTCTTGACCATTTGACTCGTGAACGTCTGGATGCAGAACGACGAGCTTTGGAAGATAGACTCCAGCGAGAGAGACATCATATGAATTACGTGGTTGAGACTTATGGTGAAGATATGAAAGGACATATTCACGACTGGATAGAAGACAGGCTGGGGTCATATGGTCACTGCCTGGACCATCACCATGATGATACTGCCCTCCCTCCTCGGCACATATTTTCAGACATTCACCTTGGTCCAGATGGTGGTCGTTTGTTTCGATCACGCTCAGATGAGACACTGTCTTGCTCCGATTACAGTGGCAAGGGCAGAAAGAAGCAGTTTTATGAGTCGAGGAAGGCAGCCATGGAACAGATCCGTGGTTGGCGTGTGCCTTCCAAGGTCAGAGACTTGCCTGTAAAAAGACAACGTGGACAGAGTACTGACAACTTGGGCAAAATTGAGAACCACATGCCAGGGAAGGTTGGCAACATCTCTGGCAGCAGCAAAAATATTGCCCGTCATGTCAGTTCTGGCACTGTAACGATAACCACAGCAGAAGTGCATACAAGATCTCATGATCGACTGCCAGATGGAGCTTCCCAGAAGTTTGATGTGAGTCCTATAAGTGCAGGAGGGGTGCATAAGGGGCCTCATGAACGGCCAACAGGACAATCACCATATGGCGCTAGTGGAGTGGCTAATGGTAGACAGACTCCTGTTCCTGATCAGGGTGCCATTCCTAAACGCCAGTCCCAACTGTACCCATCGCACCAGAAAGCTCAGTTCCATCAGACTCCATCACGCTTACAGAATCAGTCATGGCAAGCTCGTTCCCATGGAGATATTGTGCAGACAAGTTCTTCTCCCACCACTGCTGCAGCTACCACACAGTCTAGTCATCCTACAACAGCGGCCCAGCCAAGACGAGGAATTCTTCGCAGCAAGACAGAAGACAGTGGCTTGCATCAGCATGTGCGGTCCGTTTCCACTCATCACCAGCCAAATTTAGACGAAAGGGGTCCTCTAGACGCAAATGAAAGGCTACGAGCTTCCAGTGGACAAGAGGGCCCCTTGCCTCGAGATGCGGGGTCCACTGGTCGTGCTGGAAGTTTGTTTGCTCAAAGTAGTCGCCATAGTAATCCTCTTTATGGCACCACGCAGTCAGTGTTAGAAACAGCTGGAAACTTGAGTTCCAGCCATCAAGACAAGTTAGATGGAGATAACAAGAGTTACCGACCACGCACCAGATCAACTGATTCTGTTTTGGAAGGAGATGGTGCATCTTCAAGTGGTCGATTCCGCAGCAGAAGTGCAGAGCGTGTGTTGGAGGAAAGTGGAAGTACTCGGCCTCTTCATTCGCCAGAGGTGCGCAGAGAGAGTTCTGGGTACGTCACAGACTCTGCAGTTGGTAAAGGTTACCATGACTACCCTGGTAGCTTGATGATGGGACATAACTTTGGATTTTACAGAGTAGCAGGCAGCGACAGGAACATGGGGTACCAGGGGAGAGACATTGAACGGCCAGACTCCCATGAGAAAAACAGTGTACGACCTGGATCCAGCGAAAGACCTGCAGAATACAGGGTGAACTCTGACAGTAGGGCTGTGTCTCTTGAACGCAATTCGGGCTATGCAACTGACTCAGGAGTGAAATCAAATAACCTCACTGCTAAATCCAATTCTGCAATCTCCATGTTTGGTCAGAGCAGTCATGTGTCGTACAATCCATCATCTCATCGATTACCTGCCACCCGATACAGAGTGCTCCCACCAATGACATCAACTTCTGATCTCCAAAATTCACAAAGCACTATTGGAAATGCAAAAGAAAATAAAGTTGGTGGCAGTATACATGGATATTCAGGGAATGTGAACAGTCAACAGGTAAGCAGTAACTGGAGTACAGTTAAAGTGAGCAGTGAAACACAAGATAGTTCTACATATAGGCAAACCAACACACCCACAGCATATCAAAACTATGATCCTTCTTTCCGCCAGTGGGACAGTTCTCTCAACTTCCAGGACCGTAGCCCACGCCAAGCAGAGAGTCCCCGAGAAACACGACCTGGGTTGGGAGGACAACTTGCAAAGGACAGGCAGCCTTATCACAGCATGCATACACTGCACAATGACCTGCCCAGGAAAACCGCCTCAAGCCCATATCAGTTGCAACCCACTAAGTCTGAGAGCAATCTTGCAGCCAAAGATCACAAGGACCAGCCTGCCGTTGCTTCTGGGCAGCCGCAGCACTTCCATGCATCCAGTGGCTGCCTGAAGCATGACAATTTCTCCTACAGCCCTATATACAAAGGTGACAGCAAGGAGGATTCCACATGCAGCAGCAATCAAGATTCTGGTTACAGCAGCCGGGTGCTGGCCTCTCAAGGTGCTGGTTATGGCAGCGCTGGGCACAGTGCAGAGTCTGGCACACCTTCCTCATCCTTTAGCACTGACCGCAGCATGTCTGTCAGCACACCCAGCAATGCCAGTTCCCCGTTTCTCCATGCTGCAGGCAACACTTATTCTGACTACCAGCACATGGGAGGAAGCCCATCAGATTGCCAACGCCAAGCGGATAACTTGTCAGATTTCCATCGCAGGGTCATTTGCCACCCTGGTGGAAGCTCTTTGTACTCTCCAGCTGATTTCCAGCCTCAGGGCAGCAGAAACAACCCTGACTATCAGCGTCCACAAAGGCCAAGTACACCTTCCACTCAAAGGTCTATCGCAAATTCTGGTCAGAGCCCTAACACTTCTGCAAACATGCAAAAACACATTCAAGGCTGGTACCAGCAGAAACTCCTGGAAGCTGCAGAGAGACTTCGCAACAGTGAGCAGTATGGTCAGCCAGAGACAGGCTACAGTTTTTCTACAGTTCCAATCCACTATGACCCTGTCCATGGCAGTGATGTGTGAAGGAAGTCTTGTGCCTCATGAAAGAATAGGTCTGAATATAGAAACAGTGAGAAATGTTCAGCACAGATGTTCCTGGTGCACTTGCTTGAATCACCAGATTAGCTATGGATTACACAAAAGGAATCATAATCAGCATGTATATTGAGTATAAACGGTGGTGTGAAGCATTACAACCATGCTTCTTCCAAGTATTCAAGTGGGTGTAGTCATAAGATGTCTGTGAGAAAAGAATGCTTTAGTGCCAGTAAGTCACCAACTGACATGACACTATGTAGACCAGCTTACTTTTGGGGGTTTACTAAATTGTACTTGCTCCTGCCACAGAGCTAGTTTTCTACCAAGTACATTTGATTAGACAAATAATCTCCCTGATACAGAGCAAGTGAAAATCAAATCATCTTTCTAGAAATGCTCAGTATTTGTGTCATTCTCAACCCACCCCTTGTTTTTTCTTTGAGATGTTGTGAATGCATCTTATGGTACGGTCGAATGTATGAAGCCTTTTTCCCCATGCAATGAAGGGATTCACTGCATTGAACTGCAGGCAGTCAATGCTGATGCCTTCAACCTTCTGTCCTGAAAAATTCCACTATAATTATATGCAAAACCACTACGCAGAATAGCATCTGACTTTTCTTATGTTTATTATGAACATGTGTAGGAATTTTTTTTTTTTTTGGAGGGGGTCGGGGAGGTTTATGTGCAAACATAAACAGGTAAGCATGTATATATGGGTTCTTGTATATAAGTTTAAGCAAACAAGAAGAACTCTTGCATTTTTCACAATTATTTATATACTTTTTGTACAATTCGTTGTTTTATTTTTAACTTTTTCATTTTGTGACACCAAGTAAAATCCTTAGTGTATTTATTCGACGAGTGGTAGTTCTGTCATGATGAACTGTAATTCCATCACAATGTTAAATCTGCCACACAAGAAATCCCCAAACAACCTGGTACTCTTCATGCTGAGAAATTTTGTTGTTGTAAATATTGTATTCACTTAAAAAAAAAAGAAACAAACCATGCCATTCTTCCCCTATGCTGGCAGTTTGGCCCATTGTAGTAGTCGGTGCATAACATATTTATTTTGATACTATTTATATGCTTCATCCTGTGACTGTGGAATTTTTCCACTGTACTTACTGCTGGTTTATAGTTAACTCCTGTGAAATATTGATGAGATAACGTATCTCATGTTTCAGTTTCCAGGACCTACCAGACTTAGCCTCTGCAGACTTAATTAGTATGCTTGAAAATCTGGTCTCAGTTGTAGCCGAGTGTTGTAGAGTTAGTGAGGGAAAGAAAGCTGTATGTCTGCATCTATCTGCACATCACATACAAATGTATCTATTTGCATCCAATGATGCAAGTGTGGTGTTGTGCACAAATGACTATATATATATCCATGTTTATTTAGGCGTGAACAAATCCATTGCAGTCATGAGCAAAAGCAGAATTCACAATATCAAAGGGTGCCTTAGTGTGAATGGTTTTGAAAACAGCAGTCTTTGTAAAGTTCACAGAAAATGGAATCTGTTAATATTTTTTCAAATGTGCTTTCTCACATAGTTGTAAATGAGGCTGCCAGGTTTTTCTTTTAACCCATTCCTAAGGAATTGAGGAGTTTGTAGACGAAACCAGGTTATTACAGCTCTTTAACACTATGAACAAATAAAATTGCTAACCCTTCACCTAAAGGTGCTTCTTTTAAAAATTTCAAAATAAGCATTACAAGGCCGTATTTTACCAATAACAAGTCAACTCTAACTCTAACACGGGAAGTGTCAGGAAATATTTTAGAGTTGATGTCAAACACCAGTGAAGGTTATCAAAACTCAGTTGATAAACCCAATGCACTTTTCTTATGGTAGAATAAACAAAATTCATAGGCAGTATTTTGTACACTAGAGTGCCTTCTGTTAATGAGCAAAAACATGTTAATGCCAAAGAACAAATATTTCAGTTTTTCTTTGGTCATATGACTGCACTAAATGTCAGCTTGGAGGTCGTAACAATGAGCCCAACGAATAAAAGTGAATCATCATTGTAGTCTCATTTCGGACAAGGTACTAATTTTGTTAAATCTTGTTGTGAGTGAGAGAAAAGCCAGCTGCTGTGAAAAACAAATACCAATATTACTTTTTGCATTTTGCACATCTTGTTCAAATAATTATGGATCCTGTAGATTTGACTCAATGGTTCTGTTATTGATGTTTAATTTTGTTTGCTTATGAGCAATGGCAGCTTAAAATCCTTGTGCAACACTATTTTGACTTTCTGATCTCTTTACCAAACGTTTCCAAAAGAATCTTATTTTATCAGAGCAATGTTATGAGTTAGAATATGTGTTTCAGACAGGGTTGAAGAATGGGGTCTACGCTGTTCAGCTGGTCTACCATACTGTACATTTTTTTTTAAAATGATGATTGAGGGCTGTAAAAATATCCCAAAATGTGAGTGAATAACCCTCTTCCATACTAAAATTTACAAGCCTGCAAAACAAAATGTTAGGAAATAATCCAGCATCAGGAATGCTTAGGTTGTCAAGTTTATCGGTGGCTTGGACTTTATGTGTGGTGTTGTGCGCATGGTGCACCTTGATAACGAAGGGGCATCACACTCAAGTTTTGGAGACGTTTAGAACTCATTCAGTCTATTTCAGTTTTGCAGACCTCAGCCATGGAGTAATGATTGTAGTTCGTTTGTGTTCAGTACTGGGCAGTTAGGTATCACAGTGAAAGACTAGGGTGGCAAAATGTTTGGGAGAAAAAAAATGCTTGCTGCCACAACTGCCTGTATATGTCACATCAGAAAGTTTTCCTGCCAAAACTTACAAAAATTACCAATTTTGTTGTTTCTGGGGAGCTGTGGAGTACAGCATTTTACATCTACTGCTGGATTCATATCCTGAAACATGTTGTGTTCAATGTTTTCAGCACTTTGCAGCATGCACAAGACTGATGATCTTGCTACAAGGGGAGGGAACTTGTTTTTTATACTGCAGTGTGGTAGGGTTCCGTTAACGGTAGTACCACAATGCAACAGAAGCGAAGGACAGAAAAACCAGTTCTATATATGGCATGACTATGCACTCACCTTGTTTGTTCAAAATGAAACAATGGCAAATACATTTTTCTTGTTTGAAATTAAACTTTTCTGTTTTTGTGTTCAAGCTATTTTTAACTCATGAAACATTTGTTGCAAAAATAAGAAAAACATATGATATATATAATGCATTCAGTTTTATTAGAGCTGTTAACCAGAACAGTGCTAAATGACATGATCCTGCTGTAGAAAATAAGCAAAGTATGTGTGCATCACAAAAGATTACCATCAATCACATCATTTACATATTTGCTTCCACAGTTTTATCTATAGAAGGATGGGTTATTAAAGAAACAATGTCTTAAAATGTCTTAAGAAATGAAATAATGGACGATGTTGCCACTGGATGTTGGCTGCTAAGCAGAGTAAATTGAGTCCATTCACAGCAGTGTTTAGCTGCACAACAATTTCACATATTTGTCGCCCAGACTGGTATAATCACAGAACGCTTTAACCACCAGGAGAAAGGTTATAAGCGCTCAATCAGAATAGCAGATGCTCCTCCACCTCCATTACAGATGCTGGCCAAGCCTTTTTGTCCTGGCTGAAGGTTGTGGACCATGTGACCTGTAATGCGAGCTCCAGACATTCTGTGGAGAAACATCAATAATGGTTAAACCATTTCTGCTATCCTATGCAAAGACCATGTCCCAGCTCTTTCCAGGTTGATCAATCATGATTAAATATTGACCAAACACCCCTTCTATTCTTTACTCCCCATCAATCACCCTTCCATTACCAATAAAATGACTTCTTTATTCAAGTAGAAAAAAAAAATCTAGTTCACATATTAAAGAATTCCTTTAAAAAAGTGTTTATTGTACCATCTTTCCTCATCCTTTAAACCAGCACAAAAAAAGCAAACGTTTACCCAATGGGATGACCAATGCTAACAGCACCGCCATTGACATTGACCTTGGCAGGGTCAATGTTGAGAACTTTGATGTTGGCCAAGACCACAACACTGAAAGCTTCATTGATCTCCCACATAGCGATGTCCTCTTTCTTCACACCAGTCATCTTCAACACCTAAGAGCACAGAAGTTCAAGGTCTCACGCAGCCTCCAAAAGGACATCATTGCCAATGGCAATAAGGGGTAAAATCAAAACAGACTTCAAAAGCTAGACTACATGGTAAATCTTACAAATCTGCTTTGCATAAAGCAAACATAGGAAGACTTTTGTGACAGAAGGAAAAACAAGAGCTGATGCATATTCACCTTTGGAATAGCCTCAGCAGGAGCAGTAGGAAAGTCGATTGGAGCAATAGCAGCATCAGCAAAACCTGAATCCAATGATAATCATAATAGTCAGATCAGATTAGGCCATAAAGGCTTGGAAAAATGACTGTTGCATAAAGTAATTTATCATCTACCTGTCAACTTGTCATCAATACTCTTGGAGATTCTTGTTATTGTGCTGTGGTACAAAGTTCAGAGTACAGCCATCCAGATGTATGTGTACTAAACAGCTTTTATGAAGCAGTGATAAAGCAGCTCTATACAGTTTGCAGCTGGACGGAAAGGCTTGATATACTTTATGTCTTTATCTATTCCAAAATATTACTATAAAGGGAAGATGATTGAATGCTAATGCACGAAAGATGTCAAAATGGTAAAATACCCAAAACTTATTCTGTCAGATCAGATGAAGATCTGCAATATTACTAAATTATGTGTCTCTGACATACCAAGGATTCTTGCCAAAGGCTTGACACCCAGTTTTTCAGCTTTTCTGGCTGTCATAAGTACGAGCGCTGCTCCCCCATCATTCAGGGTACTGGCATTGGCTGCTGTTACTGTTCCTGCACCAAATCAAACAATATTGCACAACATTTACATAAAGCACACAAATACACATTAATGTAAACTTAAACATGTTCATGGTTTTCTATGTATATTAAAAAAAATCTTTGTTAAATGGATTATCATTAAGTCTCATGTCTCACATTAAACATTGCTTTCATAATGTTACATAAATTCTGAGCTATATGTAAACAATAAGTACTACTTGAATTAATGATACAAATGTGAAACATATTCAAACAGTGAACACTACTTTCTTTCACAATACAATGTAAGTATGAGCTGTTTACCTCCTTCCTTTTGAAATACTGGCTTGAGTGTCTTGAATTTTTCAAAGTTAACCCGCTTGTATTCCTCATCTTCAGACACAACCACAACTTCACCTTATGAAGCAAAAACAGTGAAATCAAATTTTAAGGCAGTGTTTCACTTGAAAATAAATTATGTGACATGAAACTGTTTTCAAATCTCAGTATTTGCCACTTCACACATTCCAAAAGATTTTCACAAAGGAAAGTAAAGACTTTGTACAGACTTTGTACTACTTCTTGCTGCCTCGCCTATCCCACCAATATAATTATAATAAAGTTGATTTAAGTAGTGCTTTTCCCTACCATCACATGCAGACCCAAAGCGTTTTACAAAGTTTAAAAAGGAAAAAATAATAGTAATGAGAGCTGGTGTCAAAAGAAAAGAGGTCCTTGTGTGCCCAGTTAGTGTAGCCAGTCATGTTGAGAAGAAGGTGAATGTCATCAGCAAAGATGTGGTCAATGGCCTTACAATTGCATCCAATCTTTCAGAAGTCAGTTACGAGTTCTACTGCTGAAAGTAGCTAAAAGGTATTATGACGTTTCAACACACAATCTTTGAGCAGTGGCCTACATTTAGCATAATGCCAGCAGTCGCTGCGAGTGTAACTTCCATAATACTTCAGCAACCATGCGATGATTGACAGTCAAAGGCATCTATTTAACAAGACCACAACATAACATAAAGTAACAGACATAGGTCGAACAATCCAAGGAAAGAAATCATAGCAAAGGCGTTTTGCCTAAGTGAAGGACTGGGCAGGTGACAACAATGGACCGCAAAAGTGATCACACAACTTCACAGCGAAGTCCCCACTGAAGGCTTGAAGTCACCAAAAATTTATCAAAATTGACAACCAGAAAGTATCAATAATAATAATAAACATGTCAATAAGTCATATAGATGATCACAGATGAGTACAGATCTAACCAATCAACAAAGGACGCCCACAACAATACCTTTCTTCTTTGGAATTTCAACGGGTGTGATTTCCTTTTTGAAAACTCCACTGCTGGCTGCCTTTTGGCTCAAGGTATAGCTTCTGACAGCAAAAACATCTTGTTCTTCTCGGCTGATGCCATACTTCTTGGCAGTATTTTCTGCGCAGTTGCCCTAACAAATGTAAAAATTAACATGCAACAAAAACAGGAATGAAAATGTGCAGTTATGCACTTATACCTAGTATGGTAAAAGCCTTGTTTTGTATAGCATTTAGTTTATCCATTATATTACCTCTTGTTCATCACACCAACATAGTTTGGAAACAGTAAAGGGTATTGAGCATTTTTAAAGTAAAACTAAATTTTTTTGAAAACCTTTTTATCTGATTCTATCAGGATTTGCAAAAATAAGTACCATGTGAATTTGGTCATATGCATCAGTGAGCCCATCAAACACAATACCATCCTGAAACACACACAAAAAAAAAACTGAATTAGCAATGCAGATAAAAAAGTTCCTCTAGATATAAACATTAACAGATTCAGAGCATATTGTACTGACAAATTATCCAATAACTTCAAATATCATGTTGAAGTGTACATTGCATCCAATCCTTCAGCTTTGCTTTTCTTAAAGTATATAAATGTGCATCCTTAGTGTCATGTAGGGGTTGTTTGAGGGATGTGAAAATCTCCCACAATTCAAGTCCATGGCTAGCTTGGTCACAGCTCAGTGAGGTGTGGCCTTCCTCCTGGTTCTCTCTGGCTGGTTGATGATTGGTTGAAACATGCTCATTGTGTTTATCCAATGGCATTCCTGGGCTGTATGAGGTGAATGAATATATGAAAATTTAAGTTAAAAACAACTTGATGGAGCTCTCAGTATGTCATCTGTGCAAAGCCAGAACTTTGTTGGAAGTTCTTGGACATGGAGGTCAACATCTTGTGCCAAGGGTCCTTTCTTTAATGCTGAGACTTAAGCCCGGAAGGCAAAGACATGGGAGGAAGTCAGTTTACTTCTGAGGGAGATGGGGGGAAGGAGTGCAATATTTGTCTTTTGCCTAGAGTGCAACGCAACCTTGTGCCAGCCCTGCCTGCAGTATTATGTTCCTGTGGGTGAGCTCTTATGGCATAACTAACCCCCAGTGTGCCCAGTTTCCCAGGGCCAACGTCACACGTCTGCAGAGAATAAACAACAGCAACACTGTCACATTCATACATATAAGAGAAAGATGAAGAGGACACAGTGTATGCTTCATTTTATGCAATCAAAGTAATTAGTTTCAAATTAGAAATTACAAACCCGTTAAGTTGTTAAAAAGTTGTGGACAATGAATGAGACTGTACATGAGAAAGTCAAACAGACTAACACACTGAATACCTGAAGCTTGATTCCTCCATAAGGAGTTGTGCCCCGAGCCATGTAGTAAGGAACATTTGACATGCTCTCCATCCCACCTGCCACCATAACTTCCTGATGCCCACACATTAGATTCTGGGCTGCAAGCATGACAGCTTTCATTCCAGAGGCACACACCTTGTTGACTGTGGTTGTTGGTGTAGTAATTGGGAGACCTGGAACCGACATAATCCTGGCAAAGAACTGCGAGCAAACTTTGTATTTTCTTTTTTTGACTGACCTATAATGTTTCTAAAACATTACAGATTAAAATTAGGGATCACGCATCCACTTTTCCCGAAAGACAGTTTTATTTTTTATAATGAAACTATGACAGCAAAGAAAAAGAATTGACACTTACCTGCACGAAGAGTTGCTTGGCGACTGGGAGCCTGCCCTTCCATTGCCTGAAGCACATTACCCATATAGACCTCCTGTACCTCTTCTCCAGCAATACCTGGTAAAGAAAAAAAAAATAATTTGCACTTTAGTTAAAGATGAATGGTCCAAAAATAAATAACATTTTATTCCAGAGGGAATATTCCAGAGATGATTCTCAAATCTCAGCTATTGCCAAAGTCTGTGCCATGTCCTTAAGTAAAATTTGTCTCACAGTACTTTGCTTGTAGAACCTTATTTCCTGAAAGGGAGACAAGAAACTATTGCTTGATAACAGCAGCTCTCAGGAAACACATTCTAACATTTGTACAGATTCTCTACAGCTCTAAAATTAGTTAAAAGTGCAGTTTTTGGATATCTGTTACAAATTCTTTGCACAATATCATTTTTAATATTACAAGTGTTTGTTGAAAACCCACTGATTTTCAAATATGAAGGGTCAATAGGACAACCATACTATTGCTTCCAAATGCAACAAGAGAATGATCATGACAATAACATTCCTGTCACTGTACAAACATTTAATGTTGTACCACATTTTTATCACTTACCAGCACGTTTCACTGCTTCTTTAATGGCAATGGATCCCAGTTGTGGGGCTGGTACCTCAGCCAGGCTGCCAAGGAAAGACCCAATAGGAGTTCGCACAGCACTAACAATGACCACATCCTTGAAAAAAAAAAAGGTGTCATTTAACATTCCCAACTTTTGTAGTGCCCTTCAACAGTTTGTTCGTTTAGTTAAGTAAAGAGTAATACAATAATACCAAAGTCACAATTTCTGGAGTTACTTTTGAAACAGAACAAAGGGACAGGGTGGGAGGAAGAAAATGGTGTTTTACACTGAGTCAACAACTAAGGCTACATCACAGCAACAGCAGCTAGTACTATAAACAGATGCCACATACAGAGAAAGAACAGTGTGCCCAAGACAAGATCTGAATCCAGGACAGCCAATCCTCACTGTATTGGTGACAGGCGCTAACTGTTAGACCACCACAAAGGGATAAGAGCAATGAATTTCAAATAAAAACAACTTGAAGTACAAAACCAAAAGGCATACTTTTAAAAGCATGATAAATGGGGGCATAAGAAAGAGCAAATGTTAAAGAACCTGCTGTCAAGTTTCAACAATTTGGAGAAAAATGGCCATGAAAGAAACAATAGCAAAGCTTGTAAGCATATGCTGGCAATCAGTTCAGCACAAGAATTGTTAGTTTTTTTGCAAAGAGCAATCCAAGCAGCATTATTTAAAGCTTTTTAGCAGGTTAGAAGACCAATAAATGACTATTAATAAGTTAAGACAATGCACACACAAGGTTTCCCACAAAATCAAGTAATTGACGTGTAAGGTATCATGTGGCTGATCATACAAAACTAAAGAATGATGGACTTGAGATTTGTTTGATGTGATGCTCTCAAGAAAGGCTGTCTGTAGACATGCTGGCAGAATTAGGTGTGTGTGTGTGGGTAAAGATTTTTTTTTTTTGACACCTGCAAGAGGCAACTGATGCTTGCATGCAGCTACGTGTCGTCAGCAAATGTACGCAGTAATGCAGGCCCACAGTCGAACGAGTTTGTGAGTGAACAGAGTCAGTTTGCGTGTCAACAGTTGCTTCTCTCACATTTAATCCTGTCACTTGCGTGAAGTGGCGAACAGCTCTAACGTTCCTGAAAACCTGAAACAACAAACAAACATGATATTTCCTTCATCGTGCGGTATATGATCGTAGTGCCCACTCTGCAAACTATTAATTGTGTGCTACCCATTATCTCCCCATTACACGCCATATATACGTTGTTATGAGCTGCTTCCGTACTTTCCATCTAAACATTCATTTAATGACACAAAAACTACACTTCACGTGGATCTCTGCTAATCATATTTTATATACACTTTATGTATGAAAAAAACTGTTTTCTGCAAACCTGACGTGCAGACAACGCGTTGAGAGGCATCTTGATAGCGAACTTTGAGCTAGCTGAGCAAGGAGGTGTCAAGGTCAAGTCACAAGCAGCCAATAGATGTTTCCCTTACCAGCCACCGCCTTCCTTCACCTGCGACCCTTGACCTGTGTTAGATACTGCGGGACTGCAGTTAGCAATAGGTTCTCTCCTAACGTGCAGCGAAATATGAAAATGCTTACCAAGAATGTGATGCAGTTCTTTGATTCAACATCTATTCATTTGAGGGTAATAATTCTGTTTAGATTTTTACAGGGTTTTCAATGTTCACAGTTCAGTTTTGCAATTTCATCATCAATTTACGATCTACTGCCCTGCCAGTGGAAGAAAATTTCTTGTAAATAGTGTATATAGTTATAAGAAAGACAATAACAGATATTGTTTATAAGCTGGAAGAATATCTCGTGGTTTACTCCAGTGTGGATGGATTTACAAACAAGACAGGCGAGTTTCTTTTAACGATGGATCAAGAACTAAAATGTAATATTATTGCACTGACATTAAGTATAAGAAAACGGATCTGGGTTTAGCAAAATAGAGTACCACCAATGCCATTTAATTATCTGGTCATTAAAAAAGAATTGCAAAAATGTGTTGCTCTACATATCTTGGAGAAAAAAACAAAAAAACAAAAAAAAAAAACCACAAGTGATATTTTAACTTTCAGGAGTGTGTCATGCGTTTGATACTGTGAAGGTAGGGTTTCGTGTATGTTATAGCCTAAAGTCAGTACTGTAAGTAAGTACTGTAAGTAAGATAATTATGATAAACTTAAAAAACTAGAAACTAAAAAACTAGAGCTTATGCTGGTCATGGGCAACAGGTCAGTTGATGAAACCTACTGCTATATGAAAAGAATGCAGCAAAGTGGTATGGAGGAGTGCAGACCTTGGATGAGAGTTCACAATAAAAATAAAAGCAGAATGGATGAATAAGCCCTTAATCCTTCATGATCACCATACTTCCATTGGTGGGACTCCTCTATGCAACCTGTACTTTGCTGGGAATGCTTATCTGATGGTAGGTTGAACAAAAAGAACCCACTGCAAGACATATTTGGCAAGGAAACCAGCACAGCATCATGGGTAACAGCAGTGACACTGACACTGATTTATTCGTTCATCCCTAGAGGTTGAGAAGCAAAACGGAGATCTACATAAAAGACTACAAATGAAGGAGGTTCACAGCTTCCAGTACTTGGATGCCATCTTACTCAAAAACAGTAAAAGATCTACATCAGTGACACTCAATCCTGTTTCATGAATGCGTGTCATAGTCTCTGCTTGCTGATACAGGAAAGAATCCAGGCTTTCGAGAACAGGTGGTAAAATTGCTACTACTTGTCAAGGGGAACAAACAAATGAATGCCTACAGTGAGAAGGGAGGTAAACACCAACTGAGCAGCTCCATGCAAAAGCTCTTTTCATCTGAGTGAGTTGTACATATATAACTATGCCATCTCTCGGGAACAACCAAATAAGCGTGGATTTCTGTTAATTTTTTTCCTCATGTGCCACATGGTTTAAAAAACAGTACCAATACGAAAACATTCTTCCTAGATTTCACAGGGTGCAGAGAAGGCAAGTCACAGTGAATCTAGGTAACATTTTATTCACAGTATCTGGAGTTGGTATGTACAGTAGGAGGCCATGTTAGGACGAAAATTACAAGATGCTTTGACAGAGTCACAGCAGCTAATACTGTGCAGTAACACAATGGGTAACATTTGCAAATGTTTGTAAACTTACAAATGTCCTTACATAAGCAATGCATGCATGCACACTCATCTGAACCCATCTTGCATCATATATACAAATTCAGCTGTGAAAAGGCTGCACTAAAGCCCTCCTCACATTTTTCATACATGGAAAGCCACCTATAAACACAAAGCATGCTGTATATTTTTGAAACTGCACTTTATTTCACTAAGCGGCCACTTCTTGTTCCACCTTTTTTTTAATCGCAATGTTAGATGACAATCAATCATGCACACTTGGCCCTCTTCTCCAATGTACTGGCATGTTTATACTACATATCGAATCACAGATCATTCTTCAAAACTGTGTGACAAGTGCCAGCAAAAAATTCATTCACAAACTCCATTCATGTCACTTAAATGCTTTACAGTGGAATTATGTGGGTGAGTGTGCAATTTTCCTTCAAGTCTACGTTCTGGCTAAGCGTTCCTGGGAAACAATGCCAAGACTTGTTCACCCTAGGTGCAATGCCTATTCCCTGTGTAAATAATATCATAAGCTCTCGTCCATGGGAGAAGAACATGAAGGCTTGCTTCATGCAGCATCCTACAGCATACATATAGTTAGACTTCATCAAACTCCAAATCCCTTCTAAGGGGTTTCTTATCTGGTCTTGATGATGTAAACACTTATGATGATTTAAGTAAGCAATTGTAAGTAAATATTTAAGTAAGCAATGGCATTAACTTTTACACTTTCACTTTTATTTTAACATTTGTTAAAGTTTATACAAGTGAATTTAATGGTTGTCTGTTGCATACTGTACTAAAATCATGGAAAACATACAAACTTAAAAGCATATAAGACCTATCGGTAGTAGTTTTGCTTATCTTTAAAGAAAAAGAAGACAGCAGCTGAATATTGAATTCTTCATTCACTTGTTGTCATACATATACATGTCCACAATAATTATCATGAAAAAGCTCCACACTGCCCGCAAGACCTCATTGTACACAGTACGAGGCAGTAGACCTCAGTGTCCAAAGTGCTTGCTCTTGTTTTTTCCTATCATGAAGAAACTGACTCCACAACTGCAAAAGTTTGTCTGCCGTAAACAGATCATAAAGATGCATCATCATAACAGACATTTTTGTGGCCATACCTCAAAAAAAAAAGTGGGAGGGTGGGGACGCCTAAATGTTAGTAAGTGCACATCAAAATCGACTGTTTGAAAACCAGCCATTATAAAGTTAAAAATGGTATCTTTAAACAAATCAGAAACAAAATTTGAAGATGGTTACTTTAATAAGGGCAGTGTTATATATGCTTCAATACAATCAAGATGTCAGGTTGTACGTTTATCCTGGCAAAATGTCAAGTTGAGAACTGTTGTTTCACTTTCATGTGATATGCTGATCTCATTTCAGAAGCTTGTAATGATAAACAGGTCTCATATAATGTAGCTATGGTAATTGTATCTTACACTTAAACAGCTGCAAATACATGCATGTAAATATATCTGCCTTTCCTTTTGGCACTGCTGCAGCAAAGCTCAATACATCTAGGTGCTAGTGGACAGAATTTTTTAATAACCTAACTAGGCAGCACATGCACATTCTTGATGACAATCCTTGGCTCTGACAACTTAAGCCATCCATCAAAGGCAGCATGGTTGACTGCTGAAATGTACTGTACTGGACGCAATCTACAATACTCAGGTTTCTTTTAAAACATGTAACACAGCTAAAGCAGCATGTCAACTTAACATAACCCTCTTAAGATGGAAACAAATATTAACTATATATACACTTTCAAGTAATACTCTAAAACTATATTCACCACTGAATGAAAACAGTGTGCCACATTAGTGTGCAGGTGGTGTTAGGATGCTACACACTACAAGATACATCTGTCAAAACTGTTTTCATTATTTTAAGATGTGAAAAAGTACAACAGTAAGTTTACAATATGTGTGGTTATGTCCAATGTTTAACAGAACCTGAGAATAGATGGAGAGAAGGAGTTTAAACCAGGGCTCAGACTATTATTTCTAAAATTTATATATGATGGTATACTGTACACACATTAGAAGACACAAGAAACTCAAGAGATACAGATGAAGACTATTATAATGAAAGATGTACTTCTGCAACAGGCGAAATGCCTTTAATCACAGATGAGAAAGAAGCTGACTTGACTGCTTCTGAATGCTTTGAGCAGTGAAGGGTAAATGTGCAAACCGCTGACATTTTTAATATTTAAATCCCATAATTTTAGTGTCACAAAATAGCATAAACACAAAGAAAACAAATTTTCATTAGTTTTTAATGTTTTAAGTCATATTCTTTAAAGTTTCAAAATTTTTCAGTGACAGAGAAGGGAGGTAGTGTGTATACCTGTGTGTGTGTGTTCATTTTCATCAAACCATCCTAAAACAGAGCAATGAGTGAAGGTGCACTGCTACATTCCCAACATCATCTCTAACTGCAATACAATTCCACAGAATCATTTTCTGTCACTGTTTTACTAGCTACACTGCTCATATTACTACCAGTGGAATATCACATTCTTGTGGATACATGATCAAATGATTTTCGAAAATCCCTTGTTTTTAAAATGTCCTCCGTGATTTTTTTTTTAACCTCAGAGAGATTAAATGTAATGTGCTCATGCAAAGTGAGACCGTATAAGAATTATTACACGCTGTTTGGTAGAGATACATTCTTACACATGCACTTATAAAGGTGCAACCATTCTAATGGAAACACAATACACCTTTGAAGAAAATAAAGTACATTTTCTAGCTAATTGCACAAAATATCAGGTAATTTTTGCAAAAATCTTGTATTCAGTTCTCGTACATTGTGAAAAGGTAAAATGGAAACCGAACTTAATAAGTGCAAGGTCTTATTATTTAACAGTCACCAACTGATACCAGCGCAACCCATCCACTCACAATAACCCTCTCACACATGCCCAAGTACAAATGCACAAATGCAAACACATAAACTGCACAGTGTAAAATAGTTCTGGAAGTGATTATAAATTAAATACACAAACATAAAATGGAAACAGCTGAAAATAAACATTCAAAGCCAACAGCTTCTTGAAAGGAACACAACCATCTGGCAAGCACAGTGAAATATAGGAGATAGTGACACAAAAACACTCAGAAAAACATTGAGGAATGCAAAACTCAGAAAATATACATAAATGGAAGGGAGCAGTCATTATCCCACTATGCTCCACTGCAGCAAAAGTGTCTGGGCTATTTCATAGTTCCCTCTTAAAAACAAATAACATAAACATGAACCACGTACACACTTGCACAATATGGTCCAAACGAAAACATCACAATTCAATAGTTTAAGCTGAAATGTGCAATGACAACATAAAATAGAAAATGCACAACACTTTTCGGCTGAAGAAAAGAAATCACACCAGCTTCTGCACCAACAGGACTGTAAGATGAGCTCAACTGTGCCATCACAAACTTTGAAATATAGTGATGAATATATATTTTTTCTGTGAAATCAATGAAAAACACAAAGAAGCATACAAATCTCTTTCCCTCTTTTGCATACAGTCATATAAAATTTGTTCACACCAGAGTAAATGCTTAAATCTGTCCATGTGAGCAACAAGAATGAACACCTGATGTCAGCATGGACTAAAAATCTAATTTATTGCGACACCTGAACACCCCCAGACATGGCACCCATAAGTTCTTGACTGCTGTACTTTTCTCAAAACTAGTGCAGACATACAGAGACATACCTAGTTACACTGAAAAATTTCACACCACTCTGTTTTCTTATGTGTTTTAAAAAAATACTTGCAACTGGAGTCATGTGACAGTCTTTGACATACATAGCACCATTCCTTTTAACCCTAAAATGAAAATACTCTTAGTTCATCTTTCCCTTAAGAAAGTTAACAAATCTCAGACATTTTCAAAAACAGTAACAGTCTTCATTAGTCATACCTAACCTAATAAGAAGAAAAATAACTTATCTCAAATACCACTGCATTGAATATGAGACAAAAACTGTCAAAAATGTGTTAAAAAGGATTTGGATGTGCTGGTTTAGCACTTTTACCAGCTAACAGTGCCTTAATTCTAAGACTGCATAATCAGGTACAGTTTCCAGCCTTGAACAACATTTAAAATTATTTTTAAAATAAACAAAAACACACGCAGCAAACTACTCCTGATATTTCCTTACAGAACCTTTTCGCATTTCCACTTTGCATTTTCTCAATTTCTGTTCTAGAAAACTCGAACATTTTCAAATATGCCACACATGTACACATCTACCTCCAATTAGATATGCACAGATATCCACACCCTTTCAACAATTAAAGAGCTTGCATAAACCAGCCATTAATGAGGTGCATTGAAAGTAAAAGGAACTCTGGCTCTCTTTTCAAGTCAAAGGGGGAAAAAAAAATCTCTCATTCAAAAAGTCTAAGCAGAAACACACCTGCACCAGACACTTTAGAATGTAAAACAAAATTCACCAACTCATTCTGGATTCAGTCATCAAATGAAGCTTTCACAAAGCTTCTATTCATAGGTTGGTACCTAATCAGCAACCTCTTTCAAAACAAATATAAAAAGAAACTACACAAAAACACAGAGCAATCTACTTGACCTGCTGACACAAAAATACTTTCAGTAACTGCAGCATCTCTCCATAATCTCTATGGTGACCAGTTTCTGTACAATACTGGACATCACAAATAAATGTTTTTCTATACTTTCATTTTATCCCTATTTATTAACAAATAAGTAAACAGGCAAATGGTTTCTCCTACTCTGCTTTCTCTTCTCAAACATTTTTCTTTAAAAATCTCCCAGAACCAAGACATGAAACTGCTGTAATTTTTTTTTTACCAATGAAGAACACATAGGACAAGCTAAAACTAATTAATTAAAATGTTTTCTTCCGTTTTCTTTTTTTTTTAATACAAAATTGTGTGTATGGAGATGATATATATTAAATACTTGCTTTTGAGATAGATTTTATCTGCACAATTCCATTGTTTCCTCTGAAGGAACCTGATGTTTTTGACATAGATAAATTGTTTAATAATGTAAACTGAGTGGAAAAGCCAAATTTATTTTGAATGGTGAAAAATCTTTTTGGTTAGAAGCAAAGCTATTTTTAAAAAAATTAATGAAATGATGCCCTGCTAAAAATGCTCTACACCACAATATGTTGCTAATGATTATCCAATCCTTCACCAAACTTCTGCACAGCCAGCAAAACAGGAAGGGTACAATCAACAGTACCACATTCAATCAAACTTAGCACACTAACTTACCAAGCCAAGCCCTCAATTGTTAAATAAAAAAAAACAAAAAAAAAAAACCCAAATATTTCCTAATGCTCTTTTCTCATGAAATCTCCTTTCACAAAAAAAACCACATAAATAAATAAAAAGAGGGAAAACAGGCCTTGAAAATATGCATTTCAGATCTTTTATGTGATCTCCTGCAGACACTGGACTAGCTAGAGAATGGTCGCAGATGTTCAAGCTGAATCTCCAGGGCAATGCGCTGCTCCATCACCTCTTGAAGCTCTTGGTTCAGCTCACTGTTCAGGCGCGTCAACATCGCATTACGCTCTTTGTGTGTTCTTATTGCCATACCTATATCTCTTTTGTCTCGACTCATTTGCCTGCACACAGATTTAATTGTAAATCAGAATTTTGCTGCTACAAAAATCAAAATTACTGCAGACTAC
Organism: Pomacea maculata; assembly: GCA_004794325.1. Lineage (NCBI taxonomy): Eukaryota > Metazoa > Mollusca > Gastropoda > Architaenioglossa > Ampullariidae > Pomacea > Pomacea maculata. The sequence continues at coordinate 159,868 of SRHC01002271.1, forward strand.
ATAGTCTGAATTTTTATAGACAGCTAATTTCTGATGATTTATTTCTAATTTCTGTAAATTTAACTGTGATCTGCCATAAACAGGATTTCAAAAGTTCATAGAAAGAATATGACCAGAGAGTTCAAACAAATGCAAGATGTTCCATATGAAAAAAAAGTACACAGGTCTCTGACATGCTTCCAAAATGAGTATACATTTGTGGACACACACTTGTATTTAACCAAAGTACAACCAAGAGATACAAATATTTTGTACAGGCATACCTTTGTGACAAAGTTGACTGAGTCAGTCTGTCTTTGACACTTTCAACCATATCTTCTCCACTGCCCCCAGCCTCCTGGTGTGACCAAAATTGAACTCTATCACAATCAGCAGTCACTAGTTATGTATTTAAAGGGGTTTGTTAAAGGCTGAACTACCTTAGGGCAGGAAAGATTGGTTTGATCTCTTGTGAAGGGAAGTGAGGAACACAGTGACTGGCTATCCTAGTATTCATGCTCTGATATTTTCTTCTAGCAGGCCTGAAGTACCCTCATCTCCCTCCCAGAGTGAAGCCATTCTTTCCTGCTGGATGATGGAAATTTGGCCTGTCAAGAACACATGCAAGCAAGCACATACCAACAACATACAGGGGGCTGCCGAGACCCACTACTAGTCCCCAAGGGAGAGAAGTGAGACCTTTTTGGGCCCGTAGCATTGAATTGTTATTGTCAATTAGATTTTTTTCAAAATACAGTAACATACTTACAATTGTCCTTATCTGCATTAAATAATGCAATATCAATAGTGAACAATGTGATAAGTGCACACAGCACAGGATCAACATAACTAAATGAAATGGAGAAATTCTTTGCTCACCCAAAACCAAACAAGGGAGAGAGAGGGAGGGGGGGACATATGTGTTTTACGCCAAGCCAGTAACTATGGCTATATCACAGCAAGGAAGCCAGCCCTGTAAACAGGTGCTACATGCAGAGAAAGAACAGCCTGCCCTACATGACAGCTGAACCCAGGGCAGCCAACTTTCACTGTATTGGTGACAGGTGATAACTGTTGGGCCACTGAGCTTCCCCCCAAAACTAAACAGAGAGGGAAAATGAAATGAAGCTGGTGCATGAATGAGTGTCTTCAGTGTAAAGTGACCCACCTGTGTAAAACCCAAAATCTCAACTTTTGACATCCTGGCTGCACTCACACAGGTAATTGGGAGGGGCAGAGAACTGACCAACCTGGTGCTAATATAAAACTAATACATTTGTTACCTTTCCCTGGTCTCTAATGGATAGCCTATAGTTGCCTATGCTGATGACAGCAATAAATTATGGTCTTCCTGACCAGTCCAACTGATAACATCCAGTTCAGAAACCCAGTACACATATGCAAACAATTTCTACTGGCTTACGATGAAGAATTTTGATGAGTTTGCTAGTCTCAAAAGGGTTAATGAGATATTGCTTGCGACCAGAAAGTACTAACCTTTTCTTGGGAAACTCCTGCCCCAGTAGCTCCTTCTATTGCATAAGAGTCCACAATGGAAGAAAATAAAACAGCAATAACACCAGAGAGGTAAGAAAGAAACAATCGTTTTTGACCCCAATATTTTTTTAAATCTCAAACAGAAATACTCCACAAATATTAATTAAACACCTAAACATAAATCTATCAAAAGTCTACACTTAATACTTTTTTAACACTTCTTTACAATATATACATACATCAAATTTTCCCTCCCATCTAATCTGAAGAAATGAAAAAAATATCAGATTCTTTACTTTCCATGTACCAGCTTTATGAAACTTGCTGTCTTGTAACCTATGCAACATACCTGTTGACATTTCCTGTGTGGACACGGAGGTCTGAAAAATAAATTCATTGTGAAGGAGTTACTTCAGGAGATGTTAAAAGTCCTCACAAAAACTATTCTCTGCTCCTTTAAGAATCTATTTTTATTTTCTTCTTTCAAAAGAACACTGCAGTTCTTTCCAAGATTTATGCTGAAGGAGCTTGACAACAAAAGAATACTTATAGCTTGCATGTACTAGAATGTTGTATTTTGTCAAGAACTCAAGGTCAAGTTCCTGTGTGTTCACACCTATAAAATCAAACAGGATGGAAACATCACATTAACATTAAATTTGATTTTACTTCGTTTCTTTCTAAAGAAATCAAGCTTTATTCCAAGTATGTATACAGCAAATGGCCCTAACGAGAAAAACATCACAGACATGCTGATTAAAAAATACTTTTTATCTCAAGACCTTTTAAAATGTTCATAAACAAATGGATCTGGTTGGAAAAAGGAAAAAAAAATTGATGCAAAAATAAAAAAAGCCATGCAACATATTCATGCAAAACACACTGACACAAAAATCACTGAAACTGTTTCAGGGTCTGCCCTATGCTCCACTAGGGGGTTAATAGGAACAAGAAGAAGATTAATACATGGTATGCAGCTATGTTTCACTTTAACAGAAGGCTATCTGTTCTCATTTACACTCAAACTAGCACCTAAAAATATACAAGCTGATTGCAACAAAAGGTCTGCCTCAGCAAGCAAACATCAGTCATCAATAGTAATAGTGGAAAGAGAAAAAGCAACGACGATGACTTTATAAATGGAGTTCTGAGAATACTAAACTAAAATACTTTATAAATGGATGACTTAATAAATGGAGTTTTGAGAATACTAAACTAAAATACTAAAAGAAAAATATTACAAAAGCATTAAAAAAAGATATGGTACACGTGCAAAGTACAAAAATGAGCTCAACAATAAATAATACATTTTATGTGCGTACTGGACAACAGAAAGAAGCAGAGACATGTGTTGATCTTGCTGTTTGCAAGCAGGTAGTGAATCCCAATTACACCAAACTATATTTGAAATGCAACATCAGAAATTTTTTCATCGTTTTTACAAGCAGTCAGTGATTTTTCAATTAGTCCTCCTCAGAGAATGCAGGACCCTTTCCCACAGCGACTGTTAAGTCTCTCACCACTTTCAGAAAACCTAAGGAGACACTGCGCCGATGCTTTCCCACAACAGGTTGAACTTGCCGTTTAGCAATGTTTTTATACTGAAATGTTTGTGCAACAAATCATTTACTTGGAAATAAGCTAGACACAAAGTATTTCAGGCATGCTACAACAAGGTTAATTATGAGTAAACAACCTGAAAGGGTATAAAAGTGATCGTGACTAAAAAGTTCTCTTTCAAAATTCAACTTTTAACAAGAAAAGTTAATGTATACATAAGTCAAAATGGTAGCTAAGGTTAAAAATGCTACATCAGTGATTAAAGTTAATTTAATTATCACCAGTTACTTATTACTAGTTATTAAGCAAATGAAAATTACTTTACAAACTTTTATTTGATATACAATATAATAAAAAGTTTTTATTTCTTAATACTGATTTAAGAAATCTATGTTAAGAGCATTAAAATAGATTTTTTAAAAAAGATAGCCAAATGCTTGAAAGTCTGCGAGAAATGTTTACTATTAGAAATACCAGCCCTGCTTGTGCAGCATGTTCATCCCCGATATCCCTACCACGATTACTTTTATTCATGCTTAGCCAATCAAAATCAATCTTTTTAAATATAAAGAAGTGAGAATGGAGCACAAACTATTCATACGACTGTGAGACACCAAATGCAAGCAAGACTTGTATCACTTAACATCATTGCAAAATATGATTTCCACCATCTTCATTAAAACAACACCCACAAACACATAAATATCTACATTAACATTTCCTAAGCAGGAAATTTTACAAAGTGATGTATTATTAACAAAACAACTGAATGAATCAGTAAACAGATAAGGCTGGATTCATCTGTTCAACAATAAAAGAATAAATATCTTGTGTAATTTACACCTATATGAAATCAAAAGGATCATAAGAATTGAAACATGTTTAATTTTCAAAACATTTCAAAATTTCAAAAAGTCCAAATGAACAGCTACTATTACATTATTAGATTTCCCTGCATCACACACATTACATATCTAATAGGTGATGCACAACTCCTTTCTACAACAAGCAGGTTAAAAAAGCATGACAGACAGTATCAGGGTTCTGTGGAAGCACCACATTAGACCAAATACTCTTACCTCTATGCTGACGCTAGGTTCTCCAGACTTGATGGTGATATGAGTCTGCACAAAAAAATGGTAAGTTTTGTGTCACATGTTTAATGTTTCTATATAAGCAAACCATTTTCTGAAAACAATCTTTTGCATGCCTAGAAATAAACAATTTCTCAAGATGTATATGGATATGGCTACAAACATGCATGCACACATTTTTTTCTAAAAAGTGAGAATTGTCATCCACACCATGTGTGATTTCAAATAACAGCAACAGCAAAAGATCACTTACATCTTTGGGCATTGCACGAGGTGGGACTGCTGGAGGCAGAACGGACGTTTGCACAGGACCTGCATCATGACATCTACAGCATGTAATAATGATCCAGCAGATCATTTAATATACTAGCCAGTTATAAAGCTTTACCCTTAGACACATGGGCAAAATGACCTTTTCATATGGCTGTATTTGCATGGAATGGTAAGGTAGCAAAAATGTAATAGACTGTGAAAAAAATGGATAAGAAAATAAAGCAACAAACCATATTGCCCTTCAGAGACTATTCTGCCACAAACTGCTATCGAGAAAGTATGAATGAACTTGACCTGCATTCCTTTAGATACCTACTCTTCCTTTATTTCTTTCATTTCACTTTATCATCATTCTGTAGAATAGCTGTTCAATTATTCAGACTAAAAGTTTACCTTGTTTCAGGTCCACAGACATGCTGCGTCCATGCACCTGTGGGCGAGGAGGAGGAGTGGGTGGGGCCTGAGAGGGTGGATAGGAGCTTGCTGCAGGATCCCCACTGCCCAAGACACCTGACGATGTCACACTGTCCTCCTCCAGCTGACCTGATGAGGGTGGTGGATGTAACTGACCTCTGGCCACCATGGGAACTGCGGCAAGGGATAAGGTCATCATTTTAAAACTGTGTGGGATGCCAACTGACTGGTTCATTTTTTAATGCATTATTAATGCTTTGTCATCAGGATGACCTGCTGGTTTAATTAACCGCCTGGTTTTCCCATGCCTTCAGTGTGCAAACTGTTCTGCAGGCATAAGGTTTGGACACTATGGCAACCATACGCTTCTGCATGAGGATGTGTGACTGTGCTAAATGGTTAATGGGAGCTTTTGTCTCTTCATGATAACACCTCAACAAGGCAGTCTTTATTCTTTCAACAAGACAGATGCAGGAACAGATAACATTACTTTAAATCTTTTCTTAAATCCTTAAAAAGAGAGCAACCGCAGCAACAAAATTGTAAAAAACTGTTGTTTAATAACTTGGGATCATAGGGAGCGGAGGATAAAAAAGTAAAATGTTAATTTCATACCAAGTTCTGTGCTGACAATTAAAAAATAAGCTGTGCATGTCTAAATAAACATAAAATCAGTCTATGTAGCAGAGCCTTTAAAGAACAGTAATAAGCTACAGTTTAAAAAAAAAATCTGGCAAGCTGTGTAGCATTAAATCAGGCACAGAATGCTACAGTGGATACACACAAAAGTAACATGGCTACAACAAACAAGAAAGCTACATTTTGATTCAGCACCTTAAATCCCATGGGATCAAATAATTCAAGTAACATCTACATACTAAAGGATTAAAGTGCAATGCCTATCTCTGTCTTTACCATGCACTGCCTGTGGTGCACACAAATATAAATTATATGAATGCAGACCACACAGAACACCACCTGATAGGTTTTTACCTTGCATATTGGGGTGCTTGGGAACAATGACCAACAACAAACACTCTGACACAACTCATGCTAAAGCAGGAAATTAGGGACACACTATACAAATTCATGCAGCACAGTATCAAACTACTCACTGATAATCTCAGGCATTCTAATATACATACATTTAGGTAAATAACCAACACTGAAGAAATTTTTCTTTTCAATCTTCTAGTACTTTTAAAACTTTTTTTTCCACTGGCACATGGGGAACTAAGTCTTGAATAAAAAAATTCTGCTTCCCCCCGTCTCACCAATACTATTTTTTCTAGAGAAGCCACTAATCCATGACTGACCTAAAAATTATTCTGTATAAAGTATTTATTAATAAGCATTATAATAAAACTAGCAGTAACTGGTAGAAAAAAATTGCCCTTTGCAATGACAGGTGTCAGAGGTACCTGTGTTGGGTTTCTTTGGTATTGGACGGGGCCTGCCCTGTATGGGTGCGCTATATTTGGAGGAGACAGGGATCGGGCTGTCGCTGGGACTAGGCAGGTCAGAGGAGGAGGGAGGGGGCAGAGATGATGGGGGATGTGATTCGATGCGAACACGATGATTGTGCCCAACCATAGCCTCGTCGCTGGCTACATGCTCGTGAGACAGAGGCACAGCAGAATCTGGAGACAGGCAAAAACCAAAAGAATACTCCACAGGTGAGTGGCTGGAAGTTTAGCACTGCCCACAAAGCTGCTGGATCCAATGTGGATAATAATCTTTTTCATTTGTCAAATTCAGTCTCTGATAACAATGAGAAAAATCTTATTTTCCCCATACCTCTTTTCTCTTCGGGAGGGTTTTGAGGTCAATCTTCTATATCTAGATAATGCTGAATTAAAAAAAAAAAGAAGAAAAAGTTAAAACTGGAATTGAATGAGCTGATTGTAGCCCAAAGCCACTATATGGGTAAAGAATTTTATCATTTTGTTGCTGACTTTTAATGATCTACTAATACTAGAATCCCAAACCAGCAGCTTTGTGTCGAAAACTCCCAGAGAAATAAAGATGTGATAAAGTATCAACACAAGGAACATCAAAACTCTAACCAATTACTAGCCATCACAGAGCTATTTGACTGTCTCACAATTCTAGAAAGGGATTTAATAATACTACTATACATTTTCCCAGCAAACAATCTATCCCTACTTTCCGTCACCCTTTACCACTAACTGAAAAAAAATGTGTCTGGGGCTGCTTTTTTTTCTTTTTTTTTGTACCAACATGCATGTCTCATCTTCTTCGGTCATCCTCAATTTCCAAAATGTAGATCTGTTATTGTTACACATCAATTTTGGAAATTTAGTTTTAAAATATGTGTAAAATTCTCAAACTCAGTTTATATAAAATGCTCATTCCCACCTTTCTTGTTGAAAAAGAAATCTGCTCATGACTTAGAAATGCATAAGACAGCCAAACAGCTACCATGACACCCAGAGTAGAGGGCTCAGAGATGTGCACCAACAACCATGCAGACGCCTCAGTGACTCAGTCCCATGAATATATTGTACTCCATTCCTTGCTTTAGAGCAGCATTCTTATTTAATGCTCTTTTATCTCTTGTAGATAATCAAGCTCTTTCATGCACCGTGTGTACAGAGGATAGAGAAATTTCTGGAAATGAAAGGGTGCAGAAGTGAGGAGTCTCACAAACTATTGGTGCAAATCCCTGGTACACACTACCAGAAAAACATCTGGATATTTTAGCATCCAGCCTGAGCCAGGCTGGTCAACTAACATCATTTCTACCCACGAGACGGATCCAATAGATGACTGGTTGGATCAGCACTAACTTAATCATAGGCTTCTAAATTAAATATTTTCAACCCTCTGACCCAGGTTTAGACTGATATATAATGTTAATTTAAAAAGTGCAGCTCTGTTAACAGAAGAACATGTATACACGTCAATACTGGCCACATTAAACCTGATTACACCTGTAAATACTACATAAAAGGCAATTCCATGAAACCAGTTAATCAGTTGTCTTTTTTGTTACATGTTGTATGTGGCAATATACACCAAATGCCTCTTGTAAATGATTTGAATATGCACTGAGAAGAAAGAACAACACAATATTTGGTCAGTCCACACATGCAAATTTAAGCACACAACCAATGACTTCACATTTAAAAGCTTAGGTACACTGTGTGTCTTACAAGCAAATCAAGACTGCCATTAGCAAAGAGCGTTTAAGGGATGTTCAGCAGCCCCCAGATCATTACTGAAATAACTGTGCTACAATTTTTGTTTAAAGGAACAAAGAGCAACTTAGTAAATTTATGTCTCACTTAAAAGGAAATTATTTTTCCCTGCATTCCTACTGTTATAACTTTTTCTTTTAAAAAGTCTGCACATTTTAAAAAACATTTTCAATAAGTAAAACATTTCAAACACATAAAAATATTAAAACAAACAGCTGTTTTTAACTGAATTAGTACCTTTTGCTTCTTCGAATGATATAGTGCTTATTGTCAGAATTAATGAGCCAATGAGAAATATTTAGTCAGTGAAAAACACAGTAAATTATTACAATTAGTAAAAACTTCTAATAATATGTGAGTAAAGCTTATAGATGTATTGTGCATGCATTATGAAAGAGACAAAAGAATGTTATCATAAAGCCTGTCAACTGTCAGAACACTACACGCTGAACACTGTCAGCTCCAGACTTTTAGTTTTAGAGCTAAAACACATTGTTGCACAGCTCATTTGTCTAAATATGTCCCCTTGAAACAATAATTTACAGCAGTGCAATAAACAATACTTCTCCCTTCTCCTCTTTAATAAAGTTTAAAGCTTAGAGTGTTGTCAACACTGGGTAAAAGTTCTAAGACAAGAATAATGTGAACCAACTTTTGTGCAGCAGCAGTTAACCTTACAGCCCCGTTTTCCCCAACTCTGAATTACAAAAAATAAGTTATTGTTTTATCTTTCAAATAACTGATGGTTCTGTTTTTATATTGGTCCTGAATAACTGTGTGATGCATGTTGAAAGACTCGACTCTTTCCAGAAAGATCAAAGATGAGCAAAACGAGAAAGTGAGCAAGCTGACACCAGTTTCCACCAGTCCATTGTGGTAGGAGCTGCACCTCAGAAGGTAGCAGAATGGTAGTACATGTTAGCGGCCCAAGGCAGACAGCACAGCATGCCAAGTACCTGAGAGTGCCCTACCGCGGTCAAAACCTTCTGCTGGAAGAGGAAGGCCATCAGGAGACATCCGCACAGCAACAGGGTGCACAATTTTTGAATCCTGTTGGGGGGGAAAAAAAAAGACATTTGTTAATAAAGATCTAATTACGTTAAATATGGACTCTGGGAGGAGTAAATTTTCCGGTGAATGTTCCAGTGTAGGACACTGACACACTCCCCCCCATCTCATTGGTTTCTCAAACCTTGTCACCATGACACACCTTGATTTCATCTGCCAAAACCTTCCTTAATTACTTTTCTGTATTAAAAAAAAAGAAAATAAACAATGAATAGTGTAACCATTAAACAAAATTAAGTACACAGATCTGCAAAAAAAAAAAAAGAAAAATCTATCCCATGATGATGTAACGTGATGTAATTTTGCTTTCCTTAATCTAACCAAACAAAAGAAAACTGAACGAAAGATGAAAGCCTAAAAACAAAGCCCAAACTTAAAAAAGTAAAAGAACCAGAATGAGAACTCACAGGATCTGCACTAGGTTTGGCATAATCAAAGTTCACGAGATGAGCAGGGGAAGGAACTCCACTGGATCCTGGAGACTCCTGTACAAAGTTGGCTGTCCACTGCCAGACGTAAGTAAATCACCATATTTTGGCATGATGAGTTTCGTTCATCCATGCACATTTGTGATTTACTGATTAAATTATTAAATCAATATAATTTTTGTTTAAATTACTCTGAACAAAAACAAGGAACTGATGCCACATATCAAAATATTTTTGGCATGTCTTTTCCTCCAAACCTGACCATAATCCCTTTTGTTTTATTCTTGTGATTAGGGTGCACAGCAAAATGTTATTCACCTGATTAATTTGAGGTGAGGGTGGTGTTGCTCTTTTTAATGTGCTTCCTGGAGGTAGATCTGCAGCAAATGGTTCATCTGCAACAGTTCAAATATCAATTCATTAATTTTTCAAAATTTATTTCCACTTTAAAATTTAAATTAAATTTTAAATGAAAATGGTAGAGGTGATGATCAGGAAAATGAAAAGAATCTTTAATCACAGCAATATTCCACAGACACTATAAAAACAACAAAAAGATAAGCAGTACCAGGACATAACACAGCACCTACCATTTAATGTGGAGTATGGCATAAGTGAAGCAGGCAAGTGATCTGGCAGCTCAATATCATTTCGACGTAAGACAACAAGATGCATGGCAATGCAAAACTCCTCCATGGACAGTGCTCCATCACGATTCAAATCTGACAATTGCCTGCCAAACAAAGAAAGCCTGTGAACATGCAGTTCAGCAAATCACATCTAATCTGTTGGCTACAATTCTGAGCCAGAGGAATTGAGCAGGGATAGTCAATGGCTGTCGTGCTCCTGTTGTGATCTGTTGTTAACTGTCGCTTTCATGTACTTTAAACCCATAGAAATTCATAAAATGCTTTAGAAAAAACGCTTTTATGTTCTAAAATTGATAAAATTTGATACCAGCAGGTGCCCACAAATTAGGAAAGATAGTTTTCTGGTATTATGCAACTGAAATTTACACATTTTCAGCTGACTGCAAACCATCTCCTTCTACAGATTAGTTCTATCTTCCTGTCATGAACAAAAGTCGTATAGCTTTTATGGTCCTTGTCTGTGTTCTTTACCATTGCATGTTTTTTTCTTTAGGGTCAAAGTCATACAGATATGCAGAATACCTCGAAAGGATTTCTGGTGTTTTGGCTGAAAGGAAATCTTTGCACACTTGCTTTTGTTCCTATTTGGTTCCATTCTGCACCTTATGCTAGCAAATATAACTAAAGGGGAAGGGAAATCTCATTACTGGAACATGGTTTTAATGACATCTAAACCATCACTTTAAAATGTTTACAGGAATTTTGCAAACAAGCTCTACATCTTCCCTCTAATGTTAACATCCAAATACAATTTCTTACCAGATCTTGGACAGCTCTACAACAGGTAGCTTGGACCTTTCAAAGAAATTTTTGGCAACAGGACCTGCAAGAGAGCAGAAATGTTACAGAAAAATGATGAGCCTTCATTTTCCTGCCTTGAGGGGACTAGCTCTCTGCATTTTGTTCCTCTACATCAATCTGTTTTGATTTTTGTGCCCAGTATTTGGAACACGCTTTTATTTTTTGCTTTGTTTTGTTTAGCTTTTGGTTGATATCCTCATCCTTGTACTGGCCTGTTTTCCTGTAGGTGGCCTTTGTTTCTTATCAATGATGTTGAACATTCTGATAAACAGTCTTCTCTAACACCAGATGGGTAAGTTTCTTTTCTGTGAAAAACGGCAGCAGAAAGTGCTGAATCATCGAATATAAACTGGACACAGCACTAACCATCAGACAGCAAGGAATACGTGTGGCGGACCAGAACATCAACCGTGCCATCGATGCATTCAACAAGGCGATCTTAAAAGCTGCCTCAGAAGCAATACCAAGAGGCGCACGAAAGAACTATAGGCCATACTGGACAGAAGAACTCCAAGAACTAGAAGATGAAGTCTCCAAGATCAGGGAAAAGGTTGAGAATGACCCCACCATAGAAAACAACATAGCACTGAAAGAATCAAGCGCCAAATACAGAAAAGCCTGCAACGAAGCTGCAAGAAAGAGATGGAGAGAAAAGACAGAGGAACTAAATCTAGACAGAGAAGGAAACAAGTTATGGAAGCTGGCAAGGGCGATGAATGATGAAGATACTAGAAGTGCACCGATCGTCATACAACAAGCACAAGATATGCTAACAGGTAGAAAAGCAGCAAACGCTTTCATTGACAGCTATGAAGAGGTCAGCAACATCACAGTACCAGAAGAAAAGAAACAGCAAGTTCATGAACAAAGAAGAGAATTCAGCCAGCGAAAACACCAGGAAGACTATATGAACAAACCATTCAACATGAAAGAGTTTGAAGAAGCAGTCAAGACCCTAAGTCAGAAGAAATCCCCTGGACCAGATAAG